>OZ024826.1:26716188-27206188 GCA_964016985.1 Anodontia alba
TTCAAGGACCAATGCGCAAGCTGGTCTATCTTCAGTATTCAGATATTGAAATTTGAACAAAATTCCTCTCAGCTTGATTAAAAATACTTACGATTTTTTGTCCTCGAGTAGTCTCTTCAACTTCCGACAATGTATAAGCAGATGCACGAGCTTATGCAGTAACTCGTGGCGTTACAGCTGATTGAACAAGCAGACCACTGTCGGTCAACACTTACCAGTGATAGTTTACTTTTTTTTTTTTTTGTTTGTTTGTTTTTCCATAAACTAGGCTTTGACATTTCATGGAAATGCATGAATTGCATGAATTGCCACAGCCTATTTTATGGAAAAGAAAAGAAAAAATAATGTTTCAAAATGTCGTCTGCTGAAATTTGCAACCCAACAAGCTAAGAATTACTACACGAAGCGCATGGGTGATACACTGGGAGTTTTTTGCGAATCGATAAAATTGTTGTTCTGTTTTTACCAATCCAGTTATCCGAATGTTCGCTAAAATTATTAATGTTCGATATCTTACCTGGCCAGAAACGTTTGTTATCACTTTAACGAGTGCAGACAAAAGAGTCTAGTATGTTATGTGTACTCCAATATTCCCCAATAATGTATAAGAAAAACAGGGGTATGGTTGGGGGTCTACATTATTGGGGGGGGGGGGGATGGGGGAGATGGGGGGGGGAGGGGTTCAGAAGTTTATAGTTTGACCCTCTTACAACCTTTTGACTGCATTAATCAATCTTACTGTGCTTAATAACTGAACTCTTTGCTGAGCATGAAAAATTCTCTGCTAAGAAATATGAAATGCCAACTAAAGAAGTTGGCATTTTCATATTTAATACCAGGGAAATTTTCAAGCTCAGTTATGTTTAGCAAGAAAAAACAAAAATGAAATTTTTAGTAATGAGGGATTTATCAGCATAAAAAAATTCATGCTCAGTTGAGTTGAACATGAAAAATGTTTTATAACCTTGGGGCCTGGTAAACCGCCATGGCTTAGGAAGCTCTCATTAATAGGTCTCAGTAGCAACATGCGCAAATTGTGCAGTTTGCACACCCCTATGCATGTGCATGGTCTCATCCTGGCCTCTGCTCTCCATTCTTTCATTCTATAGTCTCCAATGATTCTGGCAGCGGACAGCGAATGTCCGATCAGAAGGCGCGGATGCTCAGGCTGATCTAGGCCTTCAATGTCCGCATATGCCAGAAGACACTTTTGGCATGGCACGGCCAAAATATTTTCTCATAACGCCACGATATCATGTGTTCCGGATACTACGAGATGCGTCTAACAAGTACCCATAGCGTATTTTCGTGGAGGAATGAGAAAAATGTCAGGGCGGAGTTGTTCAAAGCGTCGTTAGCTTAACGAGCTCGTTAAGGGTCATTTCGTTAACTGTTTTAGTGGAGTCAATATACAATATTCTGATATTTTGTACTGAAAAAATGTGAGTTGCTTTTGCACTGCAAAAGCTACTCACATTTTTCAGCAAAAATTTTCAGCATATTTGCGTATCACTCGATGTAAATTTTAACGAATCGTTAACTAACGATGTCGTTAGTTTTGAACAACTGGGCCCAGTAGTTTTTGCTAAACAATTTAGCCTATCTAGAGCTATGACTAAAAGTGTACATGATGTTGTCAAATTTGATTGTAAGGACCGCAACAGTTATTTTGTTGATTCACCACACAACCCCGGTGTAGTATTTTTAGTTGAGCCGAAACATCATAAAACGTACCCTCGGAAACGTGCGCCCAACGAAGACTCAAATCAGACTGCCATCACGAAAACACGCCTGTATAATTTTGACCCCCTTAAACCCCACTTTTATATAGTAAAACTGGGGTTTACAGGGGTATACATTATTTTTCGTATTTCTACTCAAAGCATAAATTGTGTGTACTTGTTAGAACCGCCTCGAACCGCCTCTTCGAGGCGGTTCTAACAAGTACCCACAATCTATGTTTTGAGGAGAAACATGAAAAATATCAGATTTTTTATCTAAAAAATTTTCATTTTTTGGTGGTAACATTTTCAGTATATTTGAATAGGCATGTTTTCGTAATGATTCGAGATAGTAGCGAAAGATTTAGACAGCATATTGTGGGAACGTATTTCGGTACAAGAAAGCCAACAATAGGGCCTTAGGGGAGAATTGCTTGGTTTTGATCCTCACTTTATGCAGACGTCATCACACGTCTTCATACACTTAGGAACGACACATTTAGATGGAGGCAATTCTGTCAAAACTAATTTGCATACCTTCTGAAAGCAGGTCTAATTTAAAAGGGAATAATTATTTCATTTAGAATTTACTCCCAACGGAACAAAGTATTCCCTTTTAGAGCTGACCTTATTCGCAAGAAAGCAGACAGGAAGTCACAAAAGTTGACTCCCTTTTACAAAATGGTGGTAAATGTACCAAGTATATCGAGACTTCTTAACCCTTGTCCTGCTGAATAAATTAAGATGCCACACCTACTTCTAATTTTCAGCCAATCAGATTACTTGATCCACGTTGTTGATACAAATTCACATACTTAATGGCAAACAGTGCAGATCCAGATCAGTTCTGAAGAAGCCAACTGATCTGGATCTACACTGTTTGCTAAGACAGGGCATGTCGTGTTTAGCAAGAGAAGGGTTAAAGTATAAATCCACAAGAGATCCCGCCGAAACTGATTGCATAAAAAAATATAAAAGGTTGCCTTTGGAAACAAAGATCATACAAAAGAATGAACAACGGGAAGTCTGTTTATTAAGCCTCTTCATCTACATCAGCTAGATTCTGTATGTGTCCGCTCCACCAACCCCCTCCTCCCTCCAACCCATTGCACTGGCTTAAGTGGTATTCGATATTAAAGTAAGCGGAATGGGGCCAATGATTCTAAAGGAAACAAAATATAATCCGTCCTAGATTGACAGCCATGTCAGTGCAATACATCTGGAAAAGACACAGGCCCTCTGCAAAAAACAAAGGAAAGACCACCAAGGACACCGTCTCGTCTTCTTTCGGTGCTGTGCTTCGAGACCGGACTTTTCTTGGTAGCTTCAATTATATTTCAAATCTGGTGTGCTTCTGCTGCGTGGTTGCCGTAAAATTCCAACCGCCACCACATATACATATAATTAATTCTGTAATTGATTCACCCCCAGGAATTGCATTTACAATCACGAGCCTTTTTGAATGACAGTATTGGATGGGGTGCTGTCCTTAACGCCTAGAAAAGGGGCCAATTTGCTTCTCTAACACATCGCTGTTATTATTGATTATTGCTTTAGCTGGGATATTGGCAGAGATATAACCCGGAATTGGGTGTTGACCGAGATATAAGGGCCTCTTTTACAGATATGCCGATATGTTTATTTATTTATTAGTACTGAGTGAGATGCGGGTGTTCACGCATAAAAGAAGAGCCGATTTGCCTCTCAGGTCTCACATACCTAGATAGAGGGTCCACCATTTATGTTTCTTTTACACATTTGTTCTGTTAATTTTATTCAGCAAATTCAGCAGACGTCATATTGATTTTTGACTTAATACGCCCCCAATTTCGAAGAAGTTGTCGGGGCATATTGGTTTGCCTTTGTTCGTCCGTCCGTCCGTTCGTCACGCTTTTTTGTGCATGCTATATCTTAAGAACCCTGTACGCTAGGATTTCGAAATTGTATATATGGGTTCCCCATGAAAAATAGCTGATCCGTATTTTTTTTCTTGTCCGGCATGTTTGTACTTTCAACCAGCATGTTTGTACTTTATGCCCCTTTGAAAAACTCAGAATTAATTCTTGTCAGCAAAATATCTCAAAGAAGTTAAGCTAGGGTCTTGAAATGTAATATAGTGATTGGGAATGGTGTGTAAATTACCTAATTTGATTTTGAGAGAATTCCGGGAAAATTGACGCAGTTACAGCCCTTTGTAGTTCTGGGCATTTGGACCTTATCAGCAAGATATCTCAAAAAGCATGTAAACTAAGGCTTTGAAACATGCGCAAAATGGAATCAATGCATCCCTTCAAAAGTTTTTGAGCGGAAAGGAAAAGTGTGACGACGACACCGACGACGACCGCCGCCGACCGCCGACGACGACGCGGACGGACAACATGACCTTTATGTGTCTGCCATGCTACGCAGGCGACACAAAAATGTGCCGGACCATAGGCTAAGTGTATCAAATTCCGAATTCCAATGAAAATGCTGTGGTTATAATTCCCCATACAGGATATAGCACGCCTGAGGTGTTTGAAATTTGGTTCCGTGTTACGGGCCTTTCCCCATTTCCAACTGTATTTGATCTGTTCAACAAGGTCTGGAATGAATGTCAGTAAACACTACAAGGTGTATTCATTTTGCGTATAAAAGGTGAAAATGGATTATGGACAGACAGAAGAAAATGTGGGAACCTCTCATTTCACTGTCCTGCACGTAACAACAATGCTAGATTCTCTGGGATCAGGACATGCGTCCATTAGAAAGTCCCGAAAGCTAAACCAAGTTCAGTTTCAAGGACCAATGCGCGAGCTGGTCTATCTTCAGTATTCAGATATTGAAATTTGAACAAAATTCCTCTCAGGTTGATTAAAAATACTTACGATTTTTTGTCCTCAAGTAGTCTCTTCAACTTCCGACAATGTATAAACAGATGCACGAGCTTATGCAGTAACTCGTGGCGTTACAGCTGATTGCACAATCAGACCACTGTTGGTCAACACTTATCAGTGATATTTTACTTGTTTTTTTTTTGTTTGTTTGTTTTTCCATAAACTAGGCTTTGACATTTCATGGAAATTATCTCCTTTGGAGACAATTTGCATGAATTGCCACAGCCTATTTTATGGAAAAGAAAAGAAAAAATAATGTTTCAAAATGTCGTTCGCTGAAATTTGCAACCCAACAAGCTAAGAATTACTACATGAAGCGCATCAGTGATTCACTGGGAGTTTTTTGCGAATCGATGAAATTGTTGTTCTGTTCTTACCAATCCAGTTATCCGAATGTTCGCTAAAATTATTAATGTTCGATATCTTACCTGGCCAGAAACTTTTGTTATCACTTTAACGAGTGCAGACAAAAGAGTCTAGTATGTTATGTGTACTCCAATATTCCCCAATAATATATAAGAAAATGTGTACTCCAATATTCCCCAATAATGTATGAAAAACAGGGGTATGGTTGGGGGTCTACATTATTGGGGGGTGGGGGAGGTTCAGAAGTTTATAGTTTGACCCTCTTACAACCTTTTGACTGCATTAATCAATCTTAATGTGCTTAATAACTGAACTCTTTCTTCTTTTCCCATATCAGGCCCCGAGGGCTATAAAGTTTTTTCATGCTCAACTCAGCTGAGCATGAAAATTTCTCTGCTAAGAAATATGAAATGCCAACTAAAGTTGGCATTTTCATATTTAATACCAGGGAAATTTTCATGCTCAGTTAAGTTTAGCAAAAAAAAAAAAAAAAAAAAAAAAAAAAAAAAAATAAAAAAAAATGAAATTTTTAGTAATAAGGGATTGATCAGCATAAAAAGTTTCATGCTCAGTTGAGTTGAACATGAAAAAAGTTTTATAACCTTGGGGCCTGGTAAACCGCCATGGCTTAAGAAGCTCTCATTAATAGGTCTCAATAGCAACATGCGCAAAATGTGCAGTTTCGCACACCCCTATGCATGTGCATGGTCTCATCCTGGCCTCTGCTCTCCATTCTTTCATTCTATAGTCTCCAATGATTCTGGCAGCGGACAGCGAATGTCCGATCAGAAGGCGCGGATGCTCAGGCTGATCTAGGCCTTCGATGTCCGCATATGCCAGAAGACACTTTTGGCATGGCACGGCCAAAATATTTTCTCATAACGCCACGAAATCATATGTTCCGGATACTACGAGATGCGTCTAACAAGTACCCATAGCGTATTTTCGTGGAGGAATGAGAAAAATGTCAGAGCCCGTTTGTTCAAAGCGTCGTTAGCTTAACGAGCTCGTTAAGGGTCATTTCGTTAACTGTTTTAGTGGAGTCAATATACAATATTCTGATATTTTTTTTGCTGAAAAAAAGTGAGTAGCTTTTACTCACATTTTTTCAGCAAAAAATTTCAGCATATTTGCGTATCACTCGATGTAAATTTTAACGAATCGTTAACTAACGATGTCGTTAGTTTTGAACAACTGGGCCCAGTAGTTTTTGCTAAACAATTTAGCCTATCTAGAGCTATGACTAAAAGTGTACATAATGTTGTCAAATTTGATTGTAAGGACCGCAACAGTTATTTTGTTGATTCACCACACAACCCCGGTGTAGTATTTTTTAGTTGAGCCGCAACATCATAAAACGTACCCTCGGAAACGTGCGCCCAACGAAGACTCAAATCAGACTGCCATCACGAAAACACGCCTATATAATTCTGACCCCCTTAAACCCCACTTTCATATAGTAAAACTGTGGTTTACAGGGGTATACATTATTTTTCTTATTTCTGCTCAAAGCATAAATTGTGTGTACTCGTTAGAACCGCCTCTTCGAGGCGGTTCTAACAAGTACCCACAATCTATGTTTTGAGGAGAAACACGAAAAACATCAGATCTTTTTTATCTAAAAATTTTTCATTTTTTGGTGGTAACATTTTCAGTATATTTGAATAGGCATGTTTTCGTAATGATTCGAGATAGTAGCGAAAGATTTAGACAGCATATTGTGGGAACGTATTTCGGTATAAGAAAGCCAATAATAGGGCCTTAGGGGAGAATTGCTTGATTTTGATCCTGACTTTATGCAGACGTCATCACACGTCTTCATACACTGAGGAACGACACATTCAGATGGAGGCAATTCTGTCAAAACTAATTTGCATACCTTCTGAAAGCAGGTCTAATTTAAAAGGGAATAATTATTTCATTTAGAATTTACTCCCAACGGAACAAAGTATTCCCTTTTAGAGCTGACCTTATTCGCAAGAAAGCAGACAGGAAGTCACAAAAGTTGACTCCCTTTTACAAAATGGTGGTAAATCTACCAAGTATATCGAGACTTCTTTACCCTTGTCCTGCTGAATAAATTAAGATGCCACACCTACTTCTAATTTTCAGCCAATCAGATTACTTGATCCACGTTGTTGATACAAATTCACATACTTAATGGCAAACAGTGCAGATCCAGATCAGTTCTGAAGAAGCCAACTGATCTGTATCTACACTGTTTGCTAAGACAGGGCATGTCGTGTTTAGCAAGAGAAGGGTTAAAGTATAAATCCACAAGAGATCCCGCCGAAACTGATTGCATAAAAAAATCTAAAAGGTTGCCTTTGGAAACAAAGATCATACAAAAGAATGAACAACGGGAAGTCTGTTTATTAAGCCTTTTCATCTACATCAGCTAGATTCTGTATGTGACCGCTCCACCCACCCCCTCCTCCCTCCAACACATTGCACTGGCTTAAGTGGTATTCGATATTAAAGTAAGCGGAATGGGGCCAATGATTTTTAAGGAAACAAAATATAATCCGTCCTAGATTGACAGCCATATCAGTGCAATACATCTTGGAAAAGACACAGGCCCTCTGCAAAAACCAAAGGAAAGGCCACCAAGCTCACCGTCTCGTCTTCTTTCGGTGCTGTGCTTCGAGACTGCGGACTTTTCTTGGTAGCTTCATTTATATTTCAAATCTGGTGTGCTTCTGCTGCGTGGTTGCCGTAAAATTCCAACCGCCACCACATATACATATAATTAATTCTGTATTTGATTCACCCCCAGGAATTGCATTTACAATCACGAGCCTTTTTGAATGACAGTATTGGATGGGGTGCTATCCTTAACGCCTAGAAAAGGGGCCAATTTGCTTCTCTAACACATCGCTCTTATTATTGATTATTGCTTTAGCTGGGGTATTGGCACAGATAGTACCCGGAATTGGGTGTTGACCCAGATATATGGGCCTCTTTTACAGATATGCCGATATGTTTATTTATTTATTTATTAGTACTGGGTGAGATGCGGGTGTTCACGCATAAAAGAAGAGCCAATTTGCCTCTCAGGTCTCACATACCTAGATAGAGGGTCCACCATTTACGTTTCTTTTACACATTTGTTCTGTTAATTTTATTCAGCAAATTCAGCAGACGTCATATTGATTTTTGACTTAATACGCCCCCAACTTCGAAGAAGTTGTCGGGGCATATTTGTTTGCCTTTGTTCGTCCGTCCGTCCGTTCGTCACGCTTTTTTGTGCATGTTATATCTTAAGAACCCTGTACGATAGGATTTCGAAATTTTATATATGGGTTCCCCATGAAAAATAGCTGATCCGTATTTTTTTTTCTTGTCCGGCATGTTTGTACTTTCAACTAGCATGTTTGTACTTTATGCCCCTTTGAAAAACTCAGAATTAATTCTTGTCAGCAAAATATCTCAAAGAATTTAAGCTAGGGTCTTGAAATGCAATATAGTTATTGGGGATGGTGTGTAGATTACCTAATTTGATTTTGAGAGAATTTCGGGAAAATTGACGCAGTTACAGCCCTTTGTAGTTCTGGGCATTTGGACCTTATCAGCAAGATATCTCAAAAAGCATGTAAACTAAGGCTTTGAAACATGCGCAAAATGGAATCAATGCATCCCTTCAAAAGGTTTTGAACGGAAAGGAAAAGTGTGACGACGACACCGACGACGACCGCAGGCGACCGCCGACGACGACGCGGACGGACAACATGACCCCTATGTGTCTGCCATGCTACGCAGGCGACACAAAAATGTGCCGGACCATAGGCTGAGTGTATCAAATTCCGAATTCCAATGAAAATGCTGTGGTTATAATTCCCCATACAGGATATAGCACGCCAGAGGTGTCTGAAATTTGGTTCCGTGTTACGGGCCTTTCCCCATTTCCAACTGTATTTGATCTGTTCAACAAGGTCTGGAATGAATGTCAGTACACACTACAAGGTGTATTCATTTTGCGTATAAAAGGTGAAAAATGGATTATGGACAGCCAGAAGAAAATGTGGGAACCTCTCATCTCACTGTCCTGCACGTACATGTAACAACAATGCTAGATTCTCTGGGATATGGATTGGCGTCCATTAGAAAGTTCTGAAAGCTAAACCAAGTTCAGTTTCAAGGACCAATGCGCAAGCTGGTCTATCTTCAGTTTTCAGATATTGAAATTTGAACAAAATTCCCCTCAGCTTGATTAAAAATACTTACGATTTTTTGTCCTCAAGTAGTCTCTTCAACTTCCGACAATGTATAAAGAGATGCACGAGCTTATGCAGTAACTCGTGGCGTTACAGCTGATTGCACAATCAGACCACTGTTGGTCAACACTTACCAATGATATTTTACTTGTTTTTTTTTGTTTGTTTGTTTTTCCATAAACTAGGCTTTGACATTTCATGGAAATTATCTCCTTTGGAGACAATTTGCATGAATTGCCACAGCTTATTTTATGGAAAAGAAAAGAAAAACATAATGTTTCAATATGTCGTTCGCTGAAATTTGCAACCCAACAAGCTAAGAATTACTACACGAAGCGCACAGGTGATACACTGGTAGTTTTTTGCAAATCGATAAAATTGTTTTCTGTTTTTATCAATCCAGTTATCCGAATGTTCGCTAAAATTATTAATGTTCGATATCTTACCTGACCAGAAACTTTTGTTATCACTTTAACGAGTGCAGACAAAAGAGTCTAGTATGTTATGTGTACTCCAATATTCCCCAATAATGTATAAGAAAATGTGTACTCCAATATTCCCCAATAATGTATAAGAAAAACAGGGGTATGGTTGGGGGTCTACATTATTGGTGGGATGGGGAGTGGGAGAGGTTCAGGAGTTTATAGTTTGACCCTCTTACAACGTTTTGACTGCATTAATCAATCTTAATGTGCCTAATAACTGAACTCTTTCTTCTTTTTCCATATCAGGCCCCGAGGGCTATAAATCTTTTTCATCCTCAACTCAGCTGAGCATGAAAATTTCTCTGCTAAGAAATATGAAATGCCAACTAAAGTTGGCATTTTCATATTTAATACCAGGGAAATTTTCATGCTCAGTTATGTTTAGCAATAAAAAAAATGAAATTTTTAGTAATGAGGGATTTATCAGCATAAAAAAGTTCATGCTCAGTTGAGTTGAACATGAAAAAAGTTTTATAACCTTGGGGCCTGGTAAACCGCCATGGCTTGGGAAGCTCTCATTAATAGGTCTCAATAAGAGAGCGCAAAGTCAAAAATGGTCTTCAAACATGCGCAAAATGTGCAGTTTCGCACACCCCTATGCATGTGCATGGTCTCATCCTGGCCTCTGCTCTCAATTATTTCATTCTATAGTCTCCAATGATTCTGGCAGCGGACAGCGAATGTCCGATCAGTAGGCGCGGATGCTCAAGCTGATCTAGGCCTTCGATGTCCGCATATGCCAGAAGACACTTTTGGCATGGCACGGCCAAAATAATTTCTCATAACGCCACGAAATCATATGTTCCGGATACTACGAAATGCGTCTAACAAGTACCCATAGCCTATTTTCGTGGAGGAATGAGAAAAATGTCAGTAGTCTTTGCTAAACAATTTAGCCTATCTAGAGCTATGACTAAAAGTGTACATAAAGTTGTCAAATTTGGTTGAAAGGACCGCAACAGTTATTTTGTTGATTCACTCCCGGTGTAGTATTTTTTAGCTGAGCCGAAACATCATAAAACATACCCTCGGAAACGTGCGCCCAACGAAAACTCAAATCAGCCTGCCATCACGAAAACACGCCTAAATAATTTTGACCCCCTTAAACCCCACTTTTATATAGTAAAACTGGGGTTTACAGGGGTATACAATATTTTCCTTATTTCTGCTCAAAGCATAAATTGTGGGTACTCGTTAGAACCGCATCTTCGAGGCGGTTCTAACGAGTACCCACAATCTATGTTTGGAGGAGAAACATGAAAAATATCAGATTTTTTTTATCTGAAAATTTTCATTTTTTGATGGTAAAATTTTCAGTATATTTGAATAGGCATGTTTTCGAAATGATTCGAGATAGTAGCGAAAGATTTAGACAGCATATTGTAGGAACGTATTTCGGTATAAGAAAGCCAACAATAGAGACTTAGGGGAGAATTGCTTGGTTTTGATCCTGACTTTATGCAGACGTCATCACACGTCTTCATACACTGAGGAACGACACATTCAGATGGAGGCAACTCTGTCAAAACTAATTTGCATACCTTCTGAAAGCAGGTCTAATTTAAAAGGGAATAATTATTTCATTTAGAATTTACTCCCAACGGAACAAAGTATTCCTTTTTAGAGCTGACCTTATTCGTAAGGGGCTTGGTGTGCAAGAAAGCAGACAGGAAGTCACAAAAGTTGACTCCCTTTTACAAAATGGTGGTAAATCTACCAAGTATATCGAGACTTCTTAACCCTTTGTCCTGCTGAATAAATTAAGATGCCACACCTACCTCTAATTTTCAGCCAATCAGATTACTTGATCCACGTTGTTGATACAAATTCACATACTTAATGGCAAACAGTGCAGATCCAGATCAGTTCTGAAGAAGCCAACTGATCTGGATCTGCACTGTTTGCTAAGACAGGGCATGTCGTGTTTAGCAAGAGAAGGGTTAAAGTATAAATCCACAAGAGATCCCGCCGAAACTGATTGCATAATAAAATCTAAAAGGTTGCCTTTGGAAACAAAGATCATTCAAAAGAATGAACAACGGGAAGTCTGTTTATTAAGCCTCTTCATCTACATCAGCTAGATTCTGTATGTGTCCGCTCCACCAACCCCCTCCTCCCTCCAACCCATTGCACTGGCTTAAGTGGTATTCGATATTAAAGTAAGCGGAATGGGGCTAATGATTCTAAAGGAAACAAAATATAATCCGTCCTAGATTGACAGCCATGTCAGTGCAATACATCTTGGAAAAGACACAGGCCCTCTGCAAAAACCAAAGGAAAGGCCACCAAGCTCACCGTCTCGTCTTCTTTCGGTGCTGTGCTTCGAGACTGCGAAATTTTCTTGGTAGCTTCATTTATATTTTTGAATGTCAAATCTGGTGTGCTTCTGCTGCGTGGTTGCCGTAAAATTCCAACCACCACCACATATACATATAATTAATTCTGTATTTGATTCACCCCCAGGGATTGCATTTACAATCACGAGCCTTTTTGAATGACAGTACTGGATGGGGTGCTGTCCTTAACGCCTAGAAAAGGGGCCAATTTGCTTCTCTAACACATCGCTGTTATTATTGATTATTGCTTTAGCTGGGGTATTGGCACAGATAGTACCCGGAATTGGGTGTTGACCAAGATATAAGGGCTTCTTTTACAGATATGCCGATATGTTTATTTATTTATTTATTAATATTGGGTGAGATGCGGGTGTTCACGCATAAAAGAAGAGCCAATTTGCCTCTCAGGTCTCACATACCTATATAGAGGGTCTACCATTCATGTTTCCTTTACACATTTGTTCTGTTAATTTTATTCAGCAAATTCAGCAGACGTCATATTGATTTTTGACTTAATACGCCCCCAACTTCGAAGAAGTTGTCGGGGCATATTGGTTTGCCTTTGTTCGTCCGTCCGTCCGTTCGTCACGCTTTTTTGTGCATGCTATATCTTAAGAACTATGTACGCTACGATTTCGAAATTTTATAGATGGTTTCCCCATGAAAAATAGCTGATCCGTATTTTTTTTTCTTGTCCGGCATGTTTGTACTTTCAACTAGCATGTTTGTACTTTATGCCCCTTTGAAAAACTCAGAATTAATTCTTGTCAGCAAAATATCTCAAAAAGAATTTAAGCTAGGGTCTTGAAATGCAATATAGTGATTGGGAATGGTGTAGATTACCTAATTTGATTTTGAGACAATTTCGGGAAAACTGACGCAGTTACAGCCCTTTGTAGTTCTGGGCATTTGGACCTGATCAGCAAGATATCTCAAAAAGCATGTAAACTAAGGCTTTGAAATTAAATACGCTGATTAGGGATGGTATGTAGATTACTTCTTTAGATTTTGAGGGAATTCATTGTATAATTGACGTAGTTATGGCCCTTTGTAGTTCTGGGCGTTTTGACCTTACCAGCAGGATACCTTAGAAAATATATAAGCTAAGGTCTTGAAATTATATATACTGATTGGTATTGATTTGTAGATTACCTGATTAGATTTTGAGGGAATTTCGCGACAAATTGACGTAGTTATGGCCCTTTGTATTTCTAGGCATGTTGACCTTGTCTGCAAGATATCTCAAAAAGTATTTAAGCCTAAGGTTTTTAAATATTACATGCTTATTAGTGATAATTAGGAGATTACCTGATTAGATTTTGAGGGAATTCCGTGGAAAACTGACGTAGTTATTGTAGTTCTGGGCATTTCGAACTTGTCAGCAAGATATCTAAAAAAGTATTTAAGCTAAGGTCTTGAAATTTTATATGCTGATTAGGGATGGTTTGTGAACTAATCGATTAGATTTTGAGGGAATTCCGTGGAAAAATTGACATTGTTATGACCCTTTGCAGTTCTGGGCATTTTGACCTTGTCAGCAAGATATCTTAAAAGTATTTAAGCTAGGTAGAGTATTGAAATATTAAATGTCCACTGGGGATGATGTGTAGATAAACTGATTAGATTTTAATTCCATGAAATATTGACAGAATTAGTGTCCCTTGTAGTGCTGGGCATTTTGACCATGTCAGCAGGATATCTGTAACGGGATTGAAATTTGATTTGCTGATTGGGTATGATATGTGAATTACCTGATTATATTTTGAGGGATTTCCATGAAAAATTGATGTAGTTATAGCCCTTTGCGGTTCTGGGCATTTTGCCCTTGACGGCAAGATATCTCAAAAAGCATTTTATGCTAGGGTCTTGAAATATTATATGCTGATTGGTGATAAATAGTAAATTACCTGATTAGATTTTGAGGGAATTTCGTGAAAAAATTACGTAGTTATTGAACTTTGTAGTGCCGGGCATTTTGACCTTGTCAGCAAGGTATCTCAAAATATATTTAAGCTAAGGTCTTGAAATTTTATATACTGATTAGGTGTGATGTGTAGATTACCCAATTAGATTTTGAGGGAATTCTGTGAAAAATTGAATTATTGCCCTTTGTATTTTTAGGCATTTTGATCTTGTCAGCAGGATATCTCTAAGAGTATTTTAGCTAGAGTCTTGACATTTAATATGCTATTTGGAGACGATGTGTAGTTTACCTGGTTAGAGTTTGAGGGATTTTCATGGAAACTTGATGTAGTTATGGCCCTTTGCAGTTCTGTGCATTTTGACTTTAGCAAGACATCTCAGAAGGTATTTCAGCTGGGATCTTGCATTTCAATATGCTGATTGGAGATGACGTTTAGATTACCTGTTTAAATTTTGAAGTAATTTCATGTACAATTGGCAGAACTATGGCCCTTTGAAGTTCTGTGCATTGGAATTTGTCAACAAGATATCTCAAAGAAGTATTAAAGCTAGGGTTTTGAAATTTAGTATGTGGGTTATGAATGATAAGTAAATGACGTAATTAAATTCTAAATCTGGGCCCAGTTGTTCAAAGCGTCGTTAGCTTAACGAGCTCGTTAAGGGTCATTTCGTTAACTGTTTTAGCGGATTCAATATACAATATTTTGATATTTTTTGCTGAAAAAATGTCAGTAGCTTTTGCACTGCAAAAGCTACTCACATTTTTTCAGCAAAAAATTTCAGCATATTTGCGTATCACTCGATTTAAATTTTAACGAATCGTTAACTAACGACATCGTTAGCTTTGAACAACTGGGCCCTGGTCTATAAATTTAAGATGGAATTAGACTTACAGTGGAATAGAATAGAACATACAGTTTGTTTAAACAGCCTTGCGATCAAAATATCTAGAGAACCGTTTCAGCCTGATGGAATTTCTGCCCCTTAGGTCAAATGCACAGAATTTTAAAGGACCTAGGCATTAGTGTTATAAACAACCTTGTGAACAGTTGTATGGGTATTGGTGCTTTACGAATTGTATTATGAAATGAAGTTTGCAAAGGTTATGGATGTGCCATTAAACCAGCTTAGTACATGTACTGTAATAACTAGGAAGTCCCCTTTGTCACCACGAACCATTATAGGTTCGGCTGACATTACGGAAACACGCCTATTCAGATATATTGAAAATTTCACCACCAAAAACTGAAAGTTTTCAGATAAAAATTCTGATATTTTTTTTATTTCTGCTAAAAAACATAGATTGTGGGTACTCGTTAGAACCGCCTCGTCGAGGCGGTTCTAACGAGTACCCACAATCTATGTTTTTAGCAGAATTAAGAAAAATAATGTATACCCCTGTAAACCCCAGTTCTACTACATAAAAGTGGGGTTAAGGGGGACAAAATTATATAGGTATGTTTTCGTGATGGTTGGTATCTCCCTATCTGGTGCACTAGGGCCTGACCCACAATGCCCCAAAGTGCCCAGATAGTGGCATAGACGTCAGCACTGTATTGCTATCTGGGAATATTTTAAACAGGGTGTGTAGCTTCTGACATCAGCTGAACGTTAGGTGTTATTTTATGAAAAGAAAATGAAAATAAGAATAAAGAGTTGGAATTTCATCACGAAAACATGCCTATATAATTTTGACCCCCTTAAACCCACTTTTATATAGTAAAACTGGGGTTTACAGAGGTATACATTACTTTTCTTATTTCTGCTCAAAAACATAGATTGTGAGTACTCGTTGAGGCGGCTAGGCGGTTCTAACGAGTATCCACAATCTATGTTTTGAGCAGAAATAAGAATAATATCAGAGTTTTTTATCAGAAAATTTTCAGTTTTTGGAGGTGAAATTTTCTATATATTTGAATAGGCATGTTCTCGTAATGTCATAACAGTATGATAAGAATTGTTTAAGTTGGCAATGCTTGTCACACTTTTAGGGTAAGCATACACACATTTTTTTTCATGATTTGGGTTGTACGGTCCCTTTAAAGAAAAGTTCACTTATATCGAGTCGTTCGTTCATCAAATGTAAAACCCGAAGAAACACCACCTGGCCATCATTAAGCAGAACTTGTCTTTCTTACATATGACCCGAGCGAGGCTCGAACTCACAGCGGTGAGAGACCTAATGATTAAGAGTCATAACTCTTAGCCAACAAGCCACAGAGGCCCGCATATCACCATATAAGCTTAAAATCTGTAATATGGGTTGCTTCAATATTGTACCGAAGCAGTTGGGGCCATAGTGTTTTACAAAATTGTAGTTCTGTGAGGTAGTACAGTGATACGAAATAGAAGTGATATCACTGTACTACCTCAGAGAACTACAATTTTTCAATACTCTTGTATTCCATCGTCTGTTAGAGCATGGAATAGCCTTGACGATCAGTATCGTAATTGTCAAACATACGGATCTTTTTGCTACAAAATTAAAAATGATTTTAATTCTTCTGTTAAAATTCCAAATTATTATCATAAAGGAAACCGTAAACTTGCCATACTACACTGTAGACTACGTAATAGATGCAGTGATTTGCATGCTGCCTTATTTTATAATCATCTTAGAGACAATGCATTATGTAATTATCAAAAAGATATTGAAGATGCAGAACATTTTATCTTTAGATGTAATAGATATGAGCATGAAAGAGTTAATATGTCCCATAAAATACGGCAGTTTCTTCCCCTCAGTGTTTCTGATGTTCTAAATGGCAAAAGAAACTTGTCTGTAGACGATAATTCAGTTCTGTTCGAAGCCATACAAACATATTAAAGACACTAGACGCTTTAACGATAATTAATGCTTACTGCATACTGTTTTCCTTCATCTGTTTCAGGTCAGACCAACCACCATATGATTGTTCGCAGTTGAAACACTCGGTTTGATGGGGGCATGAGAGGAGGCAGAGTTTGAATAGATTATTTATTTATTTATATATTTATTTGTTTATTTATTTATTTTAAATTATTTATTTATTTATTTTATTTTTTGATCATACTTAAAAAATGAAATGAATTGTTGTAATTTAATCTGTTTCTAGGGGAAGGGCTGTAACTAACGTTGGAAGAACTTGTAGCCCAACCACATTGTTTGCACTGTTATTTGTACAAAAGGCAATAAAATATGTTTATACTATTATACTATACTATACAAACACAATTTCTAGTTTGTCAGGAAAAAGGCTTTGACATTTCATGCAAATTGGCTCCTAAGAAACGATTTGCATGACATGTAGCCGATATTCTGGGGAAAATAAGAAAAATATTTCTAAATGTCGTCTGCTCAAATATTTACCCAGCATGTTAAGCATATATAAAATGTATACATTACGAAAACACGCCTATTCAAATATACTGAAAATTTGATCTCCAAAAATTGAAAAATTTCAGATAAAAATCTCTAATATTTTTTCATATTTCTGCTCAAAACATAGTTTGTGGGTACTCGTTAGAACCGCCTCGACGAGGTGGTTCTAACGAGTACCCACAATCTATGTTTTGAGCAGAAATAAAAAAAATAATGTGTACCCCTGTAAACCCCAGTTTTACTATATAAAAGTGGGGTTTAAGGGGGTCAAAATTATATAGGCATGTTTTCGTGATGTTAATCAGTACTCTCTTCCCAGCTAGCATTCTACGTAAATCTACAACGGGCCGTCATCGGCCCGTCAGCTACCCTGACGGGCCGATGACGGCCCGATATAGATTTACGTAGAATGCTGACTGGGTTATGCCATCATTAATGGTGTTTCGCTTGCTTTGGGGCTCTAAAATATTGTGGAAGTTTAAAATAAACTCCTGTTGACAATCATGTTCTTGTATGGGAGCTGGGGAGGAGGAGAGAAAGACAAAAACCACCACCACCACCACCACCACCAACAACAACAACAAAACATCGTTCTTTCAGCACAAAACCTCTGATGATAATTAGACTTTTTACGCCCATTTCAACATTATTATTCAAGTCATATCGAGACGAAGGAAAGGTGACAATGAAGTGTCGTACAGTAATGAGCTGAATTCCGCCTCCAGCGGGACTCGAACTCGGACCTTGCGATCTGAAGTCGGGAGCGCTAACCACTCGGACACTCGGACTTTTATCGTAAAATATCTAAGTGCCATTAATTCTGGTGTTGTTGAACCCGAATATGACTTGTCTTTGCAGACAGTGTAGATCAATTGGTAGATCCAGATCTGCGCTGTTTGTCATTCAATATGTGAATTGGTATCAATAACCTGGGTCATGTAATCTGATTGGCTGAAAATTCAAAGTGGGCGTGGCATCTTAATTTGTTCAGCATGGTAAGGGCCAAAATATAAAGCACTTGCATCAAGTGGATAAAATATCCACTAATTTTGTCATCAGCACATTGAGGATTAAGAACGTTCATGTAAATCTTACGCTATTAGGGCTTCCGGCTGAAAAAGGCCCTTAGATCATATACGAATAGAGAAGCCCCAGACCCGTCTGCGCAGCCACGCGTCGGGTCAAGGTCTTCGCTTTTAGTCCTATACAATGTATCTTCAATAAGGTTCATATATTGTGTACGCGAACAGAAGCTCCTGACCAGACTGTGCGGATGCGCAGGCTGGTCTGGGTCTTCGCAGCTCGCATATGTTCTAAGGTCCATTAAAACTTATTATGAAACATTTATGCAATCATTGAGCTAATGGACTCGTTGGGCCACACTATATAGAGACTGCAGGGACACATATGCTTATCTGAGACTTCGCTCTACCTCTTTGCTATGGATCATTTTTCGCAGTTTTACCGTTAAAGTGTCATTTACAACTGCAGCTGACAATATTTACATTTTGCTTTGTTTTATTTTTTCAGAGAAAATAAGATTTGACTTTTCATGTAGCCTAGCAGACGATTCACATGAAATGTTGATTGTTTATATTTTCTGTGAAAACCAATAAAAAAGAGAATGCCTCCTGATCAAGTTTTACATGACACTTTAACCCATATGATCCCCAAAAGGGTAATTGGCAAACAGTGCAGACCAAGATCAGACGCCGCAGAACGCGGCGTCTGATCAGGGTCTCCACTGTTTGCAAATAGTTCAGCCATTTTCTTTCGGGGATATCTAAATAATACAGTCTGACATACCTAAAATTATATGCGACTCTTCCTTAATATAGTGTTGGGGAGTCTATTCAGTTTAAATTGGTTAAAGATAAATTCTTTTATGCCTCGTCCGTATTTTACCCCTAGTATTCGGATTCTTCAACCCCTTTCCATACTTTCCTACAATTTAAAAGTTCATTTGACTACCTTTTGATGTGTCTAAATTGGTGGATCGGTGGGAAACAGTATATACCTTGATCAGACGCCGTGTTCTACACTATTTGCTCTGGCCTGACTTTCCGAGTACAGTAAAACAAATGACTTGAACACCAATAGTTCATTTACCCTGGTTGATTCGACACTCGTTTTTGAGTCCTTAGGAAATTCTTCCGATAGCTCAAGAAAACAAAAACCTAGAGTAATTTTCTTATTTTACCATGAAGTGTATTTTGTATGTACTAATAAAAATCGCTTCATTGCGGCGACTCTAATGAGTACACTCAACATACCATTTTTTTATAGAAGATTGAAGAGACATCCTTAAATTCTTTACGAAAACACGCCTATTCAAATATATAGAAAATTTCACCTCTAAAATCTGAAAATTTTCAGATAAAAAAGACTTTAGACGGCTCTAACGAGTACCCACAACTGTTTTTAGCAAAAATAAGAAAAATAACCCCAGTTTTACTATATGAAAGGGTTTAAGGGGGTCAACATTAGATAGGCATGTTTTCATGAAGGTCCCCATTCGTCTCCTCACCTGGCGCTATTAGTAACCCATGTCTAGTTCCTACGGTTCCAGAGATGTTCGAACCAGTAACGTTCGACTGTACTCGGGACTAATGCGGTAGTTGATTATTAAGGAATATCTAATGACACTGCAGTTTTCCTTGTATCATCACGAAATCACGCTTAAATAAATTTGACTCCCTTAAACACCACTTTTATATAGTAAAACTGGGGTTTACAGGGTATACATTATTTTTCTCATTTTGCTAAAATATAAATTGTGGGTACTCGTTAGAACCGCCTCGCAGAGGCGGTTCTAACGAGTACCCACAATCTATGTTTTGAGCAGAAATATGAATAATATCAGAATTTGTCATCTGAAAGTTTTCCGTTTTTGGTTGTAAAGTTTTCAACATATTTGAATAGGCGTGCTTTCGTAATGTTAACCCTGAAAGCGACAAGAAAATTTGCAGCAGACGACATTCTCAATTTTTATTTTATCTTGACATTCCATGTTACTCGTCTGCCAGGCAGACGATTCACATGAAATGTTAAATCTCATTCACTCTGAAAAATACACATACTAATAATAATTACAATAATAATAATAATAATAATAATAATAATAATAATAATAATAATAACAAAAATAAAACAATAAAAACAGAATATCATCTGCAGCAGTTATGATTGGCGCTTTCATGGCCGATTCAAATGGTATAGACCTGACCTCAGTACGTAACCAAATTGGGCTCCATGCAAAGCTAATTATCGAACATGCAGGCAAGGAAAGCTCTGATCAACGTGCGCATTCACCGAATCTGATCAGTCTTAGTTTCTCGAGTACTTCCATAAAACGGAGAAACCCCGATAAAACTGCACGGACCTTGCTACGCGCATATGGTTTAAGGGCCCTTTCCTTGCATTGTGTATCAATTAGGCATTTTTGTGAAAACAGGCAGAAAAGATATCTCCCTGTGTCGAGCCAAGCGGAAATAGAAGAAGAAGAAGAAGAAGAAGAAGAAGAAAAAAAGACATAAACCGAGAATGGCAGCTGTTTTTTGGACACAGGAACTAACGAACACTCAATAAGAGTCCTGATCAGCCTGCGAGTCCGCGCGTTCTGAAAGTTCGCTGTCCTTTTAAAAATACATTGGCTATTGCAGAATATATCGACAGAGGGCAAACGCTGAGGCTTGAGGCTGTGTGGATGTGAAAAATATCTGATGGCGCCTTCCCAGCTAGCATTTTGCTTTAATCTATATCGGACCGTCATCGGCCCGACAGCATTGCTGTCGGTCCGATAACGGTCCGATATAGATTTAAGCAGAATGCTAGCTGGGTTTTGCCTATACTCAAAAGCGCATTTTGCATCAGTTTTGTGTTCTGGTGCAAAATGCATCTCTCTACATGTAGTAAAGGCATTTTCGCTATTCACACGGTAGCGAACAGCACAGACACGTAAGAATCTGAGTCCTGAATCGTCCAAGTTTGAACCGGGTGAAAATGGGCCTTTGAGGCATACGCAAACGAAGCAACCTGCGGACTGGTTATTGCAGTAGATAACGATTAGAATGTAGGCTGTCCTGACCTTTCGTTTGCATATTCCTCTACGAAGGTGCCCATTTCCTCATGGTGAGGGTCACGATATAAGGCCCATTTACCCTTTTCGCTTACTTAAGTATGTTAACATACTCGCTGGGCATTTAAGCAGACGACAAACTGATGCATTTGTTCCTTAACTGATATTTCATGCAAATTGTCTTCTAAAGATAATTTGTGTAAAGTATCAGACCAAGGGAAACAAAGAAAATATATCAAAATGTCGTCTGCTGAAATTCGTATCAATCCTGCTGGTAGTTTTCATGTACATAACGAATACATGCCTATTCAAATATACTGAAAAAATCACCACCAAAAAATGAACATTTTCAGATAAAAAACTCTGTTAGTTTTCATGTTTCTATTCAAAACATCGATTGTACCCACAATCTATATTTTGAGCAGAAATAAGAAAACTAATGTATACCCCTGTAAACTCCAGTTTTACTATATAAAAGTGGGGTTTAAGGGGGTTCAAATTTATATAGGCGTATTTTCGTGATGAGAACACTAAACTTCATAATACAAAGTACAAATGAAGCTTTCTGAATATATTTTCATGTGCGTTTTACAACTGTTACACTTACACTCTCTTGGAAAATTCAGTAGATGACAAATTGACATTTTTCTTAGTGTGCTTCCTCTTTGGTGTGTGTCCTTGTAGCTTAAAGACATAGCAGAAAACATGCGTTGACATTTCATGCAAATTGTCTCCTTTGGAGAGAATTTGCATGGAATGTCAAAATCTACTGTCTGAGAAAAATGAGATTTTTTTTTTCAAAATATCGTCTGATGAAATTTTTACCTAGCACACAAAGCGTTAAGTTTTGGCAGGTTTTTATTGTAAAGCAATAATTTCAAAACTTAACTTAGAAACTGTTCACAACTGAACTTAGAATGTAGTTCTAACTGAACTTAGAACATGTCCAAGAACTTCATAGGTTTAAGCGTTGTTTTTTTCTTTCGACGATCATATCACTTCTTTTGTTGCATACATGTTGCAAAACAGGCTTTTAGCCTCTGAACACATGGTCGTCCTTGACAGGTTTCTGGGTACGGTAGGGACCCTTCAACAGCGCAATCTTTGATGCAGTTCCAGTGAGTGTTCAGACATCCCCAGAGTCCATGGTTACAATTGCTTTCGCCGGTAGTAGCCAGTAGTAACACAAGAGCTAGACAGATGATCATAATCCTAGCAGCTGCCATCTGAAATAAAAAAAAAAATACAAGTTTTCAATAAGGCCAAACGAAAAATGTGTGCATTTAAGTAATCAAACACTATCTAAACCTCGCAATTTGTTAAGGTCTTCTAAAAAAAAACAAGAGAATTGGTGAAACCGAAGATGCGCAGTAGTGCAAGGGTTATGTTAGTGAAAGAGTAAAATATTTTAAGAGATATGCTACGGACAAGCATATTATTGCAATCAAAGCGCTGTAGGCGCTGGTGGTCTGGGCATCAGAAGGCCTTATGACAAATGACTAGAGATCCATTTGACAGTCTGTAAAATGTACAAAAAAAAAACAAACAACAACAACAAAAAAAAAAAAAAAAAAAAAAAAAAAAAAAAAACACTAGAAATGTAGCCACAGTACACGGATGCCCCCGCTTTTGGTACCTCTATAAAACTCTGCATGCCAAATTAGCCTACGTCAACGCGGATGCATCTGTATACTTTGGACACATTTCAAGTTAACAAAGACAACAAAAATAACGAGAAATATAAGGCCATTTGCCTGCAAGGTCAGTAACTCTTAAACCGTGAGACTAATAAACTCAGCTTTGTGTTCTCTAGTAAATGATTTTCAACAAAGAATCCAAAAATAATGAGAAATATAAGGCGCCTTGCCTGCAAGGCCTGTAACTCTTAAACCATAAGACTAAGAAATTCAGTTTGTGTTCCCTAGTAAGTGATTTTCAACCAAAAATGCAAATAGTAAGAAAAAATGTAAGGCCTTTTCCCTGCAAGGCCTGTAACTCTTAAACCATAAGACTAAGAAACTCAGTTTTGTGTTCCCTAGTAAGTGATTTTCAACAAACTATGTAAAAATCATGAAATTATAAGGCGTGCATCCAGAGTAGAAGTAAGTGAGATAACTCCATGCGGACAGATGGCCGGACAGACGGACGCTCCTGCACCTTTGTATGCACTCTGCACTTCCTCTGATGGCCATATATCAATATATCAAGTTTCATTTTATTACCTTCTATACTTTCAGAGACATGCTCTGGAGAAGCTTTTTATTGCAAAAATTAAAAAAGGGAAGTAAATCCGTAAATTCTGGTGACAGGGTTATGGTTCTTGCATTCTGCAATTTTCTTCTTGAACCTCTACCAGTGTATCAAGTTTCATTTATTTATCTTCAATACTTTTAGAGATATGCTCCGGACAAGCTAACTATTGCAAAAAAAAAAAAAAAAAAAAAAAAAAAAAAATAGAAAGGGAAATAACTCTGTCATTACTTGTGATAGAGTTACGTTTCTTGCACTCTGCACTTTCTCTGACAGCCGTCTATCAATGTAT
The DNA here is from genome assembly GCA_964016985.1 of Anodontia alba. Taxonomy (NCBI): domain Eukaryota; kingdom Metazoa; phylum Mollusca; class Bivalvia; order Lucinida; family Lucinidae; genus Anodontia; species Anodontia alba. Next base: position 26,740,091 of record OZ024826.1, read on the forward strand.
CAAGTTTCATTTAATTACCTTTTATTCTGTCAGATATATGCTCCAGACAAGCTTTTTATTGCAAAAACTAAGAAGGGAAGTAACTTCCTAAATACTAATGCCAGGGTAATGGTTCTTGCATTCTGCAATTTTCTTTATAGCCCTGTATCAGTGTAAACTTTAATTAATTTATCTTAAATACTTTTCGAGATATGCTCCGGACAATCTTACTATTGCAAATATTAGAAAGGGAAAAAACTTTGTAATTACTTGTGACAGAGTTACGGTTCTTGTACTCTGCACTTTCTCTGATAGCCGTCTATCAATGTATTATGTTTCATTTAATTCCCTTCTTTACTTTCAGAGATATGCTCCGGACAAGCTTTTTACTGCAAATATTAAGAAGGGAAAATAACTCCGTAAATACTGGTAACAGGGTTATGGTTCTTGCATTCTTCGATTCCCCCATGACCCTCTATCAGTGTATCAAGTTTCAGAAAATCATCTTTAATACTTTTAGAGATATGCTCCGGACAAAAGTGTGACGGATGGACTGACGGAAGTTCGTTCTAATGAAATGATTGTTATTTGACTTTTTTTTTATTTTTTGCTAAAAGTGATTATATGTGACTGTTTCTTTTTAAGTGACCGTCACTTAAAAAAGCTTTTTGTTGTTTATACTGAAATACATGTTATGTGACTATTCCACAAATGGAGAAGAGTAAAAAAATCATATAGGTATCTTTGTGCATCATATGGACATCCGTCAATAATTTATGTGACGCTTGTCTTAAAAAGTATGTGACTTAAGGTTCTTATGTGACTCCTGTTCATGCATTTATGTGCCTGTGATCCATTCAATAATTTAAGTGACCATTGATTTAAATAATAGTATCAATGCACTTGAGTTATTATGTCTGAATTTACAATCAAAGTATAATTGGGTCACTTTAAATTTGGACAATGTCACATAACTACCTTTTCGTTAGAACATTTGAAAAGTCACGTAAAAACTTGGAGAAACGTCACTTAAAATAGCCATCACATAGCCCCCATTTCGTGGGTTCGGTCAGACGGACGGATAAAAAACGGCCACTATATGCTCTCCCTTATGGGGAGCATAAAAAAGGTATTATTGTAATAAAATATTTATAATACGGGTACCGTGTTGCGTCTGAGCAATCAATGCAGACCCATTTTAAACTGCTCTTACAGGGTCTACAGTCTTTGCCATTCTATTAGCACTTTTAACCTTTACCACTCTCTGGGCATTTTCAGCAGACGACAGATTGATGATATTTTTCTTATTTTTCCCAGAAAACAGGATTTGACATTTCATGCAAATTGTCTCCTTAGGAGACAATTTGCATGAAATGTCATATCCTGTTTTCTGAGAAAAATAAGAAAAATATTTCAAAATGTCGTCTGCTGAAAATTTTACCCAGAGTGCTAAGCGTTGAGACACATGAAGAGTAGTCGATTAGACTTGGTCCGTAATATGTTATGTGAATTATGGTGCGGAGTCCAAATATATTTAATAATTTTAGCATAATTAGATCTAAAGAAACAAATAAAAAAATAAGTAAGACTAAAATAAATAAATAAATAAATACATAAAAATTCACTACCTACCCTACCTATATTTGTTAACATGTTGTAATACCTTAACGTACATATTTTATTTGGCCTAAATGAAGTTTAAAAAGCAAAATGCAATTCAATGCCAAATATTAGACACGCATTGTGAAAATGAAGTTTTTAAAAGTAAAACATATTTTAACAAGCAATACTTAACTTATAGATAGTGTGCTATAGTCTATTCTTTTCATACCTTCTACAGAAATAAACCGACAGAACAGTCGTCCCATACAGTCTTAATCCAGATGGCCCCTTAGGCATCACCTGTGTGACGTCATTCCTCCCGCTCTTGATCACGTGTCAGTTTCTTTGAATGTAAAGCCCTAAAGGGTAGAGCTAAGCGGGGATAGGGATGGGATCTATCTATCTATCTATCTATCTATCTATCTATCTATCTATCTATCTATCTATGATTACTACAACACCCCATCCCCCATCGCGAAAATTTTGTGCAAGAGCCAGGAATTATGTAAGCGTGATCGGACTGCACAGGCTATTCTGTGCCTTCATGTCCGAAAACGCCCGAAAGACTCACAGCACTTATCAGCATTGACATTATAGAGTAGGACATCCCTGTTACCATATATGGTAATATATAGCATTGGCATTATAGAGTAGGACATCCCCATTACAACATATGTTCACTCTAAATGTTCTTTTTCATACTTTGTATAGAATATTATTGTAACGCGTTACTTATTCATTCACAAGAAGCCTTGTGATCACTACAGTGTAAAGGATTTGTTCATCCTACTATTAAATGTTATTAAGCTTTTAAAAGACATCTTATATATGTGTTGATGAGGGCTACTGTCTCGCGAGATGGTTTATGATGATTTCGGACGAACAGTACATGGCGTAGATCAAGAACGTCTACTGTTCTAATGAGACAAAAGACGGAACAATAGTTTAGAAAGTAGAAACTTTATCACCTCTTATTGAGGCGGAGCTGGACTACGCCATGATATAGGGTGAATCGGTGGGATCGAGTGCACTCCGTGGTACACTGGGTATGCGTGAGCAAACAGAGAAAATAAATAAAATTAATGAAAGTGATCTCATTCGGCGTTAGATGGTGTAACGTAGTCTACGCTACGTTAAAGAAATTAAAAAAAAACTAGACCATGAAGTGGACATATGCTCACTAATACCCCCGGCCATGGCCATCAGTATAGCCAGAACAACAAAGGGAAATAACTCTAAGGGACCTGGCCCCATGGCCCTTATTTTCTTTCCCACAATACAACGAGTAATACTTGTCATGTGTACAAAATTTCAAGTTTCTAGGTAAAGTAGTTCCTGAGATATCTTTGACACAAATAAAATGCCATGGCCATCAGTATAGCCAGAACAACAAAGGAAAATAACTCTAAGGGACCATAGTCACATGGCCCTTATTTTCTTTCCCATAATATAACTAGTCATACTTGTCATGTGTACAAAATTTCAAGTTTCTAGGTAAAGCAGTTCCTGAGAAATCTTTGGCACAAATAAATGCCATGGCCATCAGTATAGCCAGAACAATAAAGGAAAATAACTCTAAGGAACCTGGCCCCATGGCCTTTATTTTCTTTCCCACAATACAACTAATCATACTTGTCATGTGCACAAAATTTCAAGTCTCTAGGTAAAGTAGTTCCTGTGATATCGTTGACACAAAATAAATGTTAACAGACAGACTGACTGACTGACACACAGACACACAGAAAAGACAAAAACTATATACCCCCATTGCATACTTCGTATAGGGGGGGGGGGGGGGGGGGATTATAAAAATATGCCGGACCATAGGCTGAGTGTATCGAATTCCGAAGTTTGAATTCCAACAAAAACGCTGTGGTAATAATTCCCAATACAGGATGCCGCATGCCTGATATATCTAAAATTTACTTCCGTGTTCCGGGTAGCATTCTGTTAAATATTCATGAGCAGTGGCCCCGCCCTTTGGCCCTTAATGGGAAAAAGTTTTGGTGCAGAAGAAATACAAATGGCGCCTGCCATTGGTCGTGGGCCTAGCATTTAAGACATGGTGAAGACAGGCCAATTAATGTGAATAAACATCGTGTGTTTCAGCCTTATAGATCATCAGCTAAAAAAGAATATCATTGTTTTAATGTGCCTCCACTCGGGGAAAAACGCTGACTCATTTTCTGCGGAACTGTAGTTCAACAAAGTTCATGAAAATATCATGGCTTCCGGAAGTAGGCTTGGTGGTCCCTGTGTTAGTTTTGCTCCTTGTTGCTTTGTGGTTTATTCTACAAGGCTATTTGTTTTATGTCTTACCTTGTGTTATTTTGTTGTTGTGTTTTACAGTCCTTTTAGCATTGCGAATTTCTCGCTTTGGGAAGAGAGAGCTAATCTTAGTGCCTTTCGTACGTGTGTTCGATTTACGCTTGTTTGGTTTTGTCTGTTTCCTCTTCCTCTTTGTCTTGGAAGGGCTGCCGTTTGTGATTGTGGCACTCCCTAGACTTTTCTCCTACCTTTTTTGACAGTATTTTAATACTGAAAAGTAATGTGCTGCAGTAGACGTCTCAAATAAGAGCGCTTTTGTAAACATTGTATGTGTGGTTTATTAGGAGGAGTTGGAGATGTTACTATAATCGCCTCATTACGAAAACCTGCCTATTCAAATATACTGAAAAGTTAATCACCGAAAAATTGAAAAAATTAAGACAAAAAATTCAAGTATTTTTCATATTTCTGCTCAAAACATAGATTGTGGGTACTCGTTAGAGAAAAATAATGTATACCTCTGTAAACCCCAGTTTTACTGTATAAAAGTGGGGTTTAAGGGGGTCAACATTATATTGGCGTGTTTTCGTGATGTATGGAAAATATTTAGTTGTAAGCACCCTCCAGTCCTCCCCCACCCCTCTTCGTACTGTATTTGAATTGCTAAATAAGTCTAAGGTCTGGAATGAATGTCGGTACACACTACAAGGTATATTCATTTTGCATGTTTCCACGTATAAAAGGTGAAAATGGATTTCTATATATGGCATAGTACGGATGTATGTGCCGAATGGCCCCCCTTTCTCATCGCTACCAGGTATATGATCAGTCTCCTTTTTTCAACAAAAAAGTATATGACGGACCCAATATCTTTTTGACTGGAATATGAAAGGCCCCACATTTCTGACATCCCGGGGTATGCATATATTTTTCGCACAGAGATTTTTCGAGGCTGCTTGTTCTCTTGGTATTCAATGAATTGACAGTGATATTTGTCTAAATACCAGCAATAAATAGGTACAAAAAATCAAAGGGCAGTATACATGTATGAATGGGTCAACATTTCAGACAATCTATATATGAATGGGTCTGTTTTTTTTTAAACGGTCGGGTATATGAATGGGGTAGGTTTCGAAATACTGGCTCCCATTACCGTATCACATGTATCCCCAAGTTACTCCCCCGAGGTACACACTGAAAGAGAGACGTCCTCTAGAAAGTTCTAAACGCTCAACCAAGTACAGTCTTTAGGACCAATGCGCAAGCTGGTCTATCCCCAGCATTCAGATATAGAATTTGAACAAGACCCCCCTCAGCTTGAGTAAAAACAACTTACGATTTTTGTTGTCCTCAAACAGCGTGTTCAAATTTCGACAATAAATAACCAGATGCACTGACTTATGCAATAATTCGTGACGTTACAGCTGGTTGCACAATCAGACCACTGTTGGTCAACGCTTAACGGTGATATTTCACTGTTTTTGTTTTCATAATTCAGGCTTTGACATTACATGTCAATTGTCTTCATATGCATGAATTGCCACAGCATATTTTATGAAAAAAAAAAAAAAAAAAAAAAAGAAAATCAAAATGTCGTCCGCTGAATTTCGCAACCCAGCATACACGAAGTGCACAGGTGATAATACACTGGGAGCTTTTTTGCGATTCGATAAAATTGTTGTTGTGTTTTTACCAATCCAGTTATCCGAATATTCGCAAAAGGTGACATTGTCAGCAAGATATTTCAAAAAGTGCTCAAGTTAATGAGTTGAAATTGTTCACGCTAATTAGGAATGTTGTATAGATTACCTGATTACATTTTGAGGAACTTCATTGGAAAATTGACATAGTTATGACCCATTTTTTATTTCTGGGCATTTTGACATTGTCTACAGGATATCTCTATAAATATTTAAGCTAAGGCCTTGCAATTATATATGTTGATTGTAATTGGTTAGTAAATTACCTTGTTAGATTTTGAGGGAATTCCATGAGAAACGGACGTAGTTATGACCCTTTGTATTTCTTGGCACGTTGACCTAGTCAGCAAGATGTCTGAAAACGTATTTAAGCTAGGGTCTTGAAATATTATATGCTCATTGGTGATGGCTAGGAAATTACCAGATTAGATTTTGAGGGAATTCCGTGGAAAATCAACCTGTTATCGCTCTTTGTAGTTTACGACATATTGCCCTTGTCAGCAAGATATCTCAGAAAGTATCTAAAGCTAAGGTCTTGAAATTTTATGTGCTGATTGGGGATGGTTGTAGATTACCTGATTAAATTTTGAGGGAATTCCGAGAGGGAATTCCGAGAAACAGTTGGTATAGTTATGGCTCTTTGCAATTCAGGGCCTAGTTGTTCAAAGCTATGGATGTCGTTAGTTAACGATTCGTTAAAATTTACATCGAGTGATACGCAAATATGCTGAGATTTTTTTGCTGAAAAAAATGTGAATAGCTTTTGCATAGAAAAACTACTCACATTTTTCAGCAAAAAATATCAGAATATTGTATATTGAATCCGCTAAAACAGTTAACGAAATGACCCTTAACGAGTTCGTTAAGCTAACGATGCTTTGAACAACTGGGCCCTGGGCATTTTGGCCTTGTCGGCAAGATACCTTAAAAAAGTATTTAAGCTAGGTATTGAAATTTTAAATGCCTATTGGGGATGATGTGTAGATAACCTGATAAGAATTTTAGGTAACTCTATGAAATATTAACAGAATTATTACCCTTTGCAGTGCTGGGCATTTGACCATTTCAGCAGTATATTTCTAGCAGGATCTATGCCAGAGTCTTGAAAATTAATTTGCTGACTGTATATGATATGAAAATTACCTAATTAGATGTTTAGGGAATTACAAAAAAAATGATGTAGTTATGGCTCTATGTGGCTCTGGGCATTTTGACCTTAATAGGAAGGTATCTAAAAAAAAAAAAAAAAAAAAAAAAAAAACAAAAAAAAAAAAAAACAACAACAACAACAAAAAAACAACAAAACAAATAAAAAAAAACAACAACAACAAAAAAAAAACAAAAAAAAACTAAAAAAAAAAAAAAAAAAAAAAAACAACAACAACAACAACAACAAAAAAACAAAAAAAACAAAAAAAACATTTAAGCTAAGGTCTTGTACTATTGTATACTGACTGGTGATAGTTAGTAAAGTATCTGATTAGATTTTTTTTTTTTTTTTTTTTTTTTTATTTTCCATATTTATTCTTTTAAAGATATACACAAACATATATAGACATACACAAACATATATGTGACAATTTTTGTCTTTACAAAGTACATTTAGACATTATCATATAACAAAAAAATAGTAGTTTCTTATAATTGTATGACAACTTTTTTGCAATTATATATTACGAGTAGATCTATCCAAGAAGATATTAATGTCACATGCTATATTTAGTACTGAGATTTTCTTTCATAGTTCGCAGGTGTGTAGTTCTGGGGGGGTTATAATTTTTGTATCTTTTACATATGAATATAAATTAAAGGTATCTAAGACTTTGTATACTGTAGAGTGTCAGAACTGTTTAATTATATAAAAAAGACAAAAAGACAAAAAAACAAAAAATGAAAAAAAAACAAAAAAAAACAAAACGGAACTCATTTCTCACATTGTGTTAAGCGGACGGACCAAGGAAGACCATTTTCCCAGAAATTTATTATACTTATTATTTATTCTTGCAATATACTGTTCATTTTTAAATTTTCTTTTCAACAATGATTGAAATCCTTGTATACTCAAATGTTTGGATAAAAACTTTGTTTTATAAATATAATACTTAGCTATAATTATGAGATAACTAATTAAGGATGATTCATGTGGCCAAGCAAATATGATATTTTTATCAGTGATACTTAAATTTATATTCCCATTAAGCTGTAGCCAGTTTTTCAATGTGTTCCAAAACGCTTTTACTTTAGGACAGTCTACAAATAAATGTTTAATTGATTCTATTGCCTGTTCACAGAAGGAACATCTATTGCTGTCTATTTTATTGATTTTGTATAAAAATGAATTGGTTGTCAAAATTCTATTATTAATTTTGTACTGGAAATCTTTCAATTTAACCTCTTTGTTATCATTAAGGGCTGTATTATATTGACTTTTTTCCTCCTTTGAAATATCCCCTAGATCTCGTTGCCATCTATTTGGTAAATCATTTTCGCTTTTTATAAAATTTTCATAAATTTTCTTTCAACCTTTTTTATCTTTAAGAATAAGTTTAACATGTTTTGAACATATTATATTATATTTCATATCAATACAGGTTTGAATATTATTGTTTAATAAATTCTTCCAGACCTGTGGTATTCTATTTATTACTCCTTGAAAATCTAAAATTGTGCCTCGAACATTAAACAAAGTTTTGAACTGATTAAAATCATAAAACACCCCATTCTCATTAACAAGATCAACTATATTCCTTATTCCTTTCTCATACCAATTTTTAATGAAGAATTTTCCACCATGTTGCATTTCTGAATTAAACCATATTGGTGAGTTTAAAACATCTTCAGTTTGACTTGCTGGATTGCATTTTAAAAAAGCTTTCCAACTATTTCAAACATCAATCCAAAAAGGATTGCTTAGATCTGAAGCACAAAGTTTGGCATAACCATCTCCAAAAATAACAAGTTTTCTAAAGTCAACACGGGAAAGTCTGTTCCAAGAACATTCGTTTGTACTAATTAAAATTCTACGCAACCATGTTACTTTTAGTGATTCGATAAATTTGTTTATTTTTATCATCCTTAGTCCACCCTCCTTAACATCTTGTATAATAACATTACGACTTATCCTATCGGGCCCCGAGTTCCACAAAAACTTATAAAATAATTTCTCTAACTGTTTGACAAACTGTTCCGCGGGGTTTGGAAGAGCTGTAAATAGATGAATAAATTTTGAAAATGCTAAAGATTTTATGATTGTGATCTTGCCTGGGAGAGTCAGCTTTCTTTTTGACCACGATTGTAGTATTTTCTCCATTTTTCGTACTGTTTCTAAGGAGTTAAAATCCCATATATTAAAAACTTCAGGGGTAAATATAACGCCTAGTATTTTAATTGGACCCTGCTCCCAATCAAGATTATAGTTATGACATAACCTCAAATCTGATCCTGACATTGAACCTATCCAGAGAGCCTTTGTTTTATCCTCATTTATTTTCAGCCCTGACATTAAGTAGAATTTTTTTAAAATACCTAAAGTTGCTAATAGTGAAGTTTCGGACCCATTTAAAAATATCTGAGTATCATCTGCATATTGACTAAGTAAAAAGGTTTTATCATTTATATCAATTCCTTTAATTGCAATTTCTTTTCTCATCATTAGGCTCAACACCTCTGCACAGAGAATAAATAAGTAGGGGGAGATAGGGTCTCCCTGTCTACACCCTCTTTGTAAATAGAAAATTTCTGACAAGAAACCATTTTGCAGAATACATGATTCTGCTCCATTTTGAAAAAGTTTAATCCATTTCTTGATAGAGGGACCAAAATTAAAATAATCTAAAGTCTTCGAAATAAACTTCCATGAAACAGAGTCGAATGCTTGTTGAAAATCTATAGAAAGTAATAAACCTGGTATATTTTGTTGTTTTGTTTCAAATAAAACATCATATATTAATCGGACATTTTCACCAATAAATCTACCAGCAATAAAGCCTTTCTGATCTTCGTGAATTATACTATCTAAAACTGATTTAATCCGATTTGCAATTACTGAGGAGGCTAATTTATAAATGACATTTAGGAGAGAAATTGGTCTCCAGTTCTTTAAAAAATGCCTTGACTTATTTGGTTTAGGTATGCAAGTTATAATACCCTGTTTTTGTGTAACTGATAAAGAATCTGTTCTATAAGCATAATTTAAAGATCTCAATATAAAAACACCTACATCTGACCAGAAAAATTTGAAAAATTCCGAAGTAAAACCATCATTTCCTGGACTTTTACAGTTTTTCATCTTTTTCAAAGCAGTAAGTAGTTCTGCATATGTAATTTCACCCTCTAGTTTTATAGATTCATTGTCTGATAATTTTCTTGGATTCCTCCCAATTTCATCAGAGATAGGTGTATCATCAATGTTTATAGTCTCTGAATATAAAGTACTATAATAACTTTTCTGATAATTTAATATGTCTGGAGTATCTGTAAAATCCTCCCCCTGTTCATTTGTTAACTTAGATATAACCTTACTGGTAAAATTCCTACTTTCTAAATTTAAAAAAATATTTGGTTGGCTTTTCCCCGAGATCTTCATATCTACTGATCTTCATATCTACTATCTGATTAGATTTTTAGGGAATTCTGTGAAAAATTAACATAGTTATTTCCCTTGTATAGTTCCGGGCATTTTGGCCTAGTTAGCAAGGTATATATGCTGATTGGTGATGGTAAGTCAATTATCTGATTAGAGTTTGAGGGAATTCCGTGAAAAAATGACGTAGTTGTTGCCCTTTGTAGTTCCGTGCATTTTGATCTTGTCAGCAAGATATCTCAAAAAGTATTTAAGCTAAGGTCTTGATATTTCAAGTGCTGATTGGGTAAGACGTGTAGATCATCTGATTTGATTTTGAGGGAAGTCTGTGAAAAAATTGACAGAATTATTGCCCTTTGTATATTTTGGGCATTTTGATCTTGTCACCAGGATATCTCTAAGTATATTTAAACTGGAGTCTTGAAATTTAATATGCTGTTTGGAGATGATGTCGATATGATTAGCGTTTGAGGAAATTCCATGAAAACGACGTAGTTATGGCCCTTTGCAGTTCTGTGCATTTTGGCTTTGCAAGATATCTCAAAAGGTGTTTCAGCTAGGATCTTGCAGTCCAAAATGCTGATTGAAGATGATATATAAATTTCCTGGTTAAATTTTGAGGTAACTCTATGCAAAATTGACAGAATTATAGCCCTTTAAAGTTCAGCACATTTTGACCTTGTCAGCAAGATATCTTAAAAGTGTTAAAGCTAGGGTCTTGAAATTTAGTATGCGGGTTGGGAATGATGTAAATAACCTAATTAAATTATAAATCTGGTCTATATCTGGTCCAACTCCATCTAAAATTATGGAGTTGGACTTACAGTAAAAAAAAAAGCAGAACATAAAGTTTGTTATAACAAATTTGTAATCAAAATGTCCAGAGCATCATTTCAGCCTGATGGAGTTTATGCCCTGTTTGGACTTAGGCATTAGTGTTATAAACGACCTTGTGAACATTGTATGGTATGGGGCTTCACTGATTTTATTGTGACATGAAAGAAGTTTGCAAAGAGTATGGATTTGTCATTAGACGGACTTAGTACTGTAATAAGGTGGTGTGTAAATCGGTCCTAGGAAGTGCCTTTTTTCACTATTAAGCATTATAGGTTCGGCTGAGTTGGTATCTCCTCATTTGGTACACTAGGGCTTGACCAACAATGCCCACAAAGTGCCCAGATAGTAGCATTGAAGATAGCACTGTATTGCTATTTGGGAATATTTTTGAGTGTGTAGCATCTGCCGTCAGCTGAACCCATGTATTATGTTATGAAAACAAATGAAAATAAGTATGGAAGCATCCTAGTGCCAGGTGAAAAATATATTTAAGTCTTACGTAGGAGATAATAACTACTACGTTGGAGATGATAAGTCCTACGTAGGAGATAGTAACTCCTACGTAGGTGATGATAACTCCTACGTAGGACTTACTAACACCTACATAGGAGATAATAATCCTACGTAGGACCTACTAACGCCTACATAGCACTTACTAACACCGTCATAATGTTGATAATAAGTCCTACATAGGACTTACTAACTCCTAAGTGGGAGATAATAACCACTACATAGGACTTATTAGCACCTGCGTAGAATAAAATAACTCCTCCGGAGGACCTAATAACACCTACGTAGGAAATAATAACTCCTACGTAGGACTTACTAACACCTACGCAGAAGATAATAACTCCTACATAAGATTTACTAACTCCTACTAACCCCTTCGTAGGTGTTACAAACACCTAAGTAGGAGATAATGAATTTACGTAGGACTTAACAACACCTACGTAGGAGTTAATAATAAGTCCTATGTAGGAACTAACACCTATGTAGGAGATAGTAGGTCCTACTTAGGACTTACTAACTCCTACTTAAGAGTTAATAAATCCTTCATAAGTGTTACTCACCCCTACATAGGAGATAATAACTCCTACGTAGAAGTTACTAACAACTACGTTGGAGATAGTAGACAATAACTCCTCCGTAGGACTTAATAACACCCACGTAGGAAATAATAACTCCTACCTAGGACTTACTAACACCTACGTTGGTAGTTACTAACACCTATGTAGGAGATACTAAGTCCTACGTAGGGGTTACTAACACCTACGTAGGAGATAGTAAGTCCTACGTAGGACAGCTTTCTCCTATGTAGGTGTTAGTAAATTCTATGTAGGACTTATTAACTCCTACGTAGGACCTATTATTTCACACGTAGGTGTAAGTTCCTACACAGGACTTATTAACTCTTACGTAGGTGTTGTTAAGTCCTACGTGGGACTCATTATGTCCTATTAGGTATTTATTACCCTCAGGTAGGGGTTATATCCTACGTAGGTGTTAGTAGGTCCCACGTAGGACTTATCTCCTACGTAGATGTTAGTAACTCCTACATAGGTGTTAGTAAGTCCTACGTAGGAGTTATTATCTTCTACGTAGGTGTTAATGTCCTACAATGGAGATAATAATACCTATGTAGGAGTTAGTAAGTCCTACGTGGATTATTATCTCCTACGGAAGGTGTTAGTAAGTCCTACATAGGAGTTCTCATCACTTACGTAGGAGCTACTATTTCGTTAATAGGACTTATCTAGTATGTTTGTTTGTTTGTGTTAAGGTTTTAAGGCCCAGTCAATCCAATGGGGTCATGTCGAGCGCGGCCACTTTACCTAACCACACATTTACTGGACAGGCTTAGTCATCGAAGCGGTTAACCAGTTTTGTGCACATTCTTTCGCCAGAAACTGACAAATGCCCTTCTTGAGTCAGCGGAAGGGAGAGAATGACCGTAGAAAATATTTCATGATCAATCTCCACGAAAGAATGTTGCCGACCTCGGCGGGGGTTGAACCCGCAAACTCCTGGTCTCGTCGGACGGCACATCCAACTGAGCCACCGAGGCCGGCAGACTTATCTACGTAGGAGTTACTCTCTCCTACGTGGGACATTATCTCATACGTAGGAGTTACTATCTCCTGCATAGGATTTATTATCTCCTACATTGGGAGTTACTATCTCCTTCGTAGAATTTATCATCTCCTACGTAGGTGTTACTATCTCCTTTGTAGGATTTTATTTTCACCTGGCACTAGGACGCTTCCATACATTAGAACAAGGACTTAGATTTTCAACTTAGTATAAGATTTGCTTAAGTAGCGGGAAGCTTGTACACACTTTAAGGTGCAAGTATAGTTTGAGGCATAGTATTTTATAAATACACGTATCTTTTTTTGACTTGAGTTTTACGGCAATTTAAAGAATATTTCACTTATATAGTGCCGTTCGTTCATCAAAAGTGGGCTAAAACCATAGAACCCCGAAAAACACCACCTGGCTATCAGTAAGCAGAACTTGTCTTTCGCACATTTAACCCGAGCGAGGCTCGAACTCACAGCGGTGATAGACATATTGATCAAGAATCATCACTCTTACCTACCAAGCCACAGAGGCTCGTCTATCACCCTATGAGCTTAAAAACTGTAATGTAGATTACTACCCTATTGCACCAAAGCAGTGTTTGAAATCGCAAAGTTGGGGGCATAGTGTTTTACAAACACAATTACTAGTTTTTGTCAGAAAAAAAGGCTTTTGCATTTGATGCAAATTGTCTCGTAAGAGACGATTTGCATGACACGTCTAAGCCTATATTTGAAAAAAAAAATATTTCAAGCTGTCGTCTGCTGCTGAATATTAACCCAGCATGTTAAGCGTTAAATGTATATTGATCGGTATTCTCTTATGCCATCATTTGTGGTGTTTCGCTTGCTTCGGGGCTCTAAAAAGTTTTGGAAGTTTAAAATAAACTACTGTTGACATCTTATTGTATGGGAGCTGGGGAGTAGGAGGGAGGGACAAAAAGAAATCGTATCGTTTTTTAGCACAACATCTCTTATGATGATTTTGCGTTTTACGCCCCTTTCAATATTATTTAAGTCACATCAAGATGAAGTAAGGTTGACAATGGTTGACAATGAAAGGCTCTATGCAATGAAGCGTCGTACAGTAATGAGCTGAATTCCGCCCTCTGCAGGATTCCATTCGGAGCTTGTGATCTGAAGTCGGAAGCGCTAACCATTCGGCCACCCGGACACTTATTACAAAATATCTAAGTGCCATTAAAGGGTTCATATTCCTCAGAAATAGACACTTTTTATCCAAGAAGGGTTTACCTAGTTGTCAAACCAATCATTGTTGATGGATATGCTTCACTCTTTAATTGCACGACGGCGGTTCGGGCCTCAGACTCAACGACGGCCTCTTCGTAAAATTTTAACCAGTGGGTTGGGGCTTGACGATATGTCTTTGGCTTGGCCCGCCGTGGTTCAACTATTGGTTTTCATTTACTCTGGCATACAGTAGAATTAGCCATGAGTACTCGTCTTTGTTTATTATAGTGATTAATTTGATTTTTATGTTTTCGCTTTGATGCATTGACTGAGTTGGGAGCCTTTATGCTAACCGAATTTTTATGTGTTTCTGTATTAAGAGTAGCATTGGGACCCAGGGTGAAGTTAGCTAGCTGTAAAAGTGCTTTAAACCCCACCGGTGGTTTGCTATACCGACCGTTCTAAGGCGGTGGTCCCGATGTTAGTCTTACTCTTTGTTGCTTTGTGGTTTATTCTACGAGGCGATTTGTTGTATGTCTTTCCGTGTTTGTTCTTGTGTTTTTCTGTCCTTTTAGTATTGCGATTACCTCGCTTCGGGAAGAGAGAGCTAATCTTAGTGCTTTTCGTACGTTTGTTCGGTTTGTGCTTGTTTGGATTTGTCGGTTTCCTCTTCCTCTTGGGATCTGAGAAGGGCTGCGGTTTGTGATTGTGTCACTCCCTGGACTTTTCTCTTACCTTTTTTTTTACTAAATTGATATAAAGTATTAATATGACCATAAAATGTGGCATCTGACAGCCTGTAAAATTTCAGTTAGTCTCTAGTTTTGAACTGGTTCAAAAAAAATGAAATGATTTTTATCATATGTCTGAAATTATGTTGGCAACATTAATTCAGAGATACCATACAAAATCATTTCATTTCAAAACCGAGAGATTAAATGAAATTTTACAGGCTGTCAGATGCCACATTTTATGATTGTATTAATACCATATATCAATTTATTAAACCTTCCTTGGATACTAAAATGCCTATTTTTGGGGAATATGGTCTTGCTGAACCCGAATATGACTTGTCTTTGCAGACAGGGTAGATCCAGATCAGTTGGTAGATCCAGATATGCGCTGCGTGCTATTCAATATGTGAATTTGTATCAACAACCTGGATCAAGTAATCTGATTTTCTTGAAATTATAAGTGGGCGTGGTAAACTATTCAGCATGGAAAGTGTTAAAAGGTAGCTGACTGAGCTAATTTTGATTTGACAAAAAATCACAAAAGCCCCAATTTTGTTTCCAAGTTGTTGTTTCGTATTTATAATATTCGTAAAATTAGAAAGAATAAGTGTTCTGATACACTAAGTTTCACCAAACTAATTTAAGCTCTCAGTAAGGTTTTGAAGAATCTGCACACTCATTGCACACTCATTGTGAAAGAAATATACCTTCTTACGAGGGTCCTGCAAAAAGTTTTGTCACTGGGTTCGGATTACTTCTGTGCTACGTTTTATCAAACATATTTTGAATACAAACCTTCAAATTATTCCCCCTTTACTGAAACACATTTTTGTAACCTTTTTACCCAGTCGCGAAAAGCAGATAAATAGTCTTCTTTTGGAATATGTTGGAGACACTGATAAATAGCGCTGCCAAGAGAACTTCTAGACGTATACTCATTTCCAGAAAGCATTTTCTTAAGCCTTGGAAATAAAAAGAAATCACAGGGACTCAGTTCAGGTGAATAAGGTGGATGGTTTAAAACTTTTCAGAAGCCAAAAAAAGACTTAACAACCTCACACTTATGGGAGGAGGCGTTGTCATGTAATAGGTGGACTCCTGACCATCCTTTGCTTGGTCGTTTCTTATTGTAAAACTCTTTCACTTTCTTCAGTACTAAATTCTTGTTGAATCGGCCAGTGACTGTATAACCAGAAGGACAAGGCACTTGAAAGACTGGCCCACTTGAATTAAAGAAAATTGCGTATAACATCTTTTTCAAACTTATGGTTCTCTTGGCAATATATGGGCGTTTTTGATCTTTTCGCTTATATTGCTTATTATCAGCCCTTCTTTGTGGCTCAAACATATGCACCCAGGTTTCATCACCTATTAGCAAGTTAGAAATAACTCGAATATTACAGCCTTTGTATGTTTTCAAAAGTTCCCGGGCACATTAAAGGCGTTGTCTTTTGCTCCTCAGTGAGCAAATGAGGTACCCACCTAGCACAACTCTTTCTCAGGTCCAAACGCTTTTTCAGAATTGTTTGCACACTGCCTTTTGATATGCCAGTACAACTAGCTATATCTTTGACAGACAATCGCGCATCCTGTTCGACCACAATATTTACAGCAGCGATGTTAGCCTTGGTAACAGAGGTTTTAGGCCTTCCAGGACGGGTATCATCTTCAACAGAAAATTCCCCAGCTTTAATAGCTTTAACCCACCAAACACTGTGCGCATTGAAATGGTCTGAGGTCTATATATACCACACAGTTCATTAAATATCTGCTTTGAATCTATATCAAGCCTAATACGGCATTTAATATAGCTACGAATTTCAGTCTTCTGGTCCATGTTCCAATGTAACAAGTTAATTGGTCAGTGTATATGACTGCATCTATTTCAATTTGAAATAACTCGGTCAGATGGAAAGCAATTTGTACGAAATAAACGGGTATCGTTAGCTATTCAACACTGGTAAGGTGGCAATGAGTGAAACTGGTCACTCTTGTTGGATATTATCACTAATGTTTGTTTAAGTAAATAAGACAGTCTTATATTTACAGTATATACACTTTCAGCTTGAAACAATACCCTCTATGATTGTCTATAATAGAATGTATACTCTCTGCCTCCTTGTGAATTAAATTAGTTCAGAGCCAGAACCCACACCAGTTAGTTGTATTTAAAAGAACATAACATTTCTTGGCGACGAGTTTTCGGAATTTCGTGTGCCTGAACTCAGTTTTTCGGATTTCTTGGATTAAATTAATATTCACTAAAATGACACATTTTTCTATTGGAAATGTTGGAGAGTACAATGAATTAACTGAAACATGGAAAAGTTACAACGAACGTGTTCAACATTTTTTCTTGGCGAATCAAGTTGCGGACGACAGAAAAGTACCAGCTTTGTTGGCTATTATGGGCGGAAAAACGTACAGCCTTCTACGTAATTTGACAATGCCAGCAGAACCTTCAACAAACACATATGATGAGATAGTGACATTTTTAAATGATCATTAGTCACCTAAGCCATTAGTGATTGCCGAACGTTTTCGATTCCACAAAAGGGACCAGAAAGAGGGAGAGTCTATTACCGTGTATGTGGAAGAATTGAGAAAACTCACGGAACACTGTAAATTCGGAGGAACTCTCAATAATGCTCTGCGTGATAGACATTTATGTGGAATTAAAAATGAAAATAAACAGAAAAAGCTTCTCTCAGTGTCCGATTTGACATTGCAGAAAGCAATAGAAATTTCTTCTGCTATGGAGACAGCCGCGAAGGACGCAATAGAGCTCCAACACCAACACAGGCCCGATCCTGTGCATAAAGTCAGCAAGAAGAAAGACTCCAGCAGCGAAACATCGAAGCTTAAGAAAAAGGCATGTTTCCGCTGGGCCAGGATAAATCACACCCCATAAGAATGCTTCTTAAAAGACGAAAAATGTAGATTTTGTTCAACGACAGGACACATCGAACGCGCTTGTTTGAAAAAGAAAGCACAAATCAAGAAACAGTCCAAGAAAAAAATGTGAAAACTGTGGAAGAGGAATTACTTACTGTTAGTATAAATACTGTAAAGAAAGCAGACGTTATCAACATCACACCCAAGATAGAAGGAAAATACTTGAAAATGGAGCTAGACACTGGATCTGCCATATCAGTGATCCCAATTAAAATGTACAGGTTTTCTCACAGACCGTTATCAGCAACAAACACTACACTCAGGACATATTCAGAGCAAATAATTAAGCCAGCTGGGATAATTCATGTGAATGTGAAATATGAAGATCAGGAGCATAACTTGGATTTATTTGTAGTGAAAAATAATAGTCCTGCATTATTTGGTAGATCATGGCTAAAATATTTTAAATTGGATTGGACATCAATTAAACTTTTGCGGACCAGTATGTCTACAGAATATCAGCTTAGGGATATCCTTACCAAATACAAATCAGTTTTCACAGAAGATAATGGAAAAGTCAAACGCATGAAAGCGATCTTGACATTGAAAGAGAACGCACAAGCCAAATTCTGTAAAGCTAGGCCAGTACCTTATGCTTTAAAGGAAAAAGTAGAACAGGACCTTGACCGACTAGAAAAGGAAGGTATTATACAGAAAGTAGATCACAGTGACTGGGCAACACCCAGTCGTGGCAGTCCCCAAGGGAACTCAGTCAGAATATGTAGTGACTACAAGACAACTGTAAATCCTCAACTGAAAGTTGATCAGTATCCACTGCCGAGAATTGACGACATAGTCGCATCATTGGCAGGAGGTCAGCGATTTTCGAAGATAGACTTACGTCAAACAAAGGTAAGAGAAGGTCAAGCCTACCACCAACTTGAACTGGATGATAATTCCAAGACTTATCTCACTATAAATACGCATAAGGGCCTATATAAATACCATCGACTGGTATTTGGAATAGCATCCTCTCCAGCGATTTGGCGGCGTACCATAGACCAAGTATTGGACGGAATACCAAATACAAACTGTATCCTAGATGACATAATCATCACTGGAAAAACAGATGAAGAGCACCTGACAAATCTTCAGACTGTTCTTAAAAGGTTGCAAGATTATAATTTACGAGTCGACAAGGACAAATGTAAATTCTTCCAGGAGGAAATTTCATACTGCGGACATAGACTCAAACGGATTGCACAAAACGCAAGAAAAGATTGAGGCTATTGTCAATGCACCTAAGCCAGAAACATAACCCAGTTAAGAGCATTCTTAGGAATGGTGAATTACTATGCCAAATTTCTGCCGAATCGTGCGAGTGTTTTACATCCATTTAACCAATTATTACAGAAAGATGTAAAATTTCAGTGGACAGCTGCTACACAAAAAGCGTTCGAAAAAGTTAAGACATTGATAACATCAGACACTCTGTTAACTCTCTATAATCCAGATTTACCAGTGAGACTTACTTGTGATTTTTCTGCGTACGGTCTTGGAGCAGTGGTTTCACATGTGATGGAAAATGGTGAAGAAAGACCGATTGCATTTGCTTCGCGTACGTTAAGTGCAGCTGAGAAAAATTACGCACAAGTGCAGAAAGAAGCCTTATCTATAATTTGGTCTATAAAGAAGTTCTACAGTTATCTGTATGGAAGGAAATTCATTATAGTTACGGATCATCAACCTCTTTTGGCTATTTTAGGTCCTAAGAAAGGGATTCCAGCAACAGTCGCAGCACGCTTGCAACGTTATGCAATATTTTTGCAAGGACATGAGTACGAAATTGAATATAAAAGCTCAAAAGCCATAGCAAATGCAGATGGATTATCACGTCTGCCATATCCACAAACTGAGGAAATAGAAGAAAGTGATCTAGTAGAAGTATACAATTTATCACAAACTGATAGCTTGCCTGTCAGCGCCAATGACATAAAACGTGAAACACGTCGTGACACTATCACATCTAAAGTCCTTGACTTAGTACTCAATGGCTGGACACAGAAAGCTCAGGACGAGCAACTGAAACCTTACTACATGCGTAGAAATGAAATTTCAGTGCAACATGGATGTCTTATGTGGGGAATAAGAGTAATTATACCCACAAAGCTAAGAAATAAACTGCTAAATGAACTGCATGCCGGGCATGTAGGCATTGTTAAAATAAAAGGGCTAAGTCGAAGTTTCTTTTGGTAGCCAGGACTTGATAGTGACATTGAACAGTTAGCCAAGCGTTGTTCTGGTTGTCAAGTTAATCAAAAGTCTCCACCAAAGTCATCGCTTCACCCATGGGAATGGCCGTCTACATCATGGGAACGCATACATATCGACTTCGCTGGACCATTTGTAAGACACGTTTCTTTTGGCAGTCGACGCGCATTCAAAATGGCCAGAAATACATGTAATGAAAACTACAACCGCATCGAAAACAATAGATGTACTGAGACAGATGTTCGCAAGGAATGACGTTCGAAGAGAAATAATTTCTGATAATGGAAGTCAGTTTACGTCAGAGCAGTTTCAGACATTTATAAGAAGCAACAGGATATTGCATAAAACGTCAGTACCTTGGCACCCTGCTTCGCAAGGTCTAGTGGAGAGATTTGTGCAAAGTTTTAAGATAGCAATTTAGTCTGCTACAATTGACAGTGGATCTTTACATCAGAAAATTGGTAGTTTCTTGCTAGCGTACAGGAACGCGCCACATGCAACTACAAATGAAAGTCCCGCAAAACTGTTTCTCGGACGCAACCTATGTTCTCGTTTGGATTTGATAAAGCCGAATATAAAGGACACAGTAGAAAAGAAACAATTCGAAAATGTAAGTGGATGCAAACGGCCTCAGTTCAACACTGGAGGCAACGTTATGGTGCGCGATTACCGTGAAAATAGTGATAAATGGACAAACGCACAAGTTACACAGAAAACAGGACCACTTTCATATAAAGTGCAAACAAATCAAAACAATAAGTGGCGTCGTATAGCGATCAAATGATAAAAACGTCGGTTGAGCCAAAATCCTCGGAATATGTACCAGATATACCCTTGGACATAAACGAAAAGGTTGACGTTCAAACAAATGACGGTATACAGCCTTCACAACCAGAGAGGCGATACCCATTGAGAAATAGGAGACCTCAAGATCGCCTAGATTATTCATGAATGGAAGTGTAAATTTGTGTGTAATTAGTTATCATTGCAGATAAACAGGGCATAATAAGCCCCTGGCTGTAATGATTATGAAGAGATAAGAGTAAGGATCACCTCCTATCTCTGATTGTAGTCATGTAAAGTCTGGTTTCTTTCAGACAAGCCATTTCTATGAATGAAATAATTGCTTTGGAATGCTTTATTTTTATTTAATTGTTTTTCATGTGAAAAATTTTCATGAATGAAACTATATTGCTGGTTTAGAGTACAAAGATACAGGCTTGTCTCAATGAGTCCAGTACTACAATATTCATGTTAATTTTGCATGCAGTGTATCAAAATATATAATCAACATTTACTTAAAGGATTACTTTGAAAAGTGAAATGACTCAAATTACTACGCAGTTGATTATACTGTACTGAACAGTGGCAGATGGAAGCTACAGGACGGTATACTTTCAAACTTTACAAGCGTTACACAAGTTCATCAGTGATAACAAAAAATGACTTTCAAGCTAAAGGGGGAGATATGTTGGATAATAACACTTATGTTTGTTTAAGTAAATAAGCCAGTCTTATATTTACAGTATATACACTTCCAGCTTGAAACAATACCCTCTATGATTATCTATAATGGAATGAAAGTACTCTGCCTCCTTGTTAATTAAATTAGTTCAGAGCCAGAACCCACACTAGTTAGTTGTGTTTAAAAGAACATAACAACTCTTTCTAGCGGTAACCCGGACCCTCCCCGCCCCCGCCCCCGCCCCCACGTACAACAAGATGTGTCATATATCAAAATGTTTCCTATTGTCTGTAGGTTTTGAAACTGCCGGCATAAATTGGCATAAATGATGGCGAGCCGAGAAATCCAATATGGCCGCCAACATGGCCGCCAAATACTAAAAGTCTGCCTTTGAAAAAAAGGTAAGAGAAAAGTCCAGGGAATGCCACAATCACAACCGCAGCCCTTCCCAGACCCAAAGAGGAAGAGGAAACCGACAAATCCAAACAAGCACAAACCAAACAAACGTCCGAAAAGCGCTAAGATTAGCTCTCTCTTCCCTAAGCTAAGTAATCGCAATACTAAAAGGACAGAAAAACACAAGAACAAAATGACACACGGAAAGACATACAACAAATCGCCTCGTAGAATAAACCACAAAGCAACAAAGAGTAAGACTAACACCGGGACCACCGCCTTAGAACGGTCGGTATAGCAAACCACCGGTGGGGTTTAAAGCACTTTTACTGCTAGCTAACTTCACCCTGGGTCCCGATGCTATTCTTAATACAGAAATAAATAAAAATTCGGTTCGCATAAAGGCTCCCAACTCAGTCAATGCATCAAAGCGAAAACATAAAAATCAAATTAATCACTATAATAAACAAATACGAGTGGCTAATTCTACTGTACGCCAGAGTAAATGAAAACCAATAGTTGAACCACGGCGGGCCAAGCCAAAGACATATCGTCAAGCCCCAACCCACTGGTTAAAGTTTTACGAAGAGGCCGTCATTGAGTCTGAGGCCCGAACCCCCGCCGTGCAATTAAAGAGTGAAGCATAGCCATCAACAATGATTGGGTTGACAACTAGGCATGCAGTCTGCCGCATAATATCCAGGCTATAGCCAATTCTTTTATAACGGTTAATAAGTTTTCTGAATTGCTCCGAAAAGTTAGATTTACCTACAATTTTTCTAAATCTGTACACTAAGTCACCGTAAAATTCGTGTTCCGATATACATTGTTGCGTAGTATGCATACAAAATGTATATTTAGACTGACCTTAACTTATTACAAGCAGAACTATTTTTTAGATACAAAAAGAAGACTAATTTAAAAATTAAAGTCAATTTTAGGGGTCAAAAGGTCAATACTAGGTCTAAAAATGGTATACTGAGAGGTAACAGAAGTTCCTGAAAATTACTATAGTGACATATCTTACTTGAGTTTAATATAAACAACACACCAGGTATCATGGACTGCTCAAAACTCATGTTTCTGTATGAAATATTAATCTAGTATTAAACAGTAAGCAGAGTTTTACCCTACCCCCATCATTTGATTTCATCACTTCTGAACTGACTCTGGTAAAGACTGATAAATGACAGTAGAAAAAATGATAAAGGCAGGCAGAATGGCAAGCTATTTCATTTATCAATCTCTGTTTTCCAGGAATGATTCGATTTGCTTCAGAATTTAAGTTTTAATTTACAAAATGAATAGTAAATAAGAAATAATAACCCGGATAAAATTGGCTTGACAATATTTACTGTGACACCGACAAAACTTGTGGCGGGAAAATTTGAAACTATGTTTACGTTGTCAATAAATTATTTCAAACAAAATATAGAAATAAAAGGAACTTGTAATCATATAATATGCACCTATACATGTTTTCCTCTGAACGGGGTGGCAGGATTGTCTCCGGGTATTAGATAATTTTGAAAATTTTATGTCCTATTCCATATCACTGACACGGGACCCCTGAGTTCTAACTTAGTGTCAAAAATCCCGTGGGTAGGCTTCAGAATGTTCACTTATTTTCCTAACCCTTACAGAAATGAAAAGTTAGCGGCTTTAAAGTGGCTTTGTAGCTGCAATAAAGCCACTATAAAATTTACTAGACACAACTGCTAGTCAGAAAGTAGGCAATGATAACGGCCAGTAGCTCTATTGCTGCAATATTGCCACAAGTATCAGTCGCTTACCAACTATGTCAGCCACTAGTGGCTGTATAGCCACCAGCGGCTTTTAATAGCCAGAAGCTGTCCACAATTCAAGCATTATATTTATGAGACAGAAACAGCGCCACTAGCGGCTTTTAATAGCAAGAAGATATCCACAATTTTTAGAAAGTCATGTAAGTTTATGTAAAGATACCCGGGCAATGCCACAATCAGGAAGCCCGAAGCACAGACTTCCTTCCTAGACTTCAAAAGAAGGAGAGATGAGGAAAAACAATGGCAAAGCAAATGTTACCTATGAAACCACTGATGCATAACATAGAACTACAACAGAGGAGCAACCTTGGAACTATTAGTTGAAAAACTACTGTGGGCTTTAACCATTTTTATGAAAACCCTCATCACCACTGATTCTGATGCAGCCCCAAATTATAAACGTAATGTTCGGTTCGCATAGGGGTCCTGTACCTCATCAGTGAAACATCATAGTGAAGTACATTTAATCTTAAACAGTTAATCCGTTATGCCAGAACTTGTTCAAATTATCAGGACTTCATGGAGCGTGGGAAAGTGCTCACTCAAAAGTTGTTGAGCCAGGGGTATCAAAAAACCAAACTGGTAGCAACACTTAAGAAGTTCTATGGGAGACATCATGATCTAGTCAATCCCTACAATGTGGCAGTTTCCAGAATTGTTTCTGATGTTTTTGCCAGTGACGCGCCATAAGTAGACTTCCCAAATCCCGGACATACGCTTCTACCGATATTTCCTTCGTTCAGGCCCATGGGCATGGTGGGCGAAGCTTTCTTACCAATTAATGCTTACTATCCGCGGACGCCTGATTACACCCTTTGTTCTGGGGTCCATGTCTGTTGGTCTGAACATTCTGATTCGTCATTCGTTTATGGATTTATGATTTTGAATTACGGCTTTGGTACCATGACCGCAACTACTAAAACACTGAGATGAAACAAAGCAAAAAGCTCAATGGCAATCTAAAGACAAGCATACCATAAACAAGACCACAATTGGCCCAACCACGTGCAGACATTCATGGTCAGGCGTCACCGTCTAAATCAGATTGAGGAGGGAGCTGTCATTAAGTCGGAGGACCGACTCACCTTCATGCAATTAAATAGGAAAGCAAAGTTACCAACCATGATTTGTTAACAGCTATGTGCGCAGTTTGCTGCATAATATTAATATCCATATATTGTAACTTAAATTCAAAGGGAAATTTGTTTTACTGATGAAGCAATGAGTCGTGAAGAAAAAAAAGTTTTCATGCAACTTATACTGTTGAAAGAAAGAATAATGTCTTTGAAACGCTGCCTGAGCAAAATAAGTTAGAGAAAGCTGAAGCCAGTTTAAAGAATAATAAAAGGAAAGATTGAAACTGAAAAAAAATATATTTGAATTATCATTTTTTAGGTCACGCTTAATAGAAATTTAAAAGAGTAAATGGTGAATCCATTGGTAAACATAAGTTTAAAACAATGTATATAAAAAGCATAAAATACATTTGTCCAGGACTGATGTTTATTCTAGGGGTTGGATCTTCTGTTAAATGTTATAAGGACTGAAGTCCCATATCAACTTGTATGTAAGCTGGAAAAATCCTGAATCAGAAGACTGCAACACAGACCTCTCTGACAAGTTCAAAGATTTGGAATCGAGCGATGTCTTGATTTTGCACCAAGCCACAATTATCATACAAAAGAGGATTTCAAAAACTGAAAGGCTGCAGCAGGAGTTCTTTTCACCCAGGAACTCTCCCATATGATAAAAGGAAAGGAGGCTGCCTATAGGCTGCCTGTTGGCAGCCTATGGGTGGCCTACTGTTTTACATTTAATCTGTAGGCTGCACCAGTAGGCAAAAGCTGCCTATTTGTTGCCCTTCTTGCTGCATATGGGCAGCCTATGGGCAGAATAGGCAACCAGTAGGCAGCTCAAAGTAAGTTTGTTTTGTACAACAGGCAGAGTAGGCGACTTCAACTTAATTTTATTTACTATAGGCAGAGAAGGCAAACTTATTTAATTTTCTGCAGGAGGCAGAGTAGGTAGCTTTAACTTTATTTTTCTTCTTGCAGTACGCAAAGAAGGCAGCTCAAAAAGCTTTAAAAATGTGTATTTAGGATGTTTTAGATTAAACAGAAATTTATTTCAGTGAATGTAAGTAGACTACTTGTTTGTTTATTAGTGAACATAATTACTATGCTTGTTATAGGTAGAATGAAAATTGTCAATAAGCAGCGCTTAATCAATACACCCCGCATAAAGCATAAAACCTTTTTCTAACAAAATTTAAGTTTTAAAGTGCTGGCGTAACCTTGAAAATAAAGTCAAGGTCACCAAAATCTAATAAAACCAGCAATTGGTTAAAGAGATAGTGTGCACACAAACTTTTTACTGCATTAAAAAGGCTAACTTTTTGAGTATTTATAATGTAGTGACCTTGAAAATAAGGTCAAGGTCATCAAAATCTAATCACTTCTTTCCCCAATCCTGATGATGTAGCTGTGCTAGTTTGGTCAAATTTCAGCCATTGGTTAAAGAGATAATGTGCATACAAACTTTTTACTGCATTAACAAGGCTCACTTTTTGAGTATTTATAGTGTAGTGACCTTGAAAATAAAGTCAAGGTAACCAAAATCTAATCACTGTTTTGCCCACTTCTTATGATGTATCTGTGCTAGTTCAGTCAAATTCCAGCCATTGGTTAAAGAGATATTGTGCACTTAAATTTTTACTGCATTAACAAGGCTCGCTTTTTTGAGTATTTATAGTGTAGTAACCTTGAAAATAAGCTCACCGAAATCTAATCACTTCTTTGTCCTATCTTTATGATGTATCTGTGCTAGTTCGGTCAAATTCCAGCCTTGGTTAAAGAGATATTGTGCACACAAACTTTTACTTCATTAACAAGGATCCTTTAGGCTCCTTTTTGAGTATTTATAATGTAGTCTCCTTGCAAATAAGGTCGTCACCAAAATCTAATCACTTCTTCCCCAATCCTGATAATGTATCTGTGCTAGTTTTGTCAAATTCCAGCCATTGGTTAAAGATATAGTGTGCACACAAACTTTTTTCTGCCTTTTTCTGCATTAAGAAAAACATTACAAAGGGCAATAACTCCAAGAGAATTGGCCCCTACTCCTTACTTTCTCTTATGTAGGTACATCTTATTGATATCAATGTGTCTGCAGAAATTGATGACTGTCCATCACTGTGTTTTCAAGATATTAGAAAAAAAAAACAGCGTCGCGGACGGGCACACGGACGGACACACGGATGGACGGACCGATGGACGGACGGACAGACGGAATACGGATGGACAACGTGAAAACAGTATACCCCCCATAAACAAAGTTTGCGGTGATATAAAAACGTTTAATTCACTTAATTCAATGCCTTTTTCCTATTACATATCAAAGCAAAAAAAGTAAGAGAAAAGTCCAGGGAGTGCCACAATCACAAACCGCAGCCCTTCCCAGACCCCAAGAGGAAGAGGAAACCGACAAATCTAAACAAGCACAAACCGAACAAACGTACGAAAAGCACTAAGATTAGCTCTCTCTTCCCCAAGCGAGGTAATCGCAATACTAAAAGGACTGAAAAACACAAGAACAAAATGACACACGGAAAAACATACAACAAATCGCCTCGTAGAATAAACCACAAAGCAATAAGTTGAATCCATAAATATGTAAATCTGGTGTAATACTGACTATACAATAAGATACATAGATTTACTTGTCTTATACATGTACATGGAGAGTTTCACATGATGGGGTTATGGTTATTGCTTGAATTATCAACCTGAGACCCCGTTATAAGCCCGAGATCAATTAAGCTTAAGCTGAAGGTCCAATAACGACAGAGGGTTGATACTGATACCACTGCTATCAATGCATAACCATAAGGTATCATAGAGGTACGAGGGATGTTCTAAATGAATTGCTTATTGTCCTGTAGCTCGATATCCACGTGGGGCACGATAAAAACCAATACAAACCTGTATAGGGTTATTCAATATCTACACAATGGTGTATAAATGTACATGTTAGACTAAGTGTAAGACATAAAATTTGCCATTTGAATACACGCAGTCATTGACCACTGCAGTAAAAATGGTTGGTAGAAGCGTCGACCAAAAAGATGAAATACGGGCTTACATCAAAGCTCGCTCAAAACTTGGTTGTTCTTTGAAGAAGCTGATGACTGAAATTTCTATTGCTTTTGGACCTTCTTGTGTGTCTTATGACACAGTTCGGCGGTGGAAAAAGAAATTTGAGTCTGGTGTAGAGTCTATCAAAATGCACCGAAATCAGGTAGGCCAAAATCTGCATCTCGTAAAGAAATTGTTTCCAAAATAAAGGAAATCATTGAAGGAGATGCGAGATTTACAGTTCGTGATATTGCACGAAAGGTAGGCATATCACTATCAACGGTTCACCTTATTTTGAAGAAGCATTTAAAAGTCAGAAAGATTTCTACTAGATGGGTGCCACATCTGTTGACTGACGAGCAAAAGAGGCAACGGTTTAAAGTGGCCAAAAAGCTGCTTCAAATGTTTCCAAAATATGACAAAAAGCAGTTTGCCAATGTCGTCACAGGTGATGAAACCTGGGTCCATTATTTTGAGCCCGTCAGAAAGGTTAGCAATAAGATCTGGGCCACTAAACACAGCAAACGCCCAATAATTGCCAAACGTTCTTTGAGTACAAAGAAGGTTTTGTATGCAATCTTCTTCTCTGGTGAAGGAGTCGCAATAAAAGTGCCAGTGAAAAAGGGCAAAAGCATCACCGGAAAGTACTACAAAGACGTAGTACTGAAGAAACTGAAACAGTATTATCAGAAACGACGCCCTGCCACTGGTTTTAAACATGTCCGTCTTCTACATGACAATGCCCCAGCTCATACCTCCGCAATAGTTACGGCGTTTTTGAAGAAAGAAAAAGTAACTGTTTTGCCTCACATCCCCCCACCCCCCCCCCCCCCGTATTCCCCAGACCTTGCCCCATGTGATTTCTTTTTCTTTCCGAAATTGAAAGCATTCCTTGCTGGGCGGAAATACCAGTCCCGACAGGCACTTGGATCTGCCATTCATCAGTACCTTATTACTGTACCCAAATCAGCGTACCGTGACGCCTTCAAGAAGTGGATACATCGGCTGAAACTTTGCATTTCTAGCCACGGGGAGTACTTCGAGGGCATAAAATGAGTACTTTTGGGCTAACTTGAAATTTGAAGTCTCCAGATAGAAATAAGCAATTCATTTCGAACATCCCTCGTATAAACACAGCATCGATTGCTCAGTCGAGAAAATTTGAATTTACTTGTCCATGGTCAAGTGAGTTACGTTAGAAACATGACTTTGCTTCCCTGGTTTTCAATCCCTTGCCAAACGTGAGCAACTTTTTTAGGAAGGAATTTGCTCCCTCCGTGAACAAATTCTTTTCTGTAAAACAAGAAAAGCGCCTACAGGCATTATGGACGGTTTTTTAATAATGAATAAAGTGAGAGTTGTCTCTCTTGCATGGAAAACAATTACTGGTCCTTCTCGTCATCCCTACCGAATATGAAAGCAATCCACTGAAGAATATAGGTAACATAACTTTGTAAAAAAGGTTAACCAAAAGGTTAACCTGGGATGACGCCCGCCCGCTCGCCCGACGCCCACCTGCCCGGACATCGCTATTTTAAAGGACGGATTTTTTTAAAACCCCATCCAAGTAGCCCATGTAGAGCGTAATTAGCTGTGGTTAGTGCATTTTGTTTGTTTGTGTTGAGGTTTTACGGCCCAGTCGACCCAATGGGGTCATGTCGAGCGCGGTCAGTTTACCTAACCACACGTTTACTGGGCAGGCTTAGTCCTCAAAACGGTTAACCAGTATTGTGCACATTCTTCCGCCAGACACTGACAACTGCCCTTCTTGAATCAGCGGAAGGGTGAGATGACCGTAGAGAATATTTCATGGTCAATCTCCACGAAAGAATGTTGCCAAC
Source organism: Anodontia alba (assembly GCA_964016985.1). Taxonomy (NCBI): domain Eukaryota; kingdom Metazoa; phylum Mollusca; class Bivalvia; order Lucinida; family Lucinidae; genus Anodontia; species Anodontia alba. The sequence continues at coordinate 26,769,868 of OZ024826.1, forward strand.
CTCGGCAGGGGTTGAACCCGCGACCTTCTGGTCTCCAGTCGGACGGCGCATCCAACTGAGCCACCGAGGCCGGCTGTGGCTAGTGCACTTGCTTCTACTGCTAGAAGTACCGAGTTCAGTGCCAGCCAATGAACATGTAGCAGGCAGAATGGGCAGCTCACGGGCAGTTTTCACTGAATAGGCAGAGTAGGGAACTCAGTGGCCAATGAATAAGCACTAGGCAGAATAGGCAGCTCCACTCCAACTGAATAGGCAGAGTAGGCAGCTCAGTAGCCAATGAACATCTAGTAGGCAGAATAGGCAGCTCAGTTTCCACTGAATAGGTATGGTAGGCAGCTCAGTTGCCAGTGAACATGTGGTAGACATCTCAATAGGCAAGGAAATCATTTAAGAGGCAGTAGTAGGCAGCTCAGTAGCCAATGAAAGACGAGGAAGCAGAATAGGCACAGTAGGCAGCTCCAGATCCTGTTTTAGTCATTGTCTATGAGCTGCCTACTCCATATAAGGAGTAGGCCACTCAAAATGTGTATGGTAAATTTCCCTTAGGCAGTCTATAGGCAGCCTATTGCACTTCTTACGGGCTACCTATAGGCAGCTACAATAGGCAGCTCCCAGTAATTTTTGTATGGGATCTGTCTTGAGGCACAATGCAAATTTCCAGACCATCTTCGTTTTTTGCATCATTTGGTTGTCCAATAAGGCAAAAGTTGAATGAAGCTGATGATACACTAAAGATAAAACTGATAATCGAAGATGGTTGCCATCTGCTCCGAATCATAACAGCTCTGGTCAAATCATCATAACATCGAAAAATCTGGACTAACAGTCTATCTTCACTATTTGTATAGAAGTAAGAAGCAAATAGAAGAGCTTAACTCATACGGGTAAACCCTAGCTTATTCTGCAGTCAGACACTTTGTTATGTCTGCAACTTTTCACACAACGGAGATCCAAGCACTAGACTAACTATAAATGAAGTTTCAGCTTGATCGGATGTAAAATGTAGGAGGAGTTAACCGCAAATGAAAAGTTTGCAGACAGTTTCAAAGGGGCATAACTCTGCAAATATTTTGTGGACTATAACCCCGAAACAATATGCGCTGCTCCACATCATGGTCTAACTATATTACAAAGTTTCAGCTTGATCGGCTGTAAACTGTATAAGGAGTTAGCCGGAAACGAAAAAGTTTATGGACGGACCGGCGGACGCCGTACCCCGTCACATTATACATCCCGTTTTTCAAACGGGCGCATAAAAACTTTTTGAAAGACGTGGAAAGGAGAGTAGGGTAAATGCAGTAAGTGTACTTGAATGTCAGTGATTTTACTACATTGTGTTTGTTTGTTTGTTTGTCTGTCTGTCTGTCTGTCTCTCGCTCTCCCTCTCTCCATAGCCCCAGATAAGGCATTTTTGTTCACCTGAAAGGTATCTAGATTTCTATTTCTCCAAAACAACATATGTTGTGGGTGCTCATTAGAAGTGCCTCAGAGGGATGTTTCTGATGAGTACCCACAACTTACTGGATACATTGGATATATATTATAAGAGAGGATCTGAATTATCTTCTTTTTCAAACAAATCCATTCTGTGTATATTTTATTGATAGTCAGTTTTAATGTTTTCCTTAAATTCTTCCTTTTAAATGGCTCTTGCTTCCTCAGACTTGCTTTGCTCAGGCCAGCAAAATAGAAGAAGAAGAAGGAGAAGAAGAAGAAGAAGTTTATTAATGCAATCTGCCATACGGCCCATGAGCATATATACAAGTGACAACATACAATGATATACAGGATAGCAATAACAGATTATATAAACATATATATTCATTGTCACCCATCTTTGGGAGAGGTGCGCATTTAGGTTTGCTAAAATTTGAAATAATTGAAAAGAAACATCATCTGAAACCCTCTAGCATCATAAACATGTAGCTAGTACTCACGTCTAATACATATACATGAATCTATCCTTTCATACTGAGATTGTGTATTTTTTTTTTCACTGCTGAAATATGGTTTATTTGTATTTAAATAAATAGTATTGTCTGTAAACTAACTCTACCAGTCATGGTTTATTTGTATTTAAATAAATAGTATTGTCTTAAACTAACTCTACCAGTGTCCTCATTTTAAATGCTTTTTCTATAAAGTAACTCAGGTTTTTAATTATTTTACTGTTTTGGGAGGTTAACAATTCAATAAATTTCAGCATATTCGGACTCTGCCAGTAGTATCTTTTAATATACGTTTTCCGTAGATCATCATAAATAGCACATTCTAAAATGAAGTGAAATTCATCTTCTAGTACCTCACAAGCCCTGCATTTTCTATTATCCAGAGGAATTTTATTCGGCTTTGCCCATCTACCCATCTCAACTTCGAGTCTATGTGAAGATACTCTTAATTTACACAAACTTCGCCGGTATTTTTCGACTTTTATTAATTGCAAATATTTTTGATGCTGAAAATTTGCTATATTAATATAACATCTCGCTCTAGTGGAGGCCTCAAGTCTTGCATGCCAATCCTGAACATATATATTTTTTACTCTTGTTTTAAATGTATTAAAAAAGTTATTTATATTTCCTACCCCTTGTGCATTCCAAACCTCCAAAAACCCCAGATGACTTAGTAAGTGTTAACATATGAACACCAATTGTGTTTATTTGGATGCAATTCGATGTCGTTTAACATCATATTATAGATGCATTTAATATATTTATGTTCATCAGTATATATGACCTTTAACCAGTACTTTATAATATTAATGTATCTATGTGCTTGATAATCGATTCTACCTAACTCTCCATATACAAAATCGTTCTGTGTTGAATGTTTTACTCCTATCATTCTTTTGCAAAATTACATATGTAGTGTTTCAATTGCTTTTGCTGCATGAAATCCCCAAACTTCCGATCCATAATTCAAAATTGGAGTAAATAATTTGTCAAGCAAATCTAAAATATGAGCTGGACTTAACGGAGTGAAGTTGTGCAAATATTTGTTTAGTGTAAAAATCGCCTTTAATGCTTGTCCTGAAAGGGTCTTTTGAGTTTCGAAAGAGGAACCGCCTGAGGTAAAAACTATTCCCAAATAACAGAATTTTTTTACGATTTCAATGGCGTTTCCCTTGTATTTAAACTGTAAATCACCCGACAATCTGCTCCCTCCCCCCTCTACTTTATGAAGATAAGTATCTTTGTTTTACTAGTGTTTACAGTTAATCGCCACCTATCACAATATTATTCGAGCATATCTAAAGATTTCTGTAGTTCTTCGGACGTATTTCCAAAAAGAAGAATATCATCTGCGTAAAGAAGCAGTAAGAGTTTAAACATGCCTATATCAATTCCATTTACCCCATTGTTTTCTAACTCTTGTTCCATGTCACTGATGTACATAGCGAACAAAAAAGGTGAAAGACACTCGCCTTGTCTTACACCCATATTGCAGGAAAACGCCTCACTGAGTGTATTGTTACATTTGACCTTTGACTTTACACTGTTGTAAATGGATCTTATAATATTTAACATTTGACCCCTAACGCCGATTTTAATTAATTTGTACCATAAAATGCCTCTGTCTATATAATCGAACGCTTTTGTGAAGTCCACAAAACAACAGTACAAATACTTATTTTCATTTATACAATGCGTGATAAGCCCATTTAATACAAAAATATTATCCATATAAACTATATGTCACGGGCAGTAATCTCGTCACTCATGGCCAATTTTTGTGCAAAGAAATAAGTGACGTGAATATCCGGACATGAGTAGCGTGAGCTAAAAAGGTGGCTGTTTCAGGTGGGTTGTTGACAATCTGGGGCTTTTGTCGTCTAGGAGGGCGTTATTTTAAAAATTGGAGAATGCTATACTGCGCGGAATTAAATTCCATGCAACCCAGCACCAACATTTACGCCAAAATATAGCTACGGTTCCTGGAATTTGTTTCATTCTGATGATAATTGCTCCAAATTGGTTGCAATTTTGGACGATTTACCCATTGAAATTAATATTTTCAGCCATATCTGCATCTTGCATTAGTTTGCATTTGAAGACTGTCATGTTTTCTCAATTTAATTGTCTACTTAGATTGGGTTAATGATAAAATCAACTGGCGCTAAGATGCACAGCCCACGGCTTAGCTTTAGTAATGAAAAGTGGCATTAGAAAGGGAATTCAATAGCTCCATATGTCAAATATATCAAAATAGCTTTTTGTATTTTTCTCTGACTGTCCACAGACAGGCTCACGAAGTGTCCATGATGGATGGATAAGTCGATTATCGGACACTCGTCTAAAGTCGACCTTACAGTATGTCGACTTTTCTGCCAAATGTCTACATGTGTATGATAGGTTATAAATACACTTGCCATCTCCTTCTAGATTTGGTTTCAATTAATTTATTTACAATGTTTACATACATGTATTTGTTTTTAAGTTTCCCTCCATAACACATTCTGTCGGTGTTATAGTAAACATTATCAAGCTAATTTTATCCAGGTCAGTGTTTCTTATTTGTTATTATGTCTATATTTTAAAACTTGAATTATGATGAAAATCAAATGATTCCTCATTTAAAGATGTTGATAAATGAAATAGTTTATCATTCTGCCCATCTTTTTCATTTCTTCTATTGTCTCTTGTCAAGCTTCACAAGTATCAGTTCAGAAAATTTGAAATCGAATGGTGGGGGTAGGGGTAACAAAATGCTTACTGTTCAATACTGGTTTATATTTTCAACAAAAACATGATGTTTTTTTTAAATTAAAATGTAGCAAGTAATATCGCTTAAGTAATTTTAGGGAATTTCTGTTTCTTCTAAGTGCTCTATTTTTAGACCAAAAATTGGTGATTTGTCCTCTAATTTTGCCTTTAATGTTTCAGTCATGGTTTATTTGTATTTAAATAAATAGTATTGTCTGTAACGAGTACATAGCAATCAAAAAATCAAAATATACAGTTTGCATGCATACTAGAACAACCAGAAGACGATTTAGGCTTCAAAAGCAGACTTTTAGTATTTGGCGGCCATGTTGGCGGCCATATTGGATTTCTCGGTTCGCCATCATTTATACCAATTTATGCCGGCATTTTCAGAAACATCAGAGAATGAGGAACATTTTGGTATATGACACATTTTGTTGTACCGGGGTGTGTGTGTGTGTGTGTTGGGGGTGGGGGGGGGGGGTGGGGGGAGATGGTCCGGGTTCACAATTTTTCAGTCTTGAAAGTCACCCTACCACACACCATTCAAGTGCAGAGAAGCATTTTAAAATATACCTGGGATAAAACTGAGGAAGCCTATTAGTGACAGAACTTTTTGCACGACCCCTCGTATCATAAAAAAATTCATAAAAAACACATATTCCTGAAAACTTTTAAAGTAACTAGAGTATAATCACTAATTAATATATGAAATTATTACCTCCCTTGATCTAACTTGGCTATGCAGCCTAGTTATAAAGTATGTGTTTAGGCGATATTTTCTCCTATGTTACTTATTGCACAGTCCTTAGAAGCATTTTAAAATAAACTAGGGGTAGTTTAATTTCGTTTGGAAACTGTATTTTTAGACAACAAAAGATAGGTTATAGCGGTATTAACTCCACCAGCCACCGATATAATATAAATATCAAGTGGATGACATGACCAATAATTTTGTCATCAGCGCACTGACGATAAAAGAACGTTTTTTTTATTATTATCACGCTCTTTGGGCTGCCGGCGGTTATAAAGGTTTTGGTTTAAACATATTTTATTGCATAATACAAGTACAACAAAGTAACAAATTTGACATACAAACGATATAGGATTAGAACGAAAGCATATAAATACTTATAGAGTTCTTCTCCTCTACGGTGTATATTTCGTTGTTGACTTGAAGGCAGATTGTTTCACAGATCAAGGCAAAATGTTGTGGTTTATTTCATGTAAGAAGGTAAAATAAATTAGTTGACAAAACACACACAAAAATATAGAATAAAAAAAAGGAAATAAGAATAAAGAAAAAGTAAAAAAAAAAAAAAAATAAATAAAAAAATAAAAAAAAAAATAAATAGATAAATAATAAATAAATAATTCAATAAGAAAACAGTAGTAAGAATCAAACAGTGTATAACAAGGTATATGAAAATGGCATTCTTGGAGAGGAACAACTGAGCTTGCATCCACAGGCAGACAATGCAGATATTGTTCAGGACAAGTTGAACCGGCAACATGCATTTACCACAGATTTAAAACCATTTAGTGTCCAATATAAATTTATGAACTTTCTCAAAAATGGCTTTGTTTATGTCAACAGAGAGGTTTGAGCTGCCGTATAGCAGCAGATTTAAAGTAAGTGTCTGAATTGTAGAAATAGCATTCATTAAAGCTGTGCGTTGAGTTTGGTAATGTGAGCAATGGAAAAAATAATGCTGCGAATCCTCGATACTATCACAACTACACAGTGGAGTTTCAGAGACATTTTTCAGGAACAGATCCAGATTCAAAGCACTGCAGTGAGTACGCAAACGAGTGTGTAAGATCTGGAGACGGCGACTGCCAGTATAATAGTATTTCGGTGTTTGTTCCTTGTCTTTAGTTAAGTTATATTTAAAAGAGTTAACAGAATTACTTTGCTGGAGTTCTAATGGCAGATTATTCCATTCTTTGATGGCCGTTGGCAGAAAAGATTGTTGATACTGAGTGGTTCTTGCATTGATTCCTCGTAGAATATTTGAATGCCTTAAATTATAATTAGAAACATTACTAATAGATTCAGGTACCAAAGAGGATAGATACTGTGGAGTTAAATTGTACCTCATTTTATAGAAAAGAGTTAGTCTGTGAATTTTGCGTCTCTGTTCGAGAGTTTCCCATCGAATTTCAGAATAGAGTGTGTTTAACGAAACTAACTTTGTTGCTCCCGTAACTATTCTGGCAGCCTCATTTTGTATTTTGTTCCAGTTCTCGTTTTTCGTACTGGGTACAGTTATCCCATATGACATTGCCATACTCAAGCAACGGTCTTATAAATACAATATAAATGGTTTCAAGAGATTTTCGGTCGAGTTGAAATTTAAGTTTTCTCATGATATTTATTCTTGTCCACGCTTTTTCAGATATGTAGTTTATATGTTTGTGCCATGAGCAGTCTTGTGAGATTGTGAGAATACTATTCCTAGTGTTTATGAGAGTCCACTTCAGTTATTTGTACATTTTGCATAAATATTGGGGGTTGGGGGGGGAGGGGGGGGGTGGGGGGGTGGGGTGGGGGTGAAGGTTTCTATTTAATTTACGCGAAATTAACATAGATTCAGTTTTTGGAGGGTTAAAAGTGACTAGCCACTTAGCAGCCCATTGTGTTATTCTTCCTAAGTCAGCGTTAATACAAGCAGCTGCAGTGACGGGGTCATCGACGACAATATAAACACTTGTATCATCTGCATAAAGGCTTTTAGGCCATATCCGTACAGAGACGCCCCAGACCATTTTTCTCAGCCACGCTTCCCTATTAGTCCTATATCTTCAACAGGGTCTGTGAGTGCGCATATGTCACAAATACGAATACGTAACAAATGTATTACATATGTGTTCAGTTGTACGCAAAGGTAACAAATTGTTACGTATGCGTACAACTATACGCATATGTAACATATGTCAACTTTAATGTGTTACGTTCGCTTACAACTGTACACATATGATGTAACACCTGTTCATTACATGGAGTAAAGGTCACTATTTCGGGAACGATTACTGTGACCGATTTGTTTCTTAGTATGCACGTTTTTATTTTACACACTGCCCTACTTACAAAACTAATGTTTTGCATCTATATATGTAGAACAAATTCTTTATGTTCATTGGAATATGTAACGTGTATTATAATAAAGCAGAACTTCTAATTGTTCGTGTTTGTATCTGTATATTAAGCATTGTTAGATGTATATTAAGTATGTATGCAAAGATATTGCAACCACTTGATATGCATGGTTTGCCAGGTAGAAAATGTCTATGTTGCTAATAGCCTATAACTAAAAGTTCTAGTTGCAAAAAGTCATTTTTGAAGCGTGTTAGTGTTTCTTTTACCCCCTTGCGAGGATATAATAGGACCCTAATGCGAATCACAGCTGAAATATTTAAGGATCAGTGTCCGTGGTGCAAATGTTGATACTAATATACTTTAACCGACATTATTTTATTCTGACAATGAAAACAAATCTACATTAGTAACAAGAGCAGTATTGACCCAGATCAGCCGTCATATTGCTATATTGCTCCGGTTTTACACCATTTAGAGTGATATGAGACAGAATAAGTGAAAGTGTAGATCATGATCAGTCGCCACGTCCGGTCTACACATTTCAACTGTATCGATTTTTCTTTCATTTTGAGCTCACATGAGCACAACGTACTTGGGGTGAGCTATTGTGATCGCCCTGTGTCCAGCATCCGTCGTCCGTCGTGCGTCGTCCGTCGTCCACATTTTTTTTGCTTCAAATGACATAACTGCTGGGCGGATTTTAACTAAAATTGATAGGATTGTTCCTTTGGAAGTCTTCTACCAAAATTGCTCAAATCGTTTCGCTCCGCTAAACCAAATGACCACCAGAGCTAAAGATAGAAAAAAAGACAATAAACATTTCCTCCTAGGTCAGTGGCTCGATTTCAAAATGATTTCACAGAAATGTTTCTGTGATAACCCTCTGCCAAAATTTCTAAAACGGTTCCGCTCCACTGAACAAAATGGCCACCAGAGCTTAAAATAGAAAAAAACCTTTAAACGACATCTCCAAGGCCAGTGTCCGGATTTCAAAATAATTTCAAAGAATGTTTCTTGAGTGACCCTCTACCAAAACTGTTAACATGTTTCCGCTCCGCTTAACAAAGTGGCCGCCAGAGCTAAAAATAGAAAACAAAAACAAAATAAAAAATTAAAGAAAAAAAACCCCCAAAAAACAACAACAACAACAACAAAAAAAAAAAAAAAAAAAAAAAAAAACAACAACAAAAAAAAAAAACAAAAACAAACAAATAAATAAAATAAAAAATAATAAAATAAAATAAATGACATCTCCTCCTAGGCCAGTAATCCGATTTCAAAATAAGTTTACAGAAATGTTTCTTTGGTGACCCTCTATCAAAATTGCTAAAATGGGTCTGCTCTGCTGAACAAAATGGCCGCCAAAGCTAAAAAAAGAAAAACCTTAAAACGACATCTCCTCCTAGGCCATTGGCCCGATTTCAAAATAATTTCACTGAAATGTTCCTTGGATGACCCTCTAATAAACTTGCTAAACCGGTATTTGCTCCAATGAACCAAATGGCCGCAAAAGCTAAAAATAGAAAAAAAAAAACTTTTAAACGACATCTCCTCCTTGGCCAATAGCCCGATTTCAAAATGATTTCATAGCAATGTTCCTTGGGTGACCTTAAACCAAAATTGCTAAAATGGTTTCGATCCACTAAATAAATTGGCTGCCAGAGCCAAAAATAGACAAATCTTTAAATGACATCCCCTCCTAGGCCAATGGCCCGATTTCAAAAATAATTTCATAGAAATGTTCCTTGGGTGATCTTGTACCAAAATTGTTAAAATGTTTCCACTCCACTAAACAAAATGGTCGCCAGAGACAAAAATAGACAAACCTTTAACTGACATCTCCTCCCAGGCCAATGGCCGATTTCAAAAATAATTTCACACAAATGTTCCTTGGGTGATCTTGTACAACAATTGTTAAAATGTTTCCACTCCACTAAATAAAATGGCCACCAGAGCCAAAAATAGACAAACCTTATTGACATCTCCTCCCAGGCCAATGGCCGATTTCAAAATAATTTCACAGAAATGTTCTTTGGTTGATCCTTTTACCAAAATTGTTAAAATGTTTCCGCTCCACTGAACAAAATGGTCGCCAAAGCTAAAAAATCGAAACACACACACACACACACACACACACACACACACACACACACACACACACACACACAAAAAGAAAAAAAAGAAAGAAACAACAACAACAACAACAACATAAATAAATAAATAAATAAATAAATAAATAAATAAATAAATAAAAACTAAAAAAACAACAACATTTAAACGACATCTCCTCCTAGGTCGATGGTCCGATTTCAAAATAATTTCACAGAAATGTTCCTTGGGTGACTCTCTATCAATATAACTAAAATGGTACCGCTCCGCTGAACAAATCATTCGACTCATTGAGGACCCGGCACACTATGAAACTGTATAAAATCACTAGCATCCCATGCTATTTCTAACCAGAGCAAAAACTGAAGAAGAAGAAGAAAAAAAAATAACCTTTCAATTAACAACTGGCCAAATTTCAAACAAACTTTACCGGATTTTGCCTTGGATGGCCAGAGATCTACATTGCATTGGATAAATCATTATATGCCAAGACTACGGCATTTAAATATGAATACCAAGTCTTGCACTTAAATCAGATGTTCTCAGGTGAGCGATTTCAGAGGCCGTGGCCTCTTGTTATAAGATGTGATGATTTCGTATTGTTCGCACACGTATTAAATTCGACATGTGACACGCATACACATATGTAACTGTAATACGTATGACATATGCGCACTCACAAAGGTCCCTATAATGTTTAGGCCATTACGAAAACACGCTTATTCAAATACGTATATTGAAAATGTCACCATCAAAAACTGAAAATTTTCAGATTAAAAACTCTGATATTTTTCATATTTCTACTCAAACACAATCTATGTGTTATCGAGGCGGTTCTAACGAGTACCCACAATCTATGTTTGGAGCAGAAATAAGAAAAAAAATGTATACCCCTGTAAACCCAAGTTTTTCTGTATAAAAGTGGGGTTTATAAGGGAGTCAAAATTATATAGGTATGTTTTCGTGATGCGGATATGATTATGATTAGACTGTGCGGGCGCGCAGGCTGGTCTGGATATTCGCTGTTTGCACTATGTTCTTAGGTCCCTTTTCTCAGCCCCCAGGGGATAACATTTTGATTCTAAATACATGTAACAAGTTTTACTACTTTTTCTACTTTAATCATACATTGTAAGTTTCAGCCAAGAGTTTTTAATACATTTTTAGAAAATGACTTGTCAACATTTTTTATGGGGAAACAAATTTGACCTTGTCACAGAAAGGTCAAAGATCATCCTAGGATTATCATCTGAACAAACATGTCAGACCTTGAGTCCCCAACGCTATGTACACCAAGATTCAGTCTGAAAGTTTTCTTAGTTCCGGAGGGCATGGCGAATATCTTGTTCAAAGGTGTGGAACCACTTCAACAAACTGTAAATATCCCTTCTACAGAAGGCTGCATGTGAAATCTGGTGAAAATTGGTCAAGCAGTTTCAGAATAGAAGACGTTTAAAGAGCAAATGATTTTAAACATGTATATAGCCAAAGGCAAAGCCGTATAACTAAAAGGGGACAAAATTTTGATTGTAACTAATAAGTTTTATTACCTTGATCGTACATTGCAAATTTCAGCCATTATTACTCGACGAATGTTTACTGTCGTGTCAATGTACTTTTAATATTGGAATAATCCAGAGTCAAGGTGAAGCAGGTTGTTACGGGTATAAATCATTTCACTCGGTACTTTCCGGTTCACCGACTCCGTTTGATTGAGTAAGTTATACATTAATAGCGGCTTCTTGCAAACGTGTTCGACCATAGCTCATTTCGTTCTCCATAAAGTAAAAAACTAAATCGACAGTCGGAGGTTCTATCCCTGAAACAGTCTTTTTTCTTCAGTCATAATGATAATTTATCTCTGTGCATGTTTTTTTTTTTAATTATTTTTATTATTATTATTTTATTCTTCCTTTCTTTTTTTTCATCTAAATCACCGCGATGTGAATTTTTTTTTGCTGTTTTAAAACTTACCATTTTATGGGCAGATTCAGCAGTCGACAAATTGGTGTGATTTTTCTTAAATGTTTTCCCAGAAAAAAGGACTCAATCAAGGAGCGTTTGCATGAAGTCGAATTCTATTTTCTTGGAAAAAATAAGGGAAAATACTTCAAAACGTTGTCTGCTGAAATGTTTACTCAACGTTAATATAATGAAGTCTTTAACGCGTGTAATGAGCTCTTTTTGCATTCGAATAATGAAGGTCAATATCAACCAGTGCACAGTCTCATCTGGATCTTCTCTGAATTGTTCCTGTCCATTAATATATTCTAGAGTATCCATTAATTTTGTAAGCGAACAAACATCCTGATCAGACTGAATGATGATAAAGTACTGAAATAACGATATCTACTGGTTTATTGCCAAAAAATAAATGAAAGAAGAGAAAATAAATACCATGTTTACTCTAAACATTCTGACACCTTACCATACTTGCCTAAAAACTTAATAAGGTCATTCAACTACCTGTTTATTTATCTAAAATTGCCAGATGAGATACATTCAGTAATGTCTCGTTTCACTCCGCGTTCTGCTCTGGGTCCACACTGTTAGCTCACACTCGGGTAAATGTTAATTAGCATGGGTCCTTTCTAATGGTGTATGAACAACAGATGCAATAACGCCCATTTAGCCGTTTTTTTTAAATTTGGCATGAAAACAAAAAAACAAAAAAAACAAAAAAAAAAAAAAAAAAAACAAAAAAAAAAAAAAAACAAAAAAAAAAAAAAAAACAATAAAAAATAAATAACTTTAAGCCACATTTGATATAAAAATTCCAAAGTAAAATACAAAAAAAAAAAAAAAAAAAGAAAAAAAAAAAAAAAACACACAAAAAAAAAAACACACACACACACAAAAAAAAACAAAACAAAAACACACACACACACACACACAAAACCCAGAAAAATTGCGCAGTGCCAATACAACAACTTATCCGGAACAACTTACTCCCGTCAAGACAGTCATGCTCCAGTGATGTATCCACTTCACCATGCCGTCCATATTGGCGCTATCGCCGAACGCTTCACGGATGTCCGAAAATGCCCGAGATGTTATATCCAGTCATGCTTACCTAAAAACGGACTTTGGATGAACTCGTCCAACCTTTGACACGACAGTAAACATTCACCGAGTTATAGTACATATTCAGAGCATGATTTTTCAACATTTTCCCTATACAAGAGTATGGGGATGCAAATTTTGGCATCTTTCATCTGTGCCCATGCATGTTTTTTCTTTAAACTTTGAATATTAATAACTCAGCATATACAACCTATAAAAATGTATTTATTAAATTATATAAATCAAAGCAGGACGCAGGAGGCCACCCTGACTGACTCCCTCCATGAGCTGATGTCTGTGTCTAAATAAGTCTGTCTTAAATCTTATGTTTTATTTAGTTTCAAGATTTGTGAACTGGATTAAATGCAGAACTTCACAGGCATTCTTTTGATACTACAAAACCTTTTGAATAAGTTTACATTTTCTGATAAAATAATTATCAAAAATCTCATTTTTTAATTAAAATTTTAAAAATTTATCCAAATTCAATTCCTAAGATAAATATGTTCTAGTCGTTGTCAAGATTTCATTTTACTAGGAAAACTTGCCATATGTATCTTCTGTAGCTATGTCAAATTTCATGAAACTGCAAAACCGATAACACTGTAGTTTTACACCTTTAATGGATGTAGGTCGTTTCTGCAAAATTTACTGTTTTATTGAAATCATCCAAGAACCTTACAAAAAGGCACTGCCCTCAAAATTCCTAACACTTATGTAATAAAAATGAGATTATACAAATCAAAATGAATACATCTTGAGCTGATCTAGCTTAGAAACCATTAAAATACCATGAATTTCTAGTATTTGCCTTTCATTTATACACTATGATCTATCCAAAATAGTAGATAGTAAAACTAAATCAAAAGGTATTCTTATCAACAAATTAGGCTTAACAACATATATTGCTTTTTTATTAGCAGCAAAATTATTGTGAACATGTGCAACTTTATTTAATGACTTTACAGAAGTCATGCTACTAAAATAGGTGTAAGGCAAGGAGATCCATTATTTTCATTGCCATACCGAGATGGTGTGCAAGGACGCAATGGTCAGTAGTTGGTTGTTACTAGTACAAATAGTACTGTTCATAAATCCATGGCCAGATTAAGCCTTAGAGTATATCTCTTATATACGTTGGATTCTTATCCTAACAAAAAAAGTTACAGTAATTATTGGTCAGTATTTCCAAAAATCGAAACTGACACTGATATTGAGTTTCTGTTGCAAAAGATATCATTGATGAATGAGGCACAGAATATTTGGTGTAAACCAAGCTGTTCCATGACTTAGAGAAATTTTGCTATTAGACAGGGAGAGAAACAGTTTCCTTCCTTTCAGTACACATGCATAAAAATGTCTCTTTTCTGCATTGGTATTGTAATTGTTGACGTTTCTTTAGTGTCTTATTTTTTCTGTTTTTACTTTGTCAATATAGTGGTTAATTTATCGGAAGCGAGCTTTTAGTATTTTTTCTAGTTGTAAAACTTAATCAGGCTGACATTATTGAGGCTTTCAATTCAACTTCAAGATACCTTGACGATTTATTAAATATTGAGAATATAACTCCAATTAAATAGAACAAATTCTTCCGATACCGAGGCACCTTTTTTGGATTTGAATCTATGTATATCTAATGGTACAGTTTCCACCAAAATTTATGATAAACGGGACGATTTTGATTTTGATAAAGTCAATTTCCCTTTTCTGGATGGCGATGTCCCCCGGCGTACCTCATATGGGGTATACATATCTCAACTTATAAGATTCGCCAGAGCTTCTTCAAATCTTAATGACTTTAACTACCGTAATAAAGCCCTTACTGCCAAACTTCTTAGGATGGGCTATCGTTATTTTAAACTTCGTAAGGCGTTTTCAAACTTTTATCGCAGACACAGTGCCTTGTTAGAAAAATATAACGTCAGTCTGAAAACACTTCTGCAACAAGGTATATCGGAACCCGAATTTTACGGTGACTTGGTATACAGATTTAGAAAAATTGTAGGTAAATATAACTTTTCGGAGCAATTCAGAAAACTTATTAACCGTTATAAAAGAATTGGCTGTAGCGTGGATATTATGCGGCAGACTGCATGCCTAGTTGTCAACCCAATCATTGTTGATGGCTATGCTTCACTCTTTAATTGCACGATGGCAGTTCGGGCCTCAGACTCAATGACGGCCTCTTCGTAAAACTTTAAACAGTGGGGTGGGGCTTGACGATATGTCTTTGGCTTGGCCCGCCGTGGTTCAACTATTGGTTTTCATTTACTCTGGCATACAGTAGAATTAGCCATGAGTACTCGTCTTTGTTTATTATAGTGATTAATTTGATTTTTATGTTTTCGCTTTGATGCATTGACTGAGTTGGGAGCCTTTATGCGAACCGAATTTTTATGTATTTCTGTATTAAGAGTAGCATCGGGACCTAGGGTGAAGTTAGCTTGCTGTAAAAGTGCTTTAACCCCCCGGTGGTTTGCTCTACCGACCGTTCTAAGGCGGTGGTCCCGGTGTTTGTCTTACTCTTTGTTGCTTTGTGGTTTATTCTACGAGGCGATTTGTTGTATGTCTTTCCGTGTGTCATTTTGTTCTTGTGTTTTTCAGTCCTTTTAGTATTGCGATTACCTCGCTTGTTCATCATTTGAACAAACTTGATAGACATTGAGTCCCAGATCCAAGATTCTGCATTGAATCTTTCTCGGTTTTGGAGCTTTTTATGCCTCCCCAAAGGAGAGCACATAGTCGCCGCTTTGTCGTCCGTCCGTCCACCCATTCTAACAAAATGATGGTTATAGGCTTTTTTTTTTTTTTTTTTTTTTTTTTTTGCTGAAAGTGATTATATGTAACTGTTTCTTTTTAAGTGACAGTCACTTCAAAGTTCTTTGTTGTTCATGCTGAAATACGTTATGTGACTCCTCCACAAATGGAGAAGAGTCACATAAATCATATAGGTATCTTTGTCTATCATATGGACATCGATCAATAATTTATGTGACGCTTATCTAAAAAAAATTGAGAATAAGGGTTCTAATGTTTATGTGACTGTGATCCATTCAATAATTTAAGTGACTATTGATTTAAATAATAGTATCAATGCACTTGACTTATTATCTCTGAAGTTCAATCAAAGTACTAATGGGTCACTTCAAATTTGGACAACGCCGCATAAATACCATTTCGTTAGAACATTTGAAAAGTCGCGTAAAAACTTTGAGAAACGTCACTTAAAATAGCCGTCACATAACCCCCATTTCGTGGGTTCGCCCGTCCGTCCATTCGTCCATCCGTTCGCCGTCACACTTTTTGTCCGGAGCATATCTCTTAAAGTATTAAAGGTAATCTAACGAAACGTGTTACACTGATAGAGGGCTATGAGGGAAATTTGCAGAATGCAAAAACTATAACCCTGTCACCAGTATTTACGGAGTTACTTTCCTTTTTAATTTTTGCTGTAAAAAGCTTGTCTGGAGCATATCTCTGAAAGTATAGAAGGGAATGTAATAAAACTTGATACATTGATAGACGGCCATCAGAGAAAGTGCAGAATGCAAGAACCGTAACTATCACAAGTAATTACAGAATTATTTCCCTTTCTTATTTTTGCAATAGTAAGCTTTTCCGGAGCATATCTTTAAAAAGCATTGACAATAAAAAAATGAAATTTAATGGTGATAGAGGGCTATAAAGGAAATTGCAGAATATAAGAACCATAACCCTGTCACCAGTATTTATGGAGTCACTTCCCTTCTTAATTTTTGCAACGAAAAGCTTGTCCGGAACATATCTCTGAAGTATAGAAGGAAATTAAATGAAACTTGACACATTGATAGATGGCCATCAGAAGAAGTGCAGAGTGCATGCAAAGGTGCCGGAGCGTCCGTCTGTCGGGCCATCTACCCGTCTGGAGTTATCTCCCTTACTTATACTCTTGATGCGCGCCTTATTTTTTCATGACTTTAATTTTGTGTTGAAAATCACTTACTAGGGAACACAAAACTGACGTTCTTAGTCTTATGGTTTATTGTAACTAAAAGGGTTTGCTACTTTGATCATACAATGTAAAAAAAGGTAAGAGAAAAGTCCAAGGAGTGCCACAATCACAAACCGCAGCCTTTCCCAGACACCAAGAGGAAGAGGAACGACAAATCCAAACAAGCACAAATCGAACAAACGTACGAAAAGCACTAAGATTAGCTCTCTCTTCCCCAAGCGAGATAATCGCAATACTAAAAGGACTGAAAAACACAAGAACAAAATGACACATGGTAAGACATACAACAAATCGCCTCGTAGAATAAACCACAAAGCAACAAAGAGTAAGACTAACACCGGGACCACCGCCTTAGAACGGTCAGTAGAGTAAACCACCGCGGGGTTTAAAGCACTTTTACAGCTAGCTAACTTCACCCTAGGTCCCGATGCTACTCTTAATACAGAAATACATAAAAAAATCGGTTCGCATAAAGGATCCCAACTCGGTCAATGCATCAAAGCGAAAACATAACAAGAGCTGTCGGAGGACAGCGAGCTCGCCTGCTGGGTACATTTTATATTGTAACATTTTTATCATTAAGCCATATAATATAGGTCACACTGACCTAGATGTATTTGTATGTAAATCATTTTGTCACTTAGATATAATAATCCAGGTATGACAATTCTCCATGAAATAGTAATAAAAATAAAAGGCAAAATCACTGAAGCATGAAATATAGGTCACAATGACCTAGATATAGTAAGTGGTCATTCATTGGGTCACATGGAACTAATATCCCAGGTGTGACATTTATCCAACAAATATTCAAGATATAAGGCAAAATCACTGAACCATGAAATATAGGTCACACCAACAGAGATATATTTTGACGTCAATAATCGGGTCACAAGGAACTAATATCCCAGGTGTGACATTTATCCAACAAATAGTATTCAAGATATAAGGCAAAATCACTGAACCATGAAATATAGGTCACAATGACCTAGATATAGTAAGTGGTCATTCATTGGGTCACATGGAAGTAATATCCCAGGTGTGACATTTATCCAACAAATAGTATTCAAGATATAAGGCAAAATTACTGAACCATGAAATATAGGTCACACTAACAGAGATATATTTTGACGTCAATAATCGGGTCACAAGGAACTAATATCCCAGGTGTGACATTTATCCAACAAATAGTATTCAAGATATAAGGCAAAATCACTGAACCATGAAATATAGGTCACACCAACAGAGATATATTTTGACGTCAATAATCGGGTCACAAGGAACTAATATCCCAGGTGTGACATTTATCCAACAAATAGTATTCAAGATATAAGGCAAAATCACTGAACCATGAAATAGAGGTCACAATGACCTAGATATAGTAAGTGGTCATTCATTGGGTCACATGGAAGTAATATCCCAGGTGTGACATTTATCCAACAAATAGTATTCAAGATATAAGGCAAAATCACTGAACCATGAAATATAGGTCACACCAACAGAGATATATTTTGACGTCAATAATCGGATCACAAGGAACTAATATCCAAGGTGTGACATTTATCCAACAAATAGTATTCAAGCTATAAGGCAAAATCACTGAACCATGAAATATAGGTCACAATGACCTAGATATAGTAAGTGGTCATTCATTGGGTCACATGGAACTAATATCCCAGGTGTGACATTTATCCAACAAATAGTATTCAAGATATAAGGCAAAATCACTGAACCATGAAATATAGGTCACAATGACCTAGATATAGTAAGTGGTCATTCATTGGGTCACATGGAAGTAATATCCCAGGTGTGACATTTATCCAACAAATAGTATTCAAGATATGAGGCAAAATCACTGAACCATGAAATATAGGTCACAATGACCTAGATATAGTAAGTGGTCATTCATTGGGTCACATGGAACTAATATCCTAGGTGTGACATTTATCCAACAAATAGTATTCAAGATATAAGGCAAAATCACTGAACCATGAAATATAGGTCACAATGACCTAGATATAGTAAGTGGTCATTCATTGTGTCACATGGAAGTAATATCCCAGGTGTGACATTTAACCAACAAATAGTATTCAAGATATAAGGCAAAATCACTGAACCATGAAATATAGGTCACAATGACCTAGATATAGTAAGTGGTCATTCATTGGGTCACATGGAAGTAATATCCCAGGTGTGACATTTATCCAACAAATAGTATTCAAGATATAAGGCAAAATCACTGGACCGTGAAATCTAGGTGACCTTGACCGTAAAATGTAGGTCACCATGACCTTCACTCTCTTACACTTAAACTGATGTCACAGTTAGCTGATGTATAACCAGTTGTGTCTATAACCTGTAGGCATATAAGATTTTACAAATGTGTCCTAGATTTTGACCCCTAGCCCCACCCCAAGGCCCACCCTGAGGTATGAACCCAGGGGTATGTTCTTTTGGAATCTCAGAAGACTCGTCCAGGTACCCAAATTCTAAATATGAATGCTCTATGAGGAGTGAAAGTCAAGATATAAGAATTTGAAAAACTTTAACACAGTATTACAAAGGTGTCCTAGATTCTGACCCCTAGCCCCACCCAGGGGCATGAACCCAGGGGTTTATTCTCTTGGAATCTCAGAAGACCCTCCAAGGTACCTAAGTTCCAAATTTGATGCCTCTGTGAGGAGTGACTGTTGAGATATAAGCATTTGAAAAACTTTAACACAGTGTGACGGGAACGGGAACGCAAACGCAAACGCAAACGCAAACGCAAACGTGGACGACCGGGGTGACTACAATAGCTCTCCTTGTACTTCGTACAGGCGAGCTAAAAATCAAATTAATCACTATAATAAACAAAAACGAGTACTCATGGCTAATTCTACTGTATGCCAGAGTAAATGAAAACCAATAGTTGAACCACGGCGGGCCAAGCCAAAGACATATCGTAAATTTCAACCATGAGTCTAACACATTTTGAGAAACTGAATGTTCAAGGTTTTCCCATTACAAATGCATAGGGATGCATATTTGACCTTGCCATAAGGAGGTCAAATATCAATATAGGGTTGTGTTTCTGTGTTGGGAGTGGCGTCGGGACCCGGGGTTGAGTTGGCTGGCTGTGAGGGTGCTTTGGACCCCCCGCCCCCCCCCCCCCGGGTGGTTTACTCTGATGACCGTTCTAAGGCGGTGGTCCCGGTGTTAGTCTTGCTGTTTGTTGCTCTGTGGTTTATTCTACGAGGCGATTTGTTGTGTCTTTCCGTGTGTCATTTGTTTGTTTGTTTGTGTTGAGGTTTTACGGCCCCGTCAACCCAATAGGGTCATGTCGAGCGCGATCAGTTTACCAAACCACACGTTTACTGGGCAGGTTTAGTCCTCTAAGCGGTTAATCAATATTGTGCACATTCTTTCGCCAGAAACGGACACATGCCCTTCTTGAATCAGCGGAAGGGAGAGAATGACCGTAGAAAATATTTCATGATCAATCTCCACGAAAGAATGTTGCCGACCTCGGTGGGGGTTGAACCCGCGACCTCCTGGTCTCCAGTCGGACGGCGCATCTGAGCCGCCGAGGCCGGCAGTGTGTCAGTTTGTTCTTGTGTTTTTCAGTCCTTTTAGTATTGCGATTACCTCGCTTGGGGAAGAGAGAGCTTATCTTAGTGCTTTTCGTACGTTTGTTCGGTTTGTGCTTGTTTGGATTTGTCGGGTTTCCTCTTCCTCTTGGGGTCTGGGAAGGGCTGCGGTTTGTGATTGTGGCACTCCCTGGACTTTTCTCTTACCTTTTTATTTATCATTTGAACAAATTGGTAGACCTTGAATTCTAGATGCTTTATAACAAGATTCACCTTTGAAGCTTGCTGTTCTAGAGAAATTTTTAAGAGTATTTTACCAAATATGGGCATGGCGGCCATATTCTTCAATGATGCAGAACCGTTTGAACAAATTAATAATACCCCTTTGACAGAAGGCTCAATGTGAAGTCGTGAAAACTGCTTAAGGCGTTTCAGATTTGATGACGTTGTAAGATTATAAGATTCTTTATATGTATATAGCCCAGGGGCAAGGGCAGATAACCCCAAGGGACAAAAGTTTGATTGCAAGTAAAAGGGTTTGCTACTTTGATCATACATTGTAAATTTCAGCCATAAGTCTTTAACACATTTTGAGAAACTGAATTTTGAATATTTTCCCCATACAAAGGCATAGGGACGAGAATGTCCTTGCCATAAAAAGGCCAAAAGGTCAACCTAGGATCACCATTTGAACAAACGTGGTAGACCTTGAGTCCCCGATGCTATATACCAAGATTTAGCCTCAAAGCTTTCATGATACTGGAGAAGATTAAATGTTTTTAAGCCATACGAGCACGGCGGCCATCTTGATAAACGGACCGGGGACCATTTGTACAAATTTTCAATCCCCCTACAACAGAAGGCTCCACATGAAGTTTGAAGAAAATTAGCCCAGGGATTTCAGAGGAGAGGTCGTTTCTAAGGTGTGGACGGACGGACGGACGGACGGACGGCAAGTGATCACAATAGCTCATCCTGAGACTTCGGCTCTGGTGAGCTGAAAAAAAAATAAAGAGAATGTCTCCTGACACTTCAACTCACAGAGATCCCCAAAAGAATAATTGGCAAACAGTACAAACCAGAACGCGGTGTCTGATCAGGGTCTCCACTGTTTGCAAACAGTTCAGCCATTTTATCTCCGGGAATATCTAAATCACATAGCCTGACATACCTAAAAATTAAATGGCACTCTTCCTTTATGTAGAGTGTGGGGGAGTTTATTCAGCCTGAAATTGGTTAAATATAAATTCTTTTATGCCTCGTCCGTATTTTACCCTTAGCATTTGGACACTTCAACCTCTTTCCATCCTTTCCTACAATTTGAATAAGTTCATTTGTCTACCTGTTGATGTGTCTAAAATTGGTAGATCAGTGGGAAACAGTGTATACCTAGATCAGACGCCGCGTTCTACACTGTTTGCTCTGGCCTGACTTTCCGAGTACAGTAAAACCATTGACTTGAACACCAATAGTTCGTTTACCCTGGCTGATTCGACACTCGTTTTTTGAGTCCTTAGAAAATTCTTCCGATAGCTCAAGAAAACAAACACCTGGGATAATTTTCGCAAAATGCGTCTTTCGAGCATAGGCGTTTTCGCTAATCACAAAGTAGCGAACAGCACAGACACGCAAGAATCTGAGCCCCGAATTCATGTTTGAACCGGGTGAAAAAGGGTCTTTGACGCATGCACAGACGAAGCAACCTGCGGAGTGGCTATTGCAATAGATTATTAGAATGTCAGCTGACCTGACCTTTCATTGGTTTCCATATTCCTTCCACGAAGGTGCCCATTTCCTCATGGCACGTGTCACATGATATAAGACTCCTTTACCTTTGCGCTTGCTTAATGTTAAAATTAAGCACTCGCTGGGCATATAAGCAGACGACAAACTGATGCATTTGTTTCTTAAAGGCTCCATATTCCTACAAAAATATATAGGTTTTATCCAAGAATTCTGAATTAATATATTGAGTAATATATAGTATTAATACGATCATAAAATGTGGCATCTGACAGCCTGTAAAATTTCAGTTCGACTAATTCTTTAACTAGATCAAAAATGAAATGATTCTTTATCGTATCTCTGAATTATTGTTGGCAACAATAATTCAATGATACGATAAACTATCATTTCATTTCAAGAACAAAAGACTAACTGAAATTTTACAGGCTGTCAGGTGCCACATTTTATTATTGTATTAATACCATATATCAATTTATTAAATTTGTTTTTGGATAATAATATGTCTATTTTTGAAGAAATATGGAGCCTTTAACTGATATTTATGCAAATTGTCTTCTAAAGATAATTTGTGTAAAGTATAAGGCCAATTTTTAAGGGAAACCAAGAAAACAGATATCAAAATTGTCGTCTGCTGAAATTAGTATCCATACTGCTAAGCGTTAAGTTTTGAAGACATAGACGTGAAGTAAAATAAATAAAACTGTATGTCTATCAGTTTTCAGACGCCGATAGATAATAAACTCAGAAAGAGGGACTTGTTTTATTTTATCTGAAATTTACATCGCTTGCCCTGAATTCCAAGCTCTGAAACAAATTATTTTGTCCGGTTTGTTGCTATATGTTGCAAGCTAATAAAACATACCTATATAATTTTGATCCCCTTAAACCCCACTTTTATAGAGTAAAACTGGGGTTTACAGAGGTATACATTATTTTCTTATTTCTGCTCAAAAACATAGATTGTGGGTACTCGTTAGAACCGCCTCGGCGAGGCTGTTCTAACGAGTACCCACAATCTATGTTTTTAGCAGAAATATGAAAAAATATCAGTTTTTATATCTGAAAATTTTCAGTTTTCGGTGGTGAAATTTTCAATGTATTTGAAGAGGCATGTTTTCGTAATGAAAAGGGAGAAAGGTGTAGTGTTTATGATAATACACTAATAGGCTAATTGCCAAATGCGGTAGAGCTAGAGGCGGAGCTTAGTATTCATGAGCGGCATTATTGAAATATGCACACATATGATTATTAGATAAGACGTAATAAAGTAGTTAAAACAAACCCACAGCCTTTTCATTTAACCCTTAAAATAAGAACATTACAGTGTGTATCCTTACACCTTAAAGACATGGGAGAAGACAGGTTTTGACATTTCATGCAAATTGGAGAGAATTTGCATTGAATGTCAAAGTCTATTGCCTGAAAAATAAGACCCCTTTTTCAAAATATCGTCTGCTGAAATTTTTACCTAGCACACAAAACGTTAAGTTTTATTTGGTTTAATGTAAAGCAATAATTTCATAACAAATTAGAAAATATTCACAACTGAACTTAGAATATGTTTATAACAGAACACGTCCAAGAACATCATAGATTTAAGCGGTGTTCTCTCTCGACGATCAGATTACTTCTTTTGTGGCACACATGAAGCAAAGCAGGCTGTGAGCCTCTGAAGACATGGTCGTCCTTGACAGGTTGCTGGATACGGTAAGGACCCTTCGACAGCGCAATCCTTGACACATTCTGAATGGGTGTTCAGACATCCCGAGATTCCATGGCTACAATCGTTTTCGCCGGAAGTTGTTGCCAGAAGTAAAAAAAGAGCTAGACAGATGATCATAATCCTAGCAGCTGCCATCTGAAAAAAAAAAATACAAGTTTTCAATAATGTCAAACGAAAAAATGAGGCTCGAACCACAGCGTTGAGAAATCTAATGGATTAAGTGTCAGCTCTCCTATCCACTAGGCTACGGGGGCCCGCCCAAATATATTTAATAACTAGAATTTGTTTTTCTACAAAAACACGTATCTCACCGCATCCTTTTTTGTGTCGTATTGTATTGTACATTCAACGAACATATATACTTTGGGGAAAAAAGAAACGCAAGTTCAAATTTTTAAATACTGAAAGTTTGTTTGTGAACAAACTGATCTAGTTTTCTGTATTTGGTGACATTAGTGTACTTCCCCGTGTATGGATCACACAAAATCACTGAAGCGTGAACACAGGCTAAACAATATCGTTGTACCTGACTTTCGTTAAATCCGTGCTGCACGGGTAGTGTCGCGTGGTAGAGACTTTAACATATTACCAAATCGAGCTTTCGTTCAATTCGTATCGGTTGCACAAAACGTTTGTTGTTTGAGTTTGTTGAGAGAAATGGTACGCTTATCGCAACTGGATATGGGTAGAGCTATTGCTCTAATTTTGCAGGGTCGGTCGCAACGTGACGTCGCGCAGCAATTTGGGGTGCACGAGTCGACGATATCGCACTTAGTTCAGCGTCTTAGAGCTACCGGTAGGTTAGCTGACCGTCCTAGGAGCGGACGTCCGCGCGTTACGACGCAACGTCAAGATAGACGTATACGTCTTGTATACCTTCATAACAGGTTAAGGACGGCGACAGAGACCGCAAGAGAAGTTATCGGAACACATGGCCGTCGTGTGTGTTCAAGGACAGTCAGAAATTGCTTGCGAGAGTTCGATTTACGTCCACGCCGTTCTTACGTGGGCCCGAACCTTACGCCTAGGCGACGTCAACGCTGCATGCAATGGCTGCGTGCCCATGCACCAAATCGGTTTCGACTGGCTGACTGGCGGCGTGTAATGATCAGCGATGAGTCGCGATTTTCGCTTCAGCGGTCAGATAGGCGACAACGAGTGTATCGACGTCTTGGTGAGTGATATTCTGACGCTTGCGTACGAGAAGTCGACAGATTTGGGGGAGGGGTGTCCGTAATGGTTTAGGGTGGGATTTCTCAGGGGGTGAAAACGCCCCTAGTGGTTATTCAGGGTAATCTTACAGCCGTACGCTATCGGGATCAGGTGCTTATGCCTCACGACCTCCCGCTTGTCAATGCTCATAATCTCACGTTTCAGCATGACAACGCGAGACCGCATGTTGCCAGGGTTTGTCGCGACTTCCTCAACCAGAATAATGTCCAAGTGCTCGATTGGCCCCCATACAGTCCAGATTTAAACCCAATCGAGCATCTTTGGGATGCGTTGGACAGGAGGGTCAGGAAGCGCGTCAACGTACCGAACAACGTCGCACAGCTCCAGCTAGCTCTTATTCAAGAGTGGAATAATATCCCTCAAAGGACCATTGACAACTTAGTCGGGTCTATGGTTAGAAGAATGAGAGCCGCGACAGCAGCCCGTGGTGGACACACGCGCTATTGATACCATTATTCAATAACGTTGGGTGTCTGTGTTTAACGCTATTTATTGCAAACCTCGTCTGCTATACGACACTAAACCAATAGCATTTAACAGAAAATGAAATAAAGAATTAAAAAAATTAAACAATCAAATGAAATCCACAATTTTCTTTAAAAACACAACCCGAGAATTAATACTTGCGTTTCTTTTTTCCGCTAGTGTATATTAACTAATGAGATTCCAGGGAAAATCTCAAAATATAAATGCAAGAGTTACGGTTTCTGCGTTTTGCACGTCTCTAATGTTTATTAATATTAATAATATGAACTAAATAGGAGCTACCTATATCCGTACGTCCAAATTATCATCACATGCTTCATAGGTAGGTTAGCCAGGTCTAACTGAATTTGATTTCAGACCACCCTTGACTTCTGAATCCACTGCATGAATAGCGATATAACGTCCAAGTCGACAATATTTCAGTAGTTTAGAGACCTTGCCTCCAAATTTGTGGGACTTTTACCCGACCCGATCACACGAATTCGGGTTTTTATTTGTGTTGAGGTTTTACGGCACAGTCAACCAAATGGGGTCATGTCGAGCGCGGTCAGTTTACCTAATCACAGGTTTACTGGGCAGGCTTAGTCCTCTAAGCGGTTAACCAGTACTGTACACATTCTTTCGCCAGAGACTGACAACTGCCCTTCTTGAATCAACGGAAAGGAGAGAATGACCGTTGAACCCGCGACCTCCTGGTCTCCAGTCGGACGGCGCATCCAACAGCCACCGAGGCCGGCCACGAATTCGGGTCCTGCTTAGTTACTAGCAGCTCTGCCATGGAGGATTTAGGCAGCCCATCTATCTCGCGGGCCCCGATTGACGGGGCCATGCTTTCCGAATACCGAAAACTTGTGTATGCCGATGGCTGCTACAACGACAATACACTTTCGTGCGCTTACCGGAAATCCATTTTACTGCTTCAAGATTTTTTTTCTAAAGATTTTTTACTGTTTTTTTGCGTTTTTGTCTTTGTTTCTTTTAGGTCTTGTTTTTCTTTTTTTTTTGTGTGTGTGTACCTAATACCTAAACGAATCGTGCTTAGTTTGTAAATAGACGGAGAATCGATAGAAATAAAATTCGAAGTGGAGACAAATTCAAAATGGCGGCGATCGCAAATTTTGTAGTCTGACGCCATGTCTCGTGATTCAACCCCTTGCAGTTGGAATACTTGGCATTATTGGCTGTTTAATTGCTATTACCGGCACGGCCGCCGTGTCAATAGCCTGTCAATTCACGAAACGCTGATTGTTTTTCAGGATAAGCACCGAACCACCCAAATGTTTGTTGGACCATCACAGTTATGGTCACACACATCACTGGTCACATAGTTAGTCTATAGTAGTGTCTGCACGCCGAACCCGAACCTTCGCGGTTCGGGTTGAACGTACTTATAAAATTTCATGAAGATATCGTGAACGGTTTTCAAGTTATAGATCGGACACGTTTTTTTTGTGACGGACAAAACGCCATGGGAAATAATTCAACAAGAGGACCATGATGGTCCTATATCGCTCACCTGAGCAAACAGACTTGCATATTTACTGTTGAAGTTTCAGCCAAGTTCACAGGATGTTTGTATAAATTAATAGCACCAACACCCCCCCCCCCCCCCACTCCCCCACGCACCACCACACCCCCGTCCATGTTTTTTAACGCATCTTGACGACGAACTGAATCTTAAAAGAGGGTCACATTTCTGCCAAGTTATATTGAAATTGGTCCAGTGGTTAAAAGTGTTTTATATAGCTATAAAGCCCTACCCCTAACGGCTATGTTTTTTGACGAATCATGAAAGCTTGAAGAAACTTGGTAGAGGGTCACCAAAGGAACCTTCCTGCCAAGTTATATTAAATTCTGTTCAGTGGTTTCTGACAAGAAGATTTTTAAAGTTTTCTATTTAGATATATAGGAAAAATAAGCCCAACCCCATGGCAGCCATGTTTTTTGACGAATCATGATTGCTTGTTCAATCTTGGTAGAGGGCCACCAAAGCAACATTCCAGTCAAGTAATATTGAAATTGGTCATGGGGTATGTGACAAGAAGAATTTTAAAGTTTTCTATGCAGATATATACGAAAAATAAGCCCCGCCCCCCTGGGGGCCATGGTTTTTGACGTATCATGAAAACCTGAACAATCTTGGTAGAAGGTCACCAAAGCAACATTCCTGCCAAGTTACATTCAACTCAGTCCAACTGTTTCTTACGAGAAGATTTTTAAAGTTTTCTATATAGATATATACGGAAAATAAGCCCCTCCCCCTAGCGGCCATGTTTTTTGACGAATCATGATTACTTGAACAATCATAGTAGATGGTCATAAAGGAAACATTACTGCAAAGTTATAATGAAATCGGTCCAGTGGTTTCTGACAAGAAGAGTTTTAAAGTTTTCTATATAGACATATAAGGAAAATAAGCCCCGCCCCCTAGCGGCCATGTTTTTTGACTAATCATGGTGGCTTGAACAATCTTGGTAGAGGATCACCGAAGAGACATTTCTGGAAAAATTATATTGAAATCGGTTCAGTGGTTTCTGACAAGAAGATTATTAAAGTTTTCTATATAGATATATAAGGAAAATAAGCCCCGCCCCCTGGCGGCCATTTTTTTTGACGAATCCAAACGGCTTGAATAATCTTGGTAGAAAACCACCGAAGGAACATTTCTGCAAAATTATATTGAAATCGATCCAGTGGTTTCTGACAAGAAGATTTTTAAAGTTTTCTATATAGATACATAGGGAAAATAAGCCCCGCCCCCTGTCGGCCATGTGTTTTGACGAATCCAAATGGCTTGAACAATCTTAGTAGAGGATCACCAAAGTAACATTTCTGAAAAAATTATATTGAAATCGGTCCAGTGATTTCTGACAAGAAGATTTTTAAAGTTTTCTATATAGATTTATAGGGAAAATAAGCCCCGCCCCCTAGCGGCCATGTTTTTTGATGAATCCAAATGGCTTGAACAATCTTCATAGAGGATTACGAACGGAACATTTCTGCAAAATTATTTTGAAATCGGTCTGGTGGTTTCTGACAAGAAGATTTTTAAAGTTTTCTATATAGAGATATACATAGGGAAAATAAGCCCCGCCCCCTGGCGGCCATGTTTTTTGACGAATCCAAATGGCTTGAATAATCTTGGTAGAGGATCACCAAAGGAACATTGCTGTAAAATTATATTGAAATCAGTCCAGTGGTTTCTGATAAGAAGATTTTTAAAGTTTTCTAAATAGATATATGGGGAAAATAAGCCCCGTCCCCTGGCGGCCATGTTTTTTGACAAATCCAAATGGCTTGAACAATCTTGGTAGAGGAACACCGAAGGAACATTTCTGCAAAATTATATTGAAATCTGTCCAGTGGTTTCTGACAAGAAGATTACTGAAAGGAAAAAGAAACGCAGGGTAAATTTTATTCCTAAATTTCATTCAAGTTTGAAAAAGTTTGTTAAATATTTTACTATGATTACAAAACGGTACATGTATGGAACAAAGTTCCAAATTTCATTGGTTTGTGATCAACAAGTCTCGAGTTATTGAAGTTCATTGGTAGCTACCCCCCAAATCTTGAAATCAAAATCAAACTGAAAATCAATATCGGGTGTGCCCCCCTCTTGCTGCCGTTGCTGCCCTAATTCTCCTTTGGATAGAGTTAACCAAAGCATTGACAGTTCGCATCGGGATGTTATTCCATTCATCGATCAACGCATTCCTTAGTTGTGCGAGATTTGCGGGGGGATTTTGGCGCTTCCTAACCCTTCTGTCCAGCTCATCCCACATGTGCTCTATTGGGGTCAAATCTGGACTGTACGGTGGCCATGCTAGTGGTGCGATGTTTTTGTTTGCCAGGAAATCCTGACACACTCGGGCAACATGTGGTCGGGCATTGTCCTGCTGCAGAATCAAATTCACGTTGTTGCACAAGCGGGACTGCAACAGGACGCAAGATCTCATCCCTATATCTTACTGCAGTCATATTGCCCGCAACAATAATCAACTGTGATTTTATCTCGTGAGCAATGCCTCCCGAGACCATAACGGAGCCACCACCAAACCGATCCCGTTCGACAACACAGGCGTCGGGAAAGCGTTCTCCGCGACGTCGGTACACACGACGTCGACCATCTACGCGATAGAGAGTGAACCTAGACTCGTCCGTAAAAAGAACTCGTCTCCACTGCCTCATCGGAAATAGCCTGGACGCATGCGCCGTCAACCACGCCATACGACGCAACCTACTTGCCTGGGTCAGAGGCAGACCAACGTATGGACGACGAGCTCGAAGACCAATCACACGCAATCGACTTCCAACAGTTTTCGGAGAAATTTGTCGATTATGCGTACCTACTGTATTAAGGGCAGTTTCGGTAGCAGTGAGATGACGATTCCGCAAATGTGCCAGACGGATTGTCCTGTCTTGACGTCGCGACGTCACGCGTGGACGCCCAGACAGCGGTCGGTCTGCTAAATGCCCTGTCTCCCTTAAACGTCTAACAAGACGTTCAATTGTTGAGACGTTAACCCCAAAATGATTGGCAGCTTGCTGTTGCCTCTGACCCTGCATCAGCAACGCAATTGCCCTACCCCTCTGAACATCAGTCAATCGTACCATGATTGAAAAAAAGTTCAAAGTAGCGTAAAAATGAAAAGAAAAATCGGTAAAAGAATCGAAGAGAGTTGTGTATCGTTGAAGTGTACCAAATGGTGTGAGGAAATCTTGTGCTGAAGGTTTAAACATGCTTGTTTTGCACGAAATTTTGGCTTTCCGTATTGTCCGTGCAATGCACTGTGTAGTGCACGGCTGAATAATTTCACATACTGGGTAGATAGCACATAGACCAAAGACTCGTATACCCGCGGTTCACATTCACAGGACAATCTGTAAAAGTGTATGACTATAGTAAACACCGTAAAAAAATGGTTAAAATAAGAAGGAAAAAACTCTACCCTGCGTTTCTTTTTCCTTTCAGTATATATAGATATATAGGGAAAATAAGCCCCGCCCACTGGCGGCCATATTTTTTGACGAATCCGAATGGCTTGAACAATCTTGGTAGAGGATCACCAAAGGAACATTTCTGCAAAATTATATTGAAATCGATCCAGTGGTTTCTGACAAGAAGATTAAGTTTTTAGTTAAAAAATCTATTTTTAGCTGCTGTGACCTAGATATGCAACGGACCGGAACCATTTGAACAAGTTTGAAAGAGGACCAACCAAGGATCATTCTTGTGAAGTTTGGTCAAAATCCAATCAGTGGTTTAGGAGATGTTGTTTAAAGATTGTGGACGGACGGACATACGGACGACGACGACGACGACGGACGGTGAGTGATCACAATAGTTCACCTTGAGCCTTCAGCTCAGGTTAGCGAAAAAGTATAAATGAAAGAATTATGGTAATTATGGTTCTTACGTTCTGAGCGTCGTATTTTGAATAGGTTTTAAGTTACAGAGCGGACACGATTTTGTGACAGAACCCAAGGGAAATAACTCAAAAAGTATAAAAGCAAGAATTATGGTTCTTGCACTCTGCACGTCGTCTAATGTTGATTGATATTTATATGAAGTTTCGTGAAGATAGCTTGAACGGTTTTCGACTGATAGAACGGACACGATTTTGTGACATAGTTCAAGGGAAATAACTAAACAAGAGGTCCATGGGCCACGATTCGCTCACTTGAGTAAAACAGCCATTGCATATCTGCAATGTCATGCAACATATTTCCAGTATTGCCGCAGCTGCTGGGACAAATTTCACAGTAACATGAAAAGGTAAAAGGTCATCCTAGGATCATCATTTGACCAAACTTGGTGGACCTTAATTACACCCCCAATGCTATATACCATAATTTAGCCTCAAAGCTTTCTTGGGTCTAAAGAAGAAGATTTTAAAGTGTTTTTAACATATAAGACAGACATCTTTTTCAATAGTAATATCATTTGATCAAATTGTTAGTACCACAGGAAGCCCCATGTAAAATCTGGTGAAAATTGGCAAGCAGTTTCAGAACAGAAATTTAAACATAAGATTTTATACATGTACATAGCCCAGGGGCAAGGGCAGATACCCTCACGGGTAACAGGTAACATGTAACATGTTTCACTACCTTAATCATACACTAAGTTTTAGCTATTAGTCTAAAATATTTTTTTTAGAGAAATGATTTTTCAACATTTTGTTTGGGGATGCAAATTTGACTTTGACATAAAAAGGTCAAAGGTCATCCTAGGATCATCATCTGAATAAACTCGGTAGACTGAGTCTCCAATGCTATATACCAAGATTCATATATCGGCATGGTGGCCATCTTGTTTGATTATGCATAACCATTTAAACAAATTGATAATATCCCTTCAACAGAAGGCCCAGTGTGAAATATGGTGAAAATTCGTCATGCTGTTTCAGAGAAGAAGACGTTTAAAGATTACGAGATTTTATATATGTACATAGCCCAGGGGCAAGAGCAGATAACCTAGGGAGACAAAAATTTATTTGTAACCAAAAGGGTTTGCTACTTTGATCATACAGTGTATGTTTCAGCCATTCGTCTTTAATACATTTGATTTTGAGAAACTTAATTTTCAATATCTTCCCCATACAAATGCATATATGCTAACCCCAAAATGTACCTTTCAGGAATGGTGGCCGCTGTTTTTTTCAGTAATTTGAAGTCATTTTCCATAATAGTTTTACCTAGATCTAAGATAGTCAGTGATCTCTCCCACCCTTGGCAACACTGAAAACTACATTGTCAATGTTGCAATGTGTCTTATATTTATCTTATATTTTTGTCCCCCTACGTTAATCGAAGGGGACTATAGTAACTGGTTCATCCGTCTGTCCGTCCGCAGACAAAATCTTGTCTCCGCAACTCCTACAGTTTAAGGGATTTTGACTAAACTTTCAAGTTATTGTTACCATGACCTGAAGATGATCATTTTATCGAGGTCATGCTTAACTTTTTTTTACTCGACAACTGGCAATTTTTCAACTGTAAGTCTTGTCTCTGCAACTCCTCTTTAAGGTTTTCAGTGGATTTTAGTGTGACCTCCCAGTCATTTTTGCCATGACCTGAAGAGGATCATATTATACCTAGGTCACGCTTGACTGATTTTTTTTACCAGAGTTATGGCCCTTTGTTAGTTTTAGCCATTTATCAACAGACATTCTTGTCTCTGCAACTCCTCCTACATTTGTCAAGGGATATTGATGAAACTTTCCAGTTATTGTTTCCATGACCTGAAGATGTTCATATTTTATCGAGGTCATGCTCAACTGATTTTTACCAAGGTTACGGTACTTTGGCAATTTTTAACAGTAAGTCTCTCTCTGCAACTCCTCTTCCAGTTTTCAGTGGAGTTTAGTGAAACTTTCAAGTTATTGTTGCCATGACCTGATGGGGATCATATTATACCGAGGTCAGGCTTGACTGATTTTTAGCAGAGTCATGGCCTTTCATCAGTTTTAGCCATTTATCAACAGAAGTTCTTGTCTCCGCAACTCCTCCTACATTTTTCAAGGGATACTGATGAAACTTTACAGTTATTGTTTCCATGTCCTGAAAATGATCATATTTTATCGAGGTCATGCTCAATGCATTCAACTTAAATAATTTGGAGATCATTTTTTTTCCGTTAATTGTTCCTTACAACATTTAGGAAAATTAAAAAAAAAATAGTATGTTGAAAGGATTGTAAAATCTCAAAACATTGTTTAGGGCATATATGTTATAGACAAATTCACCTCATACTGACATTTCAAACGTCGGTGGACACTTGGCCTGCGGTCTTTTTTTTATTGCTCTTGCATCGAGACAAAACTGGCCACAGTTATAAATATTCGTTCTTTTATTTCTGTAGTGGTTTACTACGCATTTCAATATTATTTCGGCTTTCAGTCGAGTGCAGAGAATCAAAACACGACATTCTGATGTCATCATAGAGGTCATTGCACCAAAAAAAGTGTTAGAAACAAACATCAAACGGTTTTATATTGCGGTCCTGTCGATTGCGCAATTCTGATTACGAGTATTGACATACGACAGCGGAGTTATCTTGCATGCGATTGGTTTCAATTCAGTAGGCAAGAGACAATAAAACCAGTAAATGATCTGTGATTGGCTTGTCCTCTAAATGGCCAGGTACAGCTGTTGTGAAATACTGGCGGACACAAAAATACATCATGGCTTCCAAACGTAATGTTGACCTATTCATATACTGCCCTTTGATTTTTTGTACCTGTTTATTGCTGGGAATTAGACAAATAACATAATCAATCCAATGAATACCAAGAGAACAAGCAGCCTCGAAACATCTCAGAAAGAACGAGAGGCCCATGGGCAACAACGCTTACATGAGTTAACTACTGTTAAAGTTAATCAGGTCATTTACTCATCATTCCCTATTAGCCCATCAAGTTTCAAGGCAATGGCTTAAACAGTTTTTGAGAGATCTTGCTTACTAGGTTAAAATGTTGAAATTTTCAAAGGGGGCCATAAGTAAAAAAAGTTCAGATTTGTTTCAGAAGTTAATTGGTTCATCTACTTATAAGTGTTTTTCTTCTATTTTTAGCTCTGGCAAAAATTTTGTTCAGCAACGCAGAACCATTTTAACAATTCTGACAAAGGGGCATAAGAGGCATATTGATGTGAAATTGTTTTTAAATCCGGCCACTGGCCACGGAGTTGTCGTTTAAAGGTTTTTTATTTCTATTTTTAGCTCTGGTGACCATTTTGTTCAGCAGAGCAGAAAAGGTAAGAGAAAAGTCCAGGGAGTGCCACAATCACAAACCGCAGCCCTTCCCAGACCCCAAGAGGAAGAGGAAACCGACAAATCTAAACAAGCACAAACCGAACAAACGTACGAAAAGCACTAAGATTAGCTCTCTCTTCCCCAAGCGAGGTAATCGCAATACTAAAAGGACTGAAAAACACAAGAACAAAATGACACACGGAAAGACATACAACAAATCGCCTCGTAGAATAAACCACAAAGTAACAAAGAGTAAGTAACACCGGGACCACTGCCTTAGAACGGTTGGTAGAGCAAAGCACCGGGGGGGGGGGGGGGGGGGGTTGTGGGGGGTGGGGGGTAGGGGGTTTAAAGCACCTTTAAAGCTAACTAATTTCACCCTGGGTCCCGATGCTACTCTTAATACAGAAATACATTAAAATTCGGTTCGCATAAAGGCTCCCAACTCAGTCAATGCATCAAAGCGAAAACAAAAATCAAATGAATCACTATAACAAACAAAGACGAGTACTCATGGCTAATCCTACTGTTTGGCAATGTTGGTAAAGGGGTAGCCTTGCCCAAGGCTTAGAAATATATATATATATATTTTTTGGCTTATTGAGCTCTGTGGTTAGTCTATAGATAATTGCCCAAGGCTTAGAAATATTTCAGAGACAACCACAGAAGAAAAGTTCTTCGCCCATAGACTAGCTAAACATTGAATCAAAACGTAGAAGATAAATGAAAAAAACAAACAAACAAAAAACATAGAATATAATTAAAAAGAAAAAATAATAAGTAGACAAAAAGTGACAAACGTACTTATATATTGGCCTAGTAGCTAGGCTAGTAAAGGGGGGTAAGAGGAACATTTCTGTGAAATCATTTTGAAATCAGGCCACTGGCCAAGGAGGAGATGTCGTTTAAAGTTGCTTTTCTATTTTTAGCTCTGGTGGCCATTTTGTTTAGCTGAGCGGACTTATTTTTGCAATTTTTGTAAAGGATCATAAGAGGAACATGTCTGTGAAATTACGAGTACTTTGAAAACGGGGTACTGGCTGCGGAGATGTCGTTTAAAGGTTTTTATATTTATAGCTCTGACCGCCATTCTGTTCAGCCAAGCAGAACCATTTTAGCAATTTTGGTAGAAGGCCATAGGAGGAACACTCCTGTGCAAAAATTGAAATCAGGCCATTTGTCAAGGACGAGATGTTTGAAGATTTTCTATTTTTAGCTCTGGCGCCTATTTTGTTCAATGGAGTGGAACCATTGCGGCCATCTTGGATTTCGGACACAATTTTAGCTTATTTCGATCAAGAAGTCATTCTGTTGCTACAGAGCAAGTTTCGGCTCAAGGTGACTAAAGGTTTGGGAAGAGATATCGAAAATTGATTTTCAAGATGCCAGCTGTACAAAGGTCAACCGTCAATGTACGGCCATCATTTTAACACTTTTGGTAGATCTCCCGTCCCCGATGATTTGTGCAAAGATTCAGCAACAAGGCATTCTCTGTTCTGGAAAAGAAGATTTCTAAAGGTTTTTAATATATATGGGCATGGCGGCCAACTTGGTCAGTGGACCGCAACCATTTTAGCAATCTTTCGTTTCCCCAACCTAAAGGAGACTCCCTATGAAATCTGAGTAAAATTGGCTCAGTGGCTTCAGAGGAGAAGTTGTTTGAGAATGTTAACGGACAGACGCACGATAGGACGGACGACGGACGAAAAATGATCACTATAGCTCATCCTGAGCATAGCTCATGAGCTAAAAGTATAAATGCAAGAGGTATGGTTCTTGCGCTCTACACGTCGTCTAATGTTGATGATACTTATATGAAATTTTGTGAAAATAGCTTAACGGTTTTTAACTTACAGAGCGGACATGATTTTGTGACAGTCCAAGGGAAATTACTCAAAAAGTATAAACGCAAATGTTATGGTTCTTGCGCTCTTCACGTGTCTCATGTTGATTGATATTTATATGAAATTTTATGAAGATAGCTTGAACGGTTTGTAAGTTATAGACACGATTTTGTGACGTAGTACAAGGGAAATTACTCAAAATGCATAAATGCAAAAAGTATGGTTCTTGCGCTCTGCACGTCGTCTCATGTTGATTGATATTTATATAAAGTTTCGTGAAGATAGCTTAAACGGTTTTCAAGTTACACGATTTTGTGACAGAGTCCAAGGGCAGTAACACAAATGTATAAATTCAAGAGTTATAGTGTTTGCGCCCTGCACGTTGTCTAATGTCGATTGATATTTATATGAAGTTTCGTGAAGATAGCTTGAACGGTTTCAAGTTAGAGCGGACGCGATTTGTGACAGACAGACAGACGCCCGGGCAAAAAACAATATGTCTCTCTAACCTAAAGGTTGGAGACATAATTATAGTATAATTTTATTTAAAGTAACAAATACAAAAATAAATATAAAGTAAATAAATAAAAATACCCTACCTACCCTACCTAGTTTTTTTTCTGACCTTAAACGCACATTTTTCATTTGGCCTAAATGGAGTTTAAAAAGCAAAATACAATTCAATGCCAAATATTAGACGTGCATTGTGAAAATATGCCTTTCGTGTTCTCTAATAAGTAACTTCTGTGCTTTCTACATCTTTCAGAAAATCGTTTTTTTTTTTACTTGATGCTTTACACAGGAGTAAATTTGCAAACTTTTGTAACGATTTCATGCAACACTATTTGTGGTAATTACATGTACCTTTGCACAAGAAGTTTTATTCTTGTCATTCGGTTTTAAAAAATCAAATATTTTTACTTTTTCCCATGGTAATAATGAATGCAAACAGCAAAGAAATCTGTGGGGCAGGTAACTTGGAGGCAGATTTTTAACAAGTTCCGCTTGTTCAATTTTTCTGAAACTTTCAATATATTGTTGTGAAGCATCAGTAATTTAAATTTTGTAAAGAAAAGTAAAATATATTTTCTAAGACAAAAATTAAAAAAACAAAAAACAAGCGAATTCAGAGAATTTATGTCCCCCGCCTATTAAAAATATTCCACACAAGAGCATCGGTGAAACCGAAGAGTGCCTCCCCGAAGATATGCAGTAGTGGGAAGGTTATGTTGGTGAAAGAGTAAAATACTTTGAGAGATATGCTACAGACAAGCTTATTATTGTAATCAAAGCGCTGTAGACGCTGGTTGCTTGGGCATCAGAGGGCCCAATGACAAATGACCAAGGATCCATTTGAAAGCCTATAAAATGTACAAAAAAAAAACAAAAAAAAAAAAAAAAACAACAACAACAAAAAAAAAAAAAAAAAAAAAAAATACAACAAAAAAAAAAAACAACAATAAAAAACAAAAAAAAAAAAACAACAACAAAAAAACAAAAAACAACAAAAAAAAAAAAAAAAAAAAAAAAAAAAAAAAACAAAAAACAAAAAAAAAAACAGAACAAAAAACAAAAAAAAAAACAACAACAAAAAAAACAAAAAAAAAAAAAAAAAAAACAACAACAAAAAAAAAAAGCATGAAAATCTTAAAAGCTAACTAGAGGCCCAAGTGGGCCAGAAATCGCTCACCTGGATTAGGCTGATCATGATATGTTACAAGATACCATGGTGGCCATCTTGGCTATCAGATCGGATTGCATTTAGCAATTCAGCATCTGGTGTTTAAAAGAGTTTCAAGATTGCCACCATGGCCGTTATCTTGGATACTGGAACTGAATGATTCAGCAATTCTGAATCTCTTTCACCCCGATGCCTTCCATCAAGTTTCGGCTCAACCTGACTTAATGTTTGGGAGGGAATGTGATTTGGTGGCCATCTTGGACATTGGAACAGAAGAATTTTAGCAATTCTGAATTTCCATATCACCTCGATGCCTCCCATCATGTTTAGGCTCAATCAGACTTATCCTTCGGTAGCGGATGTGATTTCAAGATTTTCAAGATGACTGCTATCATAGCCATCTTGGATATCAGAACGGAATCATTTTAGCAATTCTATACTTCCATGCTGTCCCGATGCCTTCCATCAAGTTTCCCCTCCATCCAACTTACTGTGCGGGAGCAGATAACAATTGAAGACTTACAAGATAGCCGGAGGAGATGTTGTTCAAAGATTTTAAAAAAGACTAACAATTTTAGAAATTCTGAATCTGTATGTCACTTCGATGCCTTCGATCAAGTTTTGACTCAATCAGACCTATAGTTTTGGAGGAGATATGACTTGGCGGCCATCTTGGATATCTGAACGGAACGATTTTAGCAATTCTGAATCGTTTGTTTGTTTGTGTTGAGGTTTTACGGCTCAGCCAACTCAACGGGGTCATGTCGAGCACGATAAGTTTACCTAACCACACGTTTACTGGGCAAGCTTAGTCCTCAAAGCGGTTAACCAGTACTGTGTACATTCTTTCGCCAGAAACTGACAACTGCCCTTCTCGAGTTTTGTTTGTGTTGAGGTTTTACGGCCCAGTCAACCCAGTGGGGTCATGTCGAGAGCGGTTAGTTTACCTAACCACACGTTTACTGGGCAGGCTTAGTCCTCTAAGCGGTTAACCAGTATTGTGCACATTCTTTCGCCAGACCTATAGTTTTGGAGGAGATATGACTTGGCGGCCATCTTGGATATCTGAACGGAACGATTTTAGCAATTCTGAATCGTTTGTTTGTTTGTGTTGAGGTTTTACGGCCCAGCCAACTCAACGGGGTCATGTCGAGCACGATAAGTTTACCTAACCACACGTTTACTGGGCAAGCTTAGTCCTCAAAGCGGTTAACCAGTACTGTGTACATTCTTTCGCCAGAAACTGACAACTGCCCTTCTCGAGTTATGTTTGTGTTGAGGTTTTACTCAACAAGATAGCAATTCTGAATGTCTGTGTTACTGTGATGCCTCCCATCAAGTTTCAGCTAAATCGGACTTAGGGTTTAGGAGGAGGTGTCTTTTGAAGAATTTCAAGACGGCCGCCGTGGCCATGGGAGTCTCGGTTTTATTGAGATTTTTGCAATTTTGAATATATCTATGTCACTGTGATGCCTCCCATCACGTTTCAGCTCAATCGGACTTAGGGTTTAGGAGGCGATGTCGTTTGAAGAATTTCAAGATGGCCGCCTGGCGGCCATCTTTGATATCGGAACAGAATGATTTTAGCAATTTTGAATCTTTGTGTCACTGTGATGCCTTCCATCAAGTTTCAGCTCAATCGGACTTAGGGTTTAGGGGGCGATGTCATTTGAAGAATTTCAAATGGCCGCCATGGCGGCTATCTTGGATATCGGAACGGAACGATTTTAGCAAGTCTGAATTTCCATGTTGCCACAATGCCTCCTACTAAGTTTCAGCTCAATCCAACTTATGGTTCTGGAGGAGTTGTCGAAAATGTGGAAAGCTAACGACCGATGGACGGACGACGACGACAGGCAACAGCCCATTGCATAAGCTAACCTGGAGCAATGCAAAGCTCCAGGTGAGCTAAAAATGTGAAAAGAAAAAAAGTAAAAAAAAAAAGTACTTTCAAGATTATGTAAAAAGCATACGTATATCTTCAGACTATGGTTAAACATCTGTATAGTTTCAGTGGGAATGGTATAAAACTGTAGGAGGAGATGCATTCAGAAGATACCTACTACATATACACTTTCATTGTATTGTAGCATGAAAAAATGTCTAAGTTAAAGATGTGAAAAATTTGAAAAAAAAAATTAAAGATTCTTAAAAAGCACATGCATATTTTCAGACTATGATTAAGGTACCTGTGAAGTTTCAGAAGGATCGGTATAAAACTGTAGGAGGAGTTGCGCTCACAAGATTCCCACTACAAAGTCGGAACCATGCAAAAAATTCTAAGTTAACTAGAAAAAGTGTCCATAGGACACGGATGCCCCACGCCAAATGCCATTCAGAAAAAGGGTTTATATGTAATTGTAACAGGTATACCATGAAGTTATTATTAAGGCCCGGACACAGTTTACTATATGGAACTAAGTCAAGGGAAGATAATTCAGAAACGAAAAATGCAAGAGTTGTCTTCCTTGTTCATGACACATCGTCTCAATGTGATGCATGCACCTGTAAAGTTTCATGAATGTATTCCATATGGTTTAGGAGTTATAGCCCGGACACGGTTAACTATATGGAACTAAGTCAAGGGGAAATAATTCAAAAACCAAAAATGCCAGAGTTGTCTTCCTTGTTCATGACACATCGTCTGAATGTGATGCATGCACCTGTATAGTTTCATGAATATATTCCATACGGTTTAGGAGTTATGGCCCGGACACGGTTTAGTATATGGAACTAAGTCAAAGGAAGATAATTCAAAAACAAAAAATGCAAGAGTTGTCTTCCTTGTTCATGACACATCGTCTCAATGTGATGCATGCACCCATAAAGTTTCATGAATATATTCCATACGGTTTAGGAGTTATGGCCCGGACACGGTTTAGTATATGGAACTAAGTCAAGGAAAGATAATTCAAAAACAAAAAATGCAAGAGTTGTCTTTCTTGTTCATGACACATCGTCTCAATGTGATGCATGCACCCATAAAGTTTCATGAATATATTCCATACGGTTTAGAAGTTATGGCCCGGACACGGTTTAGGTTTACTATATGGAACTAAGTCAAGGGAAGATAATTGAAAAACAAAAAAAGCAAGAGTTGTCTTCCTTGTTCACGACACATCGTCTCAATGTGATTCATGCACCCATAAAGTTTCATGAATATATTCCATACGGTTTGAGAGTTATGGCCCGGACACGACGTGGGATGTACGGACGGACAGACGGACGGACAGACGTTCGGGACGGACAGGGGTAATACTTAATGCCCATCCGCTATTCTTCGAATAGGCGGGGGCATAAAAATGTGAAAAAAGTGAAAAAAAAAAAAAAAAAAGAACTAAAGGATTCTGTAAAACGCACATGCATATCTTCACACCATGATTAAAACACCTGTAAAGTTTCAAAAGGATCTGCCTAAAACTGTAGGAGGAGTTGCGCTCACAAGGTACCTACTACATATACACTTTCATAGTATTGAAACATGAAAAAAAAAAAAAAAAAAAAAAAAAAAAATTGAAAGAGTATACGTTAAAAGTGAAAAACTAGGAAAAAAAATATTTCAAGATTCTGTAAAAAGCACATACATATTTTCATACCATGATTAAGATACCTGTGAAGTTTCAGAAGGATCAGTATAAAACTGTGGGAGGAGTTGCGCTCACAAGGTTCCCACTACAAACTCTGAAC
Organism: Anodontia alba; assembly: GCA_964016985.1. Lineage (NCBI taxonomy): Eukaryota > Metazoa > Mollusca > Bivalvia > Lucinida > Lucinidae > Anodontia > Anodontia alba. The sequence goes on from OZ024826.1 coordinate 26,811,558, forward strand.
CATGCAAAAAAAAAAGTCTTAAGTTAAAAATATAAAAAAAAAAAGTAAAAAAAAATTAAAAATGTAATATCCTCAGGCCATGATTAAAACACCTGTAAAGTTTCAAAAGGAGTTGCGCTCACAAGGTACTACAAACTCGGAACCACGCATCACGCACCACGCACCACGGAAAGCCAAATACCATGTCCCCTCGCTTTTCTTCGAAAAGGCGGGGGACAAAACAAATCGCTTTACTATAGAAACTGCATAATTCAGACCAATTTTTGGTCGTAAATTTAATTTTAGGGTACATGTTTTAATACAAAACACAGAAACAGAAAAGACAAATGGTTTCTGATAATATACTGAAAGGAAAAAGAAACGCAGGGTAAATTTTATTCCTAAATTTCATTCAAGTTTGAAAACGTTTGTTAAATATTTTACTATGATTACAAAACGGTACATGTATGGAACAAAAGTTCCAACTTTCATTGGTTTGTGATCAACAAGTCTCGAGTTATTGAAGTTCATTGGTAGCTACCCCCCAAATCTTGAAATCAAAATCAAACTGAAAATCAATATCGGGTGTGCACCCCTCTTGCTGCCGTTGCTGCCCTAATTCTCCTTTGGATAGAGTTAACCAAAGCATTGACAGTTCGCATCGGGATGTTATTCCATTCATCGATCAACGCATTCCTTAGTTGTGCGAGAGTTGCGTGGGGATTTCGACGCTTCCTAACCCTTCTGTCCAGCTCATCCCACATGTGCTCTATTGGGATCAAATCTGGACTGTACGATGGCCATGCTAGTGGTGCGATGTTATTGTTTGCCAGGAAATCCTGACACACTCGGGCAACATGTGGTCGGGCATCGTCCTGTTGCAGAATCAGATTACGTTGTTGCACAAGCGGGACTGCAACAGGACGCAAGATCTCATCCCTATACCTTACTGCGGTCATATTGCCGCAACAATAATCAACTGTGATTTTATCCCGTGAGCAATGCCTCCCGAGACCATAACGGAGCCACCCCCAAACCGATCCCGTTCGACAACACAGGCGTCGGGAAAGCGTTCTCCGCGACGTCGGTACACAATGGTGTGAGGAAATCTTGTGCTGAAGGTTTAAACATGCTTGTTTTGCACGAAATTTTGGCTTTCCGTATTGTCCGTGCAATGCACTGTGTAGTGCACGTGAATGCTTTCACACACTGGGTAGATAGCACATCGACCAAAGACTCGTATACCCGCGGTCCACATTCACAGGACAATCTGTAAAAGTGTATGGCTATAGTAAACACCGTAAAAAATAGTTAAAATAAGAAGGAAAAAACTCTACCCTGCGTTTCTTTTTCTTTTCAGTATATATGGTCAATCAGAACAAACTAATTTCATTTCTAAACGCCAAGCAAAAAACGTCTTTCTGAGTGACGTGGAAAGGACAGTAACTACAGATGAACTTCACTCGTCCGAGCATCTATGGGACAGTGGTTATTTATTCTAGATATGGTAATTCGAGCCACCGAGGGTTATTTATAGCTCCAGGAGGCAAATGGGGATAATTTAGGGATGTCTTTTCGATCTTCGGTAAAATAATGGCATGTTGTGTATGATAAGAATCTCCTCGATTCTGATGAGTACGCACAACATATACTAGCGGAAAAAAGAAACGCAAGTATTAATTCTGGGGTTGTATTTTTAAAGAAAATTGTGGATTTCATTTGATTGTTTAATTTCTTTAATTCTTTATTTCATTTTCTGTTAAATGCTATTGGTTTAGTGTCGTACAGCAGATGACGTTTGCAATAAATAGCGTTAAACACAGACACCCAACGTTATTGAATAATGGGTATCAATAGCGCGTGTGTCCACCACGGGCTGCTGTCGCGGCTCTCACTCTTCTAACCATAGACCCGACTAAGTTGTCAATGGTCCTTTGTGGGATATTATTCCACTCTTGAATAAGAGCTAGCTGGAGTTGTGCGACGTTGTTCGTTACGCTGACGCGCTTCCTGACCCTCTTGTCCAACGCATCCCAAAGGTGCTCGACTGGGTTTAAATCTGGACTGTATAATAATAATAATAATAATAATAATAATAATAATAATAATAATAATCGACTTTATTTATAGAGGGTAACACATTTAGTAATCTAGTACTAATCTTCCATGTGGCCCTCATGGGGGCCAATCGAGCACTTGGACATTATTCTAGTTGAGGAAGTCGCGACAAACCCTGGCAACATGCGGTCTCGCGTTGTCATGCTGAAACGTGAGATTATGAGCATTGACAAGCGGGAGGACGTGAGGCATCAGCACCTGATCCCGATAGCGTACGGCTGTAAGATTACCCTGAATAACCACTAGGGGCGTTTCACCCCATGAGAAATCCCACCCCAAACCATTACGGACCCCCCTCCCTCAAATCTGTCGATTTCTCGTACGCAAGCATCAGAATATCGCTCACCAAGACGTCGATACACTCGTTGTCGCCTATCTGACCGCTGAAGCGAAAATCGCGACTCATCGCTGAACATTACACGCCGCCAGTCAGCCAGTCGAAACCGATTTGGTGCATGGGCACGCAGCCATTGCATGCGGCGTTGACGTCGCCTGGGCGTAAGGTTCGGGTCCACGTAAGGACAGCGTGGACGTAAATCGAACTCTCGCAAGCGATTTCTGACTGTCCTTGGACACACACGACGGCCATGTGTTCCGATAACTTCTCTTGCGGTCTCTATCGCCGTCTTTAACCTGTTACAAAAGTGTACGTATACGTCTATCTTAACGTTGCGTCGTAACGCGCGGACGTCCGCTCTTAGGACGGTCAGTTAACCTACCGGTAGCTCTAAGACGCTGAACTTAGCGCATTATCGTCGACTCGTGCACCCAAATTGATGCGCAACGTCATGTTGCGACCAACCCTGCAAAATCAGAGCAATAGCTCTACCCATATCCAGTTGCGATAAGCGTACCATTTCTCTCAACAAACTCAAACAACAAACGTTTTGTGCAACCGATACGAATGGAACGAAAGTGTGTTAAAGTCTCTTCCACGCGACACTCCCCGTGCAGCACGGATATAACGAAATTCAGGTACAACGATAGTGTGTAGCCTGTGTTCACGCTTCAGTGATTTTGTGTGATCCATACACGGGGAAGTACACTAATGTTACCAAATACAGAAAACTAGATCAGTTTGTTCAAACAAACTTTCAGTATTTAAAAAATTGAACTTGGGTTTCTTTTTTCCTCAAGTATACATTATCATGTAAATGAAATGGAGTCTTCGGGGTGAACATGAACATTAAACATCCAGATCTGCCAGTGACGTCATAAATCTAATTAGGATCTTTTCTGCTCTACAGCATTGTATTCCAGGACCCAGTTGTTCATGGCGTCGTTAGCTTAACGAGCTCGTTAAGGGTCATTTCGTTAACTGTTTTAGCGGATTTAATATACAATATGCTGAAATTTTTTGCTAAAAAAATGTGAGTAGCTTTTGCACTGCAAAAGCTACTCACATTTTTTTTCAGCAAAAAATTTCAGCATATTTGCGTATCACTCAATGTAAATTTTAACGAATCGTTAACTAACGACGTCGTTAGCTTTGAACAACTGGGCCCAGAATTCTATAAGCGGACACACAGTAAGCATTCTTTAAAAATCTATAGCGGGTCGTTATCGGCCCGTCAGGGTAGCTGACGGGCCGATAACGGCCCGCTATAGATTTATAAAGAATGCTAGCTGGGCAGCAAATGCCCTGATCAGACTGCGCATCTGATATGGGGCTTTGCTAGACCTCTTTTCCCATGGCGCGTCTCAACTATTCATTATGAAAGCTCATCCAATGAAAACTCGGATCAGTCCGGTCAGTCGTCACTAGCCGCTCAGAGAGCCAACGATTTAAAGTCAATTCTTACCGAAAATGAAATGAGATTGTGCAGATGTGCAGGCTGATCTGTGCTCGCTGAGCGCATATCAAAAAGTAGTTTTAAAAGTTCTGGTTCACATGTTTTTGCATATTAAGAAAATTTTAAACCAGTCCGAAAACTTAAAGTTCAATGTTACCTTTTATTCCGTGGATGAGTTTTGGCAACTTGCTATCCGAAAATGTGGCCGAGTTGAAAATTGTGAGCCCTACTTTCAGTCCAAATTTAATTTTGGAAATAGGCATGCATTTTGACAAAGAACATGCGAAATTATGCGGGCTTTTTAGTACAATATACCCAAGTACATGTTTGTTTGTTTGTTTGTGTTGAGGTTTTACGGCCCAGTCAACCCAATGGGGTCATGTCGAGCGCGGTCAGTTTACCTAACCACACGTTTACTGGGCAGGTTTAGTCCTCTAAGCGGTTAACCAGTATTGTGCACATTCTTTCGCCAGAAATTCTTGAATCAGCGGAAGGGAGAGACTGACCGTAGAAAATATTTCATGATCAATCTCCACGCAAGAATGTTGCCGACCTCGGCGGGGGTTGAACCCGCGACCTCCTGGTCTCCAGTCGGACGGCGCATCCAACTGAGCCACTGAGGCCGGCCCCAAGTACATGTAGCATTCTTTATAAATCTACAGCGGGCAGATATCGGCCCGTCAGCTACCTATCTATCCTTCTGTATGTCTGTCAAAATCTGCCTGTCCGTCCGGCCGTCCGTCCGTCAGTCGGTCTTTTTTTTTTTTTTTTTTTTTTTTGATTTGGGTTTTACGGCCCTTTCAAGAATATTTCACTTATATCGAGCCGATCGTTCATCGAAGGTGGGCGAAAACCGGAGAACCCGGAGAAAAACCACCTGACCATCCGTAAGCAGAACTTGGCTTTCCCACATATGACCCGAGCCAGGCTCGAACCACAGCGGTGAGAAACCTAATGGATTAAGAGTCAACTCTCTTATCCACTAGGCTACGGGGGCCCGTGTCAGTCGGTCTATCTGTCAGACTATTTGTTTATGGTTACTACAACTCCCCTCTCGAGGATCTTGTGCAAGCTCCAGGAATTATTTAAGTGGGATCGGACTGCAGAGACTAACCTTTGCCTTCATATCCGCACACGTCTCAAAAGATTCACAGCACTAATAAGCACTGGCATTACAGAGTAGGACAAACAAACCCATTACCATATACGGTCATTATAAGTTCTTTCTTTTTCATGCATTTTCATTGACCAAAACTGCTACACGCGAGTTGTTTATTCACAAGCAACCTTGTGCCTGTTATAGTGTAAATGTTTATTTGTCCTACTATTGTATATTATTAATCTTTTTATAGCCATCTTATATATGTGTTGATAAGGATATTGTCTCATTAGGTGGTTTAAGATGATTTTGGACGAACTGTGAATGGCGTATATAAAGAACGTCTTCTGTTCTAATGAGACAAAAGGCGGAGCAATTGTTTAGAAAGTAGATACAGTATAACCTCAATGGCTCGAACACAGATGGCTCGTTTACCGAGGATGATTCGAACTTTTTTTCAGTCCCTACAAAATTCTTCCAATAGCTCAAGAAAACAAATAGCTAATGATTTTTTCTTATTTTATCAAGAAATTGTATGTTGTGTGTACTCATTAGAATCGCCTCATCGAGGCAATTCTAATGAGTACACACAATATACAATAATTGTGTAGAAAATCGAAAAGATTTCCCTAAATTGTCGCTATTTGCTTCCTGAACTGGTGCCATGATTACCCTCAGTGGCTCGAACTACCCATGTCTGGAACGAATTTCCATGGTCCCGAAGATATTCGAGCCATTGAGGTTCGACTGTACATGTACTTGTAATCTCTTGTTGAGACGGAGCTGGACTACACCGTGATACAGAGCTAGCTAGAGGGTCGTGCACTCCGTGGTACACTGGGTATGCTTCATAGAAGAGAAAAATGCATACAATTCATGAAAATGATATAATATGGTGAAAGATCGAGTAACGTAGTCGACGCTACATTTTGAGGAAAGAAAAAAAAAAAAAAAAAAAAAAAAAAAAAAAAAAACTGTGCCGGACCATAGGCTGAGTATCAAAATTCAGAATTTTTAGTTCCGATGAAAATGCTGTGGTCATAATTCCCCGTTCAGGAGAACACACGCCTGATCTATCTAAAATTTAATTCCGTTTTCCGGGTCTTCTCCCAATCCCAGTTAATTGTATTGAAATTGTTGAATAAGGTCTTCAAACGATTTGGAATGACTGTCAGTACACATCACAAGGTGTGTTATGTTTTCATGTTCCGCGTACATGTATAAAAGGTGCATTCTGGATCATTGATTTGATTGCGTTGGTTTTAAGGATAATCTGCCGGCTGACCAAACATGGCGGCGGAATTTGCCACCTGTACACGTCACCACAAAATATCAACAAAAATCACAAATGAAATGATTGTCTCATAAATTCAACTGATAACTTAAATGTCAAGGCGTTTCAAATGACTATCAAGAGATAAAAATGCATTTTATAAGTATGAAAAACTATCCTTCTAACTTGTGCAAATTCAGGACCAAAAAGTTCCCTTTTCTTTTTCATAAATTCATAAAATACTAACGTCAGTTTGTTTCACAATGTTCCCTCTAGAGCAGCCGGAAATTAAAATATCCCAAAGCTTTCAAATAAAAGCACAATATGCCTATGTCCGTAGGTACCCAAACTGATACACAAAACTAAAATCTTGTCCTTTCATGTATATAACGGACTTCTATCTGCACGTGCAAGGGGGACAGAAAAGACATTATATATGTACGGTCAATGTACATTGTTTAGAGCTGTTTGAGTGACTTTCTTGAAGCCAAAGTGTGTCTTTATTTGAATGAATTTGGATATTTTATTTTCCGGTTGTCCTAGATGGAACATTGTAAAAGAAAATGACATAAGTGCTTTAGTTTAAACATATTTTATTCAGAATTTCAGTTTGTGTACAGATATAACAATAAAGACAATACAAACATTTAGGATCAGAACGGAAGCTTAAAGCTTATTTAGTTCTTCTCCTAGAACATGGTAATAAAGCTGTAATAGTTCTATGGCAAGTTGATTTATCGATGACATTCTTATCAACAAAGGACAATTGACTGTAAGTTTCAATACAGGAATATACAAAAGAAAAGAATACTAACAGAAGGAAAGGGAGAAAAACAGGAATAAAACGTCAATGAAGAGTACAACCAGCAATTAAACATTTTGTTGCTGTTACATCACGAAAACACGCCTATTCAAATATATTGAAAATTTTACCACCCAAAAATGAAAGTTTTCAGATAAAAAATCTGATATTTTTTTCTATTTCTATCTCCGCCCAATACACACATTGTGGGTAATCGTTAGAACCGCCTCGTCGAGGCGGTTCCAACGAGTACCCACAAACCATATCCTGAGCAGAAATAAGTAAAATAATGTATATAAGTGCTTTATGTATTCATGGAAAAGAAACAGGAAATGTTTTGTCTCAAAATTATGCAAGTTAGAACCTAAGCTTTTTCATATTTATAAAATGCATTTTTATCTATTAATAACCACTTGATATACCCTGACATTTAAGTTAAAAATTCTATTTGTGGGACACGCATTTGATTTGTGATTTTTGTTCATATTTTATGATGACGTGTACAGGTGGAAAATTACGCCGCCAAGTTTGGTCAGCCGGCAGATTATCCTTAACGATACGTCAACCCTTGTGGGTCATTTTTGTGTCGTCTCCCAGAGAAAAGGAGATAGGAGATGAAAGAAATGGACAGGGGAGAAAAAGGAAAATGAATGAAAGTAAAGAAACAAAAGAAGTAAAGACATTCTCTCTCGACCCTTACCTGCTGCAAGAATAGCAGGCTTTGGCCAGTTGTTAGCCAATATCAGATGAACGCCCCGGTGTTTGGGCGGTAACGCAAGATGCACGACACCTTTGCCTCACCCAATGATCCCACGCATTTTGGTTCATAAGCAGCCAGAAGAAAATGTGGGAACCTCTCATCTAACTATCCTAATAAGACTGCTATATTCACTGGGATCAGTACAGGCGTCCATTACAAAGTTCTGAAAGCTCAATCGAGTACACACTGACAGAATTTTGATTGTGTTGGAGTTGAACGACACGTCAACCCTAGTGGGTTATTTTGTGTCGTCCCCCTTCACCCCGCCCCCACGAGAAAGCGAGAAAGGGAGAAAAGAGATAGAAGATATGAAGAGATGAAAGTGAGGGACAAAGAAGAAAGATTGATTGTGTTGGGGTTTAACGACACGTCAACTCTTGTGGGTCATTTTGTGTCGTCTCCGAGAGAAAGGGAGAAAAGAGATAGAAGAGACAGTAGAAGAGACGAAAAAAAGAGGGAAGGGAAGAAAGAGGAACAGAAGTGAAAGTGAAGAATCCAAGAAATAAAAGCATTACCCCTCTACCCTTACCTGCTACAAGGATAGCAGGCCTTGCCCAACTGTAAGCCAATATCAGTTAGACACCCTGGTGACATAAGACACACGACACCTTCGCACACACTGACAGAAAAACGTTCACTAGAAAGCTCTAAACGCTCAACCAAGTACACTCTCAAGGAACAATGCGCAATCTGGTATGTCTCCAGCATTCAGATTTTGAGTTTGAAGAGGATTCCCCTCAGCTTGAGTAAAAACAACTTACGATTTTTTGTCCTCAAACAGTCTGTTCGATTGCCGACAATGTGGAAATGTATACTGTTCATGATGCATGATTTTTTGCAGTTATTCGTGACGTTACAGTTGGTTGCACAACGAGACCACTATTGTATAACATTTAGCGGTACATAAAGAGTACAGATTACTTGGACTTGTTTGTCTGCACTCTTATGTACCCCAAGAATATATACGGAAAACAGTAGTATCTATTGGGTGATTTTCAGAAGTTTACAGTTTGTACTTCTTACAGCCTTTTGACTGTATTGATCAATCTTTACTATTCATCTCTTCTCGTATCTATGAAACTACCCTGGCTGACGAAGCTCTCCATCACGAAAACACACCTATGTAATTTTGACCCCTTAACACCACTTTTATATGATAAAACCGGGGTTTACAGGGGTATACATTATTTTTCTATTTCTGCTCAAAAACATAGATTGTGGGTACTCGTTAGAACCGCCTCGGCGAGGCGGTTCTAACGACTACCAACAATCTAGATTTTGAGCAGAAATATGAAAAATAAAAATATCAGAAATTTTATCTGAAAAACTTTCAGTATTTGGTGGTGAAATTTTCAATATATTTGAATAGGCGTGTTTTGTAACGCATTAAGATAGTATCAAGATATATGTTTTCTCATTTCTCCATGAAAACGTATGTTTTGGATACTGCGAGATGCGTCTAATAAGTACTCATAACGTGTTTAGTAAAAGCTTTATTTACAGAGGTTTCTACATTTAGCACATACATATTAAAATATGTAATAGTTAATCTGAGAAAAAAATGAGGAATGAGAAAAAAAAATGTCAGTAGTTTTGGTTTAACAATTTAGCATATCTAGAACTATGACTGTAAAGTATACGTTTTAGATGCATTTAGTAGTGTTAACACAATGTAGTTTCTGGCGAAATAATGTGCACATTACTGGTTAACCGCTTAGAGGACTAAGCCTGCCTAGTAAAAGTGTGGTTAGGTAAACTTACCGCGCTCAACATGACCCAACTGAGTTGACTGGGCCGTAAAACATCAACACAAACAAACAAACATAATGTAGTCAAATTTGACTGTACGGACCGCAACGGTTATTTTGTCCATTCACCATACAATCCCGATGTGGTATATTTTTTTTTTAATTTAGCCGCAACGTAAGAAAACATACCTTCGGACACGTGCTTCCAACAAATACTCAAATCAGTCGGCGCATCCGCGGAGTCTAATTAGAGTCTTCGTTGTCCGCATGAAGAAACTTAGCATCCTTTTTCTACAAATATACCTCCCAGGAAGCTATATAATACATATATGGGCTGCACCAAGCGTAAAAGTGCCTTAAATCATGCGCAAAATGCACACTTGGATCATTCTGCGCATGCGCAAAGTATCATCCGGACCTTTGCTCTCCATTCATACATTCTGTATTATCCAATAATTCTGTTAGCGTAAGTGAAGGCCCTGATTAGACTGCGCGGATGCGCAGGCTGATCTTGGCCTTCGCTGTCCGCATATGACCGAAGACACGTTTTCGCACGGCGCGGCCAAAATATATGCCTCCTGCCTCAATGGAGGCTGCTTAGTTCTCGAGTACCTTCCTCCACATTTCGAAATGTTTTTTTTTTTTATGACTGGGGAGGCAACTTGGTCGGAAAATTGGAAATTGTATCATTTTGCAAAATTGTCACTAAGATATTTACAGTGTATCGATTTTTTAATTAACCCAATTATGCCTGCTGCCACAACACGGGATCCAGGTAAAGAGCACAGATTCAGGTCAGACGCCATAGAACGCGACTCCTGATCAGGACATACACAAAAACATAAGAAATTACAAAGACGCCTCTTTATGCGGTTGCAACTGAAGTCCATTCTTTCTAATGTTTAGTTTGCCCATGTCAATTTTAGGCAAAAGGAAACAAATTGTTTGCTCCATGAGAGATAGCAGTAGTGTTTCTGTTATATCCTTTGATGGATAATGTGCAAGGTAGAACTAGATCCTCTGTTTATTCTGGAATTTAACTGATTTTAACTCTAAAATTTCCCATAGATTTACGAAGGATTTATAAACATTATACATCATATTGCACAGAAAATATTTTTTTTATATTTGGAAGCTTTTCACGCATATAATAAACTAAAGTAAAAAAAAGGATTGCCTTTGGAAACAAAGAACACACTACATATAGAAAATGGGAGTCTCGGTTTTATTGAGACTCTTCATAAGCAGTAATGGAATTTGCAACACTGCTTACGCACTCTCGCGTATATATGAGCAAAACTCCATTTTCAAATATACCATTATGGGCCCAATGATCCCAAAGGAAATGAAAATATAATCTGCACTATGGTAAAGTACGGGGAGACGTTCTACCGCCGCCACACGGCACTAACACCAGCTGCAGTGTAACAAAATAAAAGTAAAAAAGATTGTCTCTGGAAACAAAGAACACATAACAGATAGAAAACGGGACGGGAGTCTCGGTTTTATTGAGACTCTTCAAAAGCAGTAATGAAGTTTGCAACACTGCTTACGCCCTCTAGCGTATACATGAGCAGATCCCCATTTTCAAAGATACCATATAACCCCATTTAAGTATATTTCTCAAGGAAAAAGCTGCTATACTTAACGGAGATGCTAATGACAAAAGCAGATTACCAGGACCTGGCTGTTTTCAGAGAGTACTCAGAGGAGAACTGACTACTATCTCCCATCACACTCAAACATGTTAAAATGTACAATAAAACGTTTGTTGTGTTTATCTTATATCAAATTATTGAGTAGTTTCCCTTAGACCAAGGCTTCTTGCGACAGTCTTCCCCTGTGTATTGTAAAATACTTGCTATTTTAGCCAATTCATATAGGAATATACCGTATTTACTGAATGTATTTGGACAGACAGGCTTGGGCAAACAGTGTAGACCCAGATTAGACGCCGCACAACGCGGCGTCTTGCCAGGGTCTACACTGTTTGCCAGTCATCCAGCAATTTTAGACACAACATCGAGTAGTAAATTGTACTTGTTCAAAATTTAGAACAAATATAGTAAGGAGTTGAGATGTCTGAATACGTAGGATAAATACGGTAAGTGACCTCTCGCTGAAAATGCCACTGATTTACCTTAATTTATCTGCCCGTGGTCAATTAATAGGAAGGTATGATGAGCTGGCCATAGATCATTTCATTACGAAAACACGCCTATTCAAATATACTGAAATTTTTACCACTAAGAAATGAAAATTTTCAGATAAAAAATTCTGATATTCTTCATATTTTTTGAGTGTGCTGGTGTTGTGTGGCGTTTCCTCGTTCGCGCTCTAAAGTATCCTTTGTTTGTTTGTGTTGAGGTTTTACGGCCCAGTCAACCCAATGGGGTCATGTCGAGCGCGGTCAGTTTACCTAACCACACATTTACTGGGCAGGCTTAGTCCTCTAAGCGGTTAACCAGTATTGTGCTCATTCTTTCGCCAGAAGCTGACAACTGCCCTTCTTGAATCAGCGGAAGGGAGAGAATGACCGTAGAAAATATTTCATGATCAATCTCCACGAAAGAATGTTGCCGGGGGTTGAACCCGCGACCTCCTGGTCTCCAGTCAGACGGCGCATCCAACTGAGCCACCGAGGCCGGCATAGTATCCTTTGATTTTGTAATTTGTAAACGGAAAAGAAAGCCCTAACCCGAGCGTGTGAATGTACACGATAATTTGGGTCTTTATTTGTTCGCAAACGCGATATGGATCCTTTTTCCCTTGACACCGCTCGATTGTTTTCCGATCACAAAATTAATTATAAAAGGTACAGTATTGACCCTAAATGTTTGGACACCTTTACTTTTCACCAAACATGTCCTACAGTTTTAAGAAAAATCTTGCTAAGTTTATTACCTGTAAGCGCGCCTACAAATGCAGAATGAGAGGCAAACAGTGTTATCTGCGGCGTCTGATCATGGTCTGCACTGCTTGCCGAGGCATACCTGTCCGAATATTCTTAGTATATACGGTATTATATTGTAATCGGATATCTTCGACTAGCTTCGTTATTCCTCTGCTCCGATTCTTTAATTTCAAAGACCTGTTTTGCATAATTGTCTCAAGGGTTTGACAGACAGTTGCAAATTAGGTCGACATCAAGCGGCAGTAAATACTAATTAAGGAGCAAAGCTACAGGAACTGCGCAATATAAAAGCAAATGATGCGCGAAACAAGAAAAGGGCCCTTATGCGTATGCGAGTAGCGAAGAACTAGATCAGACTGCGCATCATCCACACATTCTGATCAAGGTCTTCGCTGCCCGCTTACAAAATCAATGGCTACAGGAGAATATATAGACGGACAATCAAGGTCCTGATCAGACTGCAGGAGGTGCAGGCTGATCTGGGTATTTTGCTGTTCGCACGAGACAAAGAGCCGGTTTCTTTCACAGAACGCATTTAACCTTTTCAACATTCTGGGCAAAAACAGCAAGCGACATACTATTGATATTTTCTTATTTTCCCCAGAACATAGGTTTTGACATTTCATGCAAATTATCTCCTTGGGAGACAGTTTGCATGAAATATCAAACCTATTTTCTGGAAAAAATAAGAAAAAATATTTCAAAACGGCATCTCCTGAAATATGTTACCCTACATGCTAAGCGTTAATATATTCAATATACCGTGTTGTAAGATGAAGAGAAATCGTATTACGCTGTACTGTAACTTTAATTTTTCAAGGCAAAAACTGAAGATGACACAGATCCTGGAATAATCAAGACGGAAATTATTTTCCGCTCTGATGGTGTTTTCACCGAGAGCATCATTAGCCGAGTAATCAGTGCTGATGATGGTACTTTGTAGTAGTACTACTCCCTAATGATTTTATTGTCCCTTCCTAGGCTATAGGGGTGGTAAAGAGGGCTTCTTGAAAGGCAATGTATACAGTCGACTCTCGTTATCTCGAATTTCAAGAGACTTTCTGAAATACTTCTAGATATCCGTACCTCGACATATCAGATTTGCGGAAAGGAGGAAAAAAATAATTCGATTAACCACATTTAACAAATGTATATGTAATTAGACTCTTGAAGTTAGAGATGTATTGAAAATATTGTGGAAAAGAGGAGAAATTGCTCCTTAGGAGTAATTTCTCCTCTTTTACAAAATATTTTTTACCTGTTATTAGATTTTCATGTTTAGGCAGGGACCAGAATTTCACTTCGAGATAAGCGGTTAATCGATATAAGCGAGGTCGAAATAGCGGGAATCAACTGTATTTTGTTTTTAAATGATAACAGATAGAATTACCCGTGGACCAGATGAATAAGGCTGTGCTACTTGAAATTCCACTATTGGGCCAATACTTGTCTATCATTTATTGACAGTACACCAGGTATTGTTGTGCCAAGTCTTTTAACAATGATAAGACTTATGCCCAAAACAAATCTTATTTTTATGTTTTTAAATCGAAGCTCTCTCTACATATATCCATTTTAATCCAAACTTAAAAGCACAATTTGATGGCCTAGAGCAATTTGACAACTGGACGTTTTCTTCGATAAACCCAATAGCAGGAATCCCGGAAGAATTTTCTTCGCGCAAATTTCTAAAATAACCTATTTTACCCCGGCCATATCTTCGACGTAAATATGACCAAGTTGAAATTAAAAAAGATGTATTTTATTTTTGTGAATTTGATCGATGTGTAAACTACGGTGACTCAATCACATGTTTAACCCTTGTCATGCTGAATAAATAAAGATGCCACGCCAATTTCTAATTTTAAGCCAATCAGAATACTTGATCCAGATTGTTGATGTAAATTCACATATTTAATGATAAACAGTGCAAATCCAGATCAGTTGGCTGACTGTTCTGGATCTGCACTGTTTGCTAAGACAGGGTATGTCGTGTTCAGCAAGAGAAGGATTAACATATAGCGCTTTGTTTTGTTTTTAATTTGTGGTTGATTCGACGGCGTTTACACATCCATAAAATCCACAAAAATAAAATTAATTCCTATAATTCGGGGCTACACTTCCTACAAGATTTTATGTGCGCCCAGCGAAGACTCAGTTTAGTCTGCTCAATCTGATCAGAGTCTTCGCAGGGCAATCTGTGGGTAGCGAAGGATCCAAAGCATCTCTAGGCGGACAGCTGCACCGGCTGATTTGTGTCCTCTAAGTGGTTAACCAATACTTGTCCACATTCTCTCACCAGAAACTGACAACTGCCCTACTTGACATTACGAAAACACGCCTATTCAAATATACTGAACATTTTATCCACGAAAAAATGAAAATTTTCAGATAAAAATTCGGATATTCCTCATACTTCTGGTCAAAACATAGATTGTGGGTACTCGTTAGAACCGCCTCGGCGAGGCGGTTCTAACGAGTACCCACAATCTATGTTTCTGGGCAGGAATAAGAAAAATAATGTATACCCCTGTAAACCCCAGTTTTACTATATAAAAGTGGGGTTTAAGGGGGTCAGTATTATATAGGCATGTTTTCGTGATGAATCAGCGGAAGGGAGAGAATAACTGTAGGAAATATTTCATGATCAGTCTTCACGAAAGGATGTTTCCGACCCGGCGGGACTGGTAGCAAAAAAGTGTTTACATTCCTTGTATAGTTTATTACAGGGATAACACATCTAAAGGAGAAATATTTTTCTGCAGAGATGTCTAAGTTCATTTTGATTTGGAATCTTGTCAGTTAATTTCCTTTGCGAACGCCTGGAGCCGACATATCATAAAATTGGATTCATTAAAAGCATTATGCCCCTACAACTAGGCTGGAATGGAATGAAGGATTGAATCTGAATTGTTAGAACTATTATCTTGTAGCTTTGTATTGCCTGTTTTCTTGGGATGTTTTATATGATCCGCACCGTGTGAAAATGTACCTTTGAGCAGACGCAGACAGCGAAGGTCCAGATTCAGCCTACGCATGAACAATGAACAGGCTGATCAAGGCCTTCGACGTCCGCTTTCAGAATGATGAATGTTGTTGCTGAATGACGTCAGCAGATCATCAGTCTAAGCATAATACATCATGTACTTTTCCGTCCGCAAATGTATCAGCCATGCATTTTCGCATGACCTCACTCAATTATGTTTTAATATGGTTACATCTTCCAAGAAGTCAAAGAAGATTTGTGAGAGTGTTTTTAGACTAAATCTTTTGGCGCCAAATTTCAGACGACAATATTTAAGCCTCCATGCTTTTCTTTTACAATTTGTTCGAAATCTAAATCAAAAGAAAAAAAATACTTCGAAATAAATAAATGCAAACTACACTGTTTGTAAAAAGAACATATGAATCGTTTAATATGTTGTTAAAGACTACCTATATCTGTTCGTCCAAATTATCATCACAGGTATCATAGGTAAGGTAGCCAAACTTAAACAAAATTTCTTTCTTTCAAAGATCAAAATCTACTTTAACCTCATAAAAACAACAATATTTTACGAATCACATCCAGTCCCCAAAAGAATGTTGCCCTTTCGAATTTTGTGTCAAAATGACAATAAATTTACAATTATTTGTGAAACTATAAACATTCTTAAAATCTGCTGTTTGATAAACAAACACAACAATATGCAATTAAGACATTGTCTTTTAACGACACCGCATTCTGAACAAATCAGGAGAAACAACGGATCAAAATTGTTGTTCAAGGGACGCCTAGATCATCCAGCACATCCTTTTTAATCTGATCAGGACCCAGTTGTTCAAAACTAACGATGTCGTTAGTTTACGTATCGTTTAAACTTTGATGATAAAATATGGCAAATATGCTTATATTTTTGCAAATGCAAACGCTACTCACATTTTTTTCAGCAAAAATACCTGTGTATTAGATATTCTATCTACTAGAACAAATTAACATTTTGACCACTAACAAGCTTGTTAAGGTACCGATGCTTTGAACAATTGGGCCCAGGACATGACACTGTTCGGATTTTAAACACAGCAGGTTCCATGTATTATTTATGCATACAGCAAATGTCAGGTGGGCCTTCAACAGCTAGCATTTAACTGAAATCTATAGGGGACCGTTATCGGCCCCACAGGAGTCCTGTCGAGCCGACAAACGGTCAAATACAGATTTAAGTCGAATATTAGCTGGGCCACTGTTCCATCAGGAAAACATGCCTATATAATGTTGACCCCCTTAGACCCCACTTTTATATAGTAAAACTGGGGGTTACAGGGGATTACATTATTGTTCTTATTTCTGCTCAAAAACATAGATTGTGGGTACTCGTTAGAATAGCCTCAACAGAGCAGAAATATGCAAAATATCCGAATTTTTATCTGAAAATTTACAGTTTCTTTTAGTGGTACAATTTTCAGTATATTTAGATAGGCGTAGTTTCGTAATGCGAATACAGCTTCATTTTATGATGTCATACTCTGACCATTTTTAACCATTCCTCTTCGCCCAGTTCATTAGCGTGCGGTTTATACATGTATTTTAACAAAACCAATATTTAACTAGCAGCGATCGTTTGAAGTTATTAATATTGTTTGAAGATAATTGACATTCTGATTGCATGTAATAGCCTGCAAATAATGAAGCGACACTTGTCTGTATTATTAAGCCTAAATGTCGATTTCAAATCCTATCAGGGTTATCAAAGCTAATAGTGCCATTTGCCAATATAAAAAGAAAATGTTTAAACTCCAAAATAAATGATATTTCATTCTAAGCATATTCCAGAGAGTGCAGTCCTGAACAAACATTTTAGTCAGAGGACGAGACTGAAAGGCAGTACAGTTCCATACGGAGACCCACAAGTGTCATGATCTGTTTCTGTTAGTCGTTCCTTCAAGTTATGCCTGGAGGTAACTAAATGTTGTATTGAGGATATAAGATATGGGCACGTGAAGCGAAACAATGCATTCAAACTTGCTCAAAGTGCACATTCAGATCAACCTGCGCATGCGCAAAGCATCTTCCGAGCCTTTCCATTCATACATTCTGTAGTATCCAATAATTCTGTTAGCGGACAGCGAAGGCCCTGATTAGACTGCGCATTCGCGCAGTCATCTGGGCCTTCGCTATCCGCATATTCCTAAAGACATGTTTCGCATAACCCGGCCCATATTATCTTAAGGCAACGAAATGTTATCTCGAGGGAGCAAAATAATATCCTGATGAACATTTTTATTCATTTCAGAGAAAAATATCATTTTGAGAGATTAAAACATTATCTTGGGGCCAAACTATTTTATACTTAGCGAATAAGATGCGCGTATTATCTTCAGTCGACGATATTTTCTTGAAGCTAAAGATATTGTTTTGAAGCCACAGGACCTCGTCTTGAGAGAACTATATAATTACACTTTTTGTACTTTAAACGACTTGCTTCATATTGAAAATATAAAGTTTGAAAATGGTCGATAAAATATGTCTTAAAGAAAGAAATCAGCAACAAGTGGTGCCAAATTAGTCCCCATCAGAATACCCATAGTATGCTTATATAATGTAGCATCAAAATGTAATACATATGATATCTGAATATACTGAAATATACCTTTGTCGAAATCTAAAAGGCCAGATGGATTCTACTAATGCATTCTGGAAAAAGTGTAACTAGAAAAAAACAGTTGGAGCATTACAAACATTTTGACAACAATATTAATTATTAAATGTTTGTGATCCTCTGAAATAAAACCGTTGACAGAGAAAATTCATCTGCTTGTGCATTACGAAAACACACGCCTATTCAAATGTATTGAGAATTTAACCACCAAAAAATGAAAACGTTCAGATGAAAAATTCTGATAGTTTTCATACTTTTGTTCAAAACATAGATTGTGGGTACTTGTTAGAACCGCCTCGGCGAGGCGGTTCTAACGAGTACCCACAATCTATGTTTAGCAGAAATAAGAAATTTAATGTATACCCCTGTAAACACCAGTTTTTTTTGTATGAAAATGGTCGAATTGCATCTACAATTTATGACAAACCATATCATTTTGATTCTGACGTATATTTTGCGTTTCTTGACGGTAACGACATACTACGTCATTATGGAGGATATACGAAATTGTATATCGCGTATCTCAGCTTATCACATAGTAGCTTAAATTCCCAACATTCAGCATGAAATATCTCGCGATGTAGGTGACCTACATGCATGAAAGAGTGATGTCTTGGTTATACCATGGTTCGTGCGCATGTACGATGCGATAATGCACGAGCGTGAGCGAGTGCATTATCGCACGTACATGCACAGAACCATGGTAAATACTGATTTATCACATTTGCATGCATGTAGACCATCTACATCGCGAGATATTTCATGCTGAAAGTTGGGAAATAAGGCCACTATGTGATAAAAATCAGTTATACCCTGGCTCTGCGCATGTACGTGCGATAATGCACTTGCTCACGCTAGTGCATTATCGCATCGTACATGCGCACGAACCATGGTATAACTAAGACTTATTCGTTTTGGTAGAATGCCTAGTAACGCTAATAACCCTAACGGACATAATACACTTTTAACTGTTTAATGTCTAAAACAAGGCAATCAGTATCATGTACTTTGCAAAACAGTTCCTAAAATCTATCGTTAACACACTGAATTAATTTTTAAATAAAATGCTGGCTTGATAAATATACTCCAACAGTGACTAGTGATTTATTTACATTTAAAGATAACTTGTGCTTGACCATACTTGTCTGTGATCAGACACGTCATGACTCTACGTGCTTTTCTTTTGCTCTGACCTTCGGTTTGTAGTCGAACCATCACGAAAACATACCTATATATTTTTTGACCCCATTAAACCCCACTTTACATGTAATATAGTAAAACTGGGGTTTACAGGGGTATACATTATTTTTCTTATTTCTGCTCAAAACATAGATTATGGGTACTCGTTAGAACCGCATTGGCGAGGCGGTTCTAACGTGTACCCACAATCTATGTATTGAGCAGGAATCTGATAAATATCAGAATTTTTATCTGAAAACTTTCAGTTTTTGGTGTTGAAACTTTTAATATATTTGAATAGGTGAGTTTTCGTAATGCCTCATCTGTACTACATCATAGTGTTAAGTATGGATCCACCAGGGGCAGATTCAGAAGGGATTCGCGGGGTTCAGCCGAACATCCCTTTGACTCAAAATTTCATTTTCATGTGAAATTCTTCATGGATCAATTTGATAAAATTTCAAACACCTTTCATTATACTTCTCTTCAATAAGTCCATTTTACTACCTGTGAATGCGTGTAAAAATTGCTGGGTGAGTTTCAAACAGTGTAGATTCAGATCAGACGCCGCGTTCTGCGGCGTCTGATCTGAGTCTACACTGTTTGCGCAGGCCTGCGTGTCCGCATGCTTAGAGTAAGTAATATGATTAAATCGACCCCCCAGTCCACTGTTGAGTTAGGAAAACTCGAAAATTATGAATGGCTGGAACTGTATAAGTATTAATGATGAGGGCTGATGTCTCGTAAAACCCCGCCTAAAGATATTATTTCTGTTGCAATTTTTATGCCTTCGTTTTGTTCCTTATGTTTTCGTTAGTGTGCTGTGTTTGATACCGGTTTGTGTCATTCAAACATTATTTTGAACCTTGAGAGGACTATGTTTCGTGGATGTGGCCTTGCCTCGACATCCCTATTTTTTGTAATTTTCTCTATATTTACCTTTTACACAACAGTCGTCTCTACGACAGATACGTTGTTACCTTCACTGTTGAAGACATGTCATACTCTATCAATGAATAAATAAGACCCTAATCCGGTTAGACTGATCTGGATCTTCGAAGTTCGCATATTACACAAAGGCATTTTAATGTTATAGCCCTTCGTATCATCGGCCCGATATTGACAAAGCTTGCACAATAAAACGTGTAATCAGTGCAGCTGTCGAAACCCATAAACTAAAATAAAAGGCATTCTTAGAATGCTGTAGCCCTTTGTGTTATCAGCCCATATTTACAAAGCTTGCATGATAAAACTTGTGTAAACATTGTAGCTATCGAAACCCACAATCTAAAACAAACACGAATGACTTAAGTGGCCCTAAACTGATCGCAAGGCAGTAAACTTTAAGGGACTATTTTAGTACTCTCCAATGCGTTACTTTATCTGAGGCGTTCGATGGGAACAATCAACATTTCCCCGTGCACACTAAATGCCCCTCAGCACGAGAAAATAGACATTACGTTACATGCCAACAGCGAATGCCTGCTACAGTCTGTTGTCCACACAGTCCTATCAATGTCTTCTTTGTTCATTGATATATTCTACAGTTTACAACCATTTTATAAGCGGACAGTAAAGGCCATGATCAGACTGCGCATGCGCAGTCTGATCAGGACCTTCCCTGTCCGCATTTGATACAATGATCTTTTACTCAAGTTACGGTTCTAATATGCTGTCAAAAAGCACTTTGTCATAATTGATAGGAAAAAATCCTATATTCAGAAATACCTGTTTACCAAAGGCTACACTGACAATTAGTAAATGGAATATTTCACAGGTGAAACAATAATAAATACTGCACTCAGACAGATGAAATTAATGGTTAAACACACGGTTAATCTGTTGCCTTGGTTTATTATCTTTGCTTTATTGATTTCATTCGTAAATGCGACGAATTCAGATAAAATATTGACTAGATGCTCTTGACATTACGAAAACACGCCTATTCGAATATATAGAAAATTTCACCTCCAAAAGCTGAAAATTTTCAGATACAAAAACTCTGATAGTTTTCATATTTCTGCTCAAAACATAGATTGTGGGTACTCGTTAGAACCGCCTCGGCGAGGCGGTTCTAATGAGTACCCACAATCTATGTTTTTAGCAGAAATAACAAAAATAATGTACACCCCTGCAAACCCCAGTTTTACTATATAAAAGTGGGGTTTAAGGGGCTCAAAATTATATAGGCATGTTTTCGTGATGAGGTTTTTTTTTTCTGTCTCGTTAATCATAACATACGCCATGGTTTCCACTCTTCTTTTAAAATGAAACATCATATTAACAAACCCTGCTTGGTTTAAAGACTACGAAATATATATTGTTTTGTTTTTATACATTGGTATAATATTTTGGGAGCCCGTTTGGTATCGCCTTCCCTAACACTGCCATCGACGGCAAAGGAGACGGTTGTTTTCTCTGAATTTTATTTTTGTGAATTTTATCGATGTGTAAACACCGGCGAATGACCCACAAAAATAACTCAAAGCTCGAAAGCTTAATATTTATGATATACTTGTGAGTCATTCTCCGTCGTTCAAACAGTGATAAAGTCCACAAAAATAAACTCTATTTCTTACAATTCCAAATTGGTCATGTTGACGTTATATGCCACGATTAAGATAGCTTATTTTAAAATCTACACAAAGGAACTAGTTTCACAATCCCTGCTCAGTGGACTAATTGAAGTGTAAGTTTGATTTTGAATTTTCCTCGAGCAATCAAATTGTGATAAATTATGTAAGCATGTTAACTTGGATTTTTTTTTAAGTGCAGAGGCACTGAACGCCCCAAGTTAGTAACTATATTCCTATTTCACAAGACACAGAGCAGCTATGCCAAAGATAGCATTTTCCTTGATATATAAAAGCCGGACCTGCGGATTCGTATGAAATTCTGGTAAAAAAATGGAGAAAATGTTTAACCCATTTATACCTAGCATCCCACGAACGGGACACTAGTAAACAGTGTAGACCCAGATCAGACGCCGCAGAACGCGGCGTCTGATCAGGGTCTACACTGTTTGCATTTAATAAATATATGTCTATAAAACAAGTTAAGAATAAGAACTAATCAAACACCCTTTCTATTAGAAATGAGCCTGTACAAAGAGTTATGGTAGAGTGGAAGAGACCACTCGGCGTAAATGATTTAACCCATTTATGCCGAATTAATTATTCTACCTGAGGTTTTTGGATAGGTCCATTTCTAATAGAAGAGGTGTCTGGTTAGGTTTTATCATTACCATGTTTTATAGAAATTCCTGTATTTAACCTAGACCCTGATCAGGCGCCGCGTTCTGTGGTGTCTGATCTGGGTCTAGACTGTTTATCAATGTCCCATTTATGGGACGCCAGGCATAAATGGGTTTTACCATTATCAGTTGAACAATACAAGTATAATAGTCTTCGAACATATGCGGATAGCGGAGGCTGACGATCACCAAATCTTTAGTGACTGTAACAATTATTACGTTACTAGAGGGTCAAAGTACCTTATCTGGTCATACAGTCACTGGAGGCTTCTATAAGAATTCTGTGTTGATGAAAATGAAATATTTTAAAATTAAAAATGGACGGTCGGGGTCCTTCTGATTCTTTTCAACGTCTCCTCTATTACAACAGGTGCGAGGAGGTTAAGGCGTTCTGGGCGTCAGGAAACGTGCGTGTTGTAAATCGTCCGCCTTTTTTGTCGGATCTGAGTCCAAGCGACGTATCTTTCCATGGCTTAAGCAAAGCCTTTTGGGACGAAATATAAATCCAGAAGTTCTCTTGGCAGTGCTTTATACAAATGTCTCCAAAACAGATACCAAAAAAAATGAAGACAATTGAGATGCATTTCACGACTGGGAAAATTGTTTCAAAAACGTGTTTTGATAAAGCGGGGTTACGTTAACGCTTAGCACTCTGAATAAAAAAAATTCTGCAGATGACTTTTTGAATTTATTTTTTATTTTTTTTGTCCCCAAAAGATAGGCTTTGACGTTTCACGCAAATTGTTGTCCGCTGAATATGCTCAGAGAGTGGTAAAGGTTAAATGTATTTTGGAAAAAAAAAACAAAAAAAAAAAAAAAACAACTCTACACTGAAGAAATCCAACGGCAATGACAAAACGTTCAGCAGGATCCTTGCAGTCAGATGCGTGGAAGCATTACAATTAATTTTCTTGCTCAGATGAAACACGCTTCATTGTGGAAGTGCTTTTAGCCCTTCTCTTGCTAAACACGACATGCCCTGTCTTAGCGAACAGTGTAGATCCAGATCAGTTGGCTTCCGAAGAAGTCAACTGATCTGGATCTGCACTGTTTGTCATTATATATGTGAATTTCTATCAAAAATTCGGATCAAGTAATCTGATTGGCTGGAAATTAGAAGTGGGCGTGGCATCTTAATTTATTCAGCATGACCAGGGTTAAGTCTTGGTATACTTTCGTAACACCACGAAAAGGGCGTTTTTAACCCTTTCACCCCTGAGTTTCAGTAATGGACACTCCCGTCTCTGAATTTGAACACATCTAGTGTTGCAAATATGGTTTTAGTCAAAAATCTATAACATAATTGCAACCCGTCACATCTGGATCTGCACTGTTTGCAAGGGAATCTGTGTTGGTCTGCAGGAATGATAGGATTTAGAGGTTTTTGTTCATGATTTTTTTAGTAAAATATCAATGAACATAATTGCAACTCGTCTCATCTGGATCTGCACTGTTTGCAAAGGAATCTGTATGGGTCTGCAAGGATGATAGGATTAAGATTCTTTTATTCATGTTTGAATTGAAACAGCACTAATTATGGTTATCACGATCAAAAGACACTAAAAATGTGTCATGTTGTATGATAATGTCCTTCGCATCACGAAAACATGCCTATATAATGTTGACCCCTTTCAACCCCACTTTTATATAGCAAAACTGGGGTTTACAGGGGTAAACATTAATTTTCTTATTTCTGCTCAAAAACATAGATTGTGGGTACTCGTTAGAACCGCCTCGCTGAGGCGGTTCTAACGAGTACCCACAGTCTATGTTTTGAGCAGAAATTTAAAAAAAATGTTAGAATTGTTATCTAAAAATTTTCATTTTTTGGTGGTAAAATTTTCAGTATATTTGAATAGGCTTGTTTTCGTAATGGGGGTATTAACAGCCAGTGAAGGTCTAGACTAGCCTACACATCCCTTTCAGTATGATCAGAACATTAATTGCCCACTTACAGAAGCATTTGAGCCTCAACGTGAGAAATGGATCTTCTGACATGCGCACCCAACGAAGACACAAATCAGCCTGCGAATTCATATTACGAAAATACGCCTATTCAAATATATTGAGAATTTTACCTAAAAAAAAATGAAAATTTTCAGATAAAAAGTTCTGATATTTTTCATATTTCTGCTCAAAACATTTATTGTGGGTACTCGTTAGAACCGCATCGCCGAGGCGGTTCTAACGAGTACCCACAATCTATGTTTTTGAGCAGAAATAAGAAAAATAATGTATACCCCTGTAAACCCCAGTTTTACTATATAAAAGTGGGGTTTAAGGGGGTCGAAGTTATATAGGAATGTTTTCGTGATGAACTCAGAATATATAGAAACGTTGCATCCTTGACTATCCTAAATACGTTCTGCGAAGATTCTGACCAGACTGCGCGAATGCGAATGAATGTCTTCGCTAGACGCACATGTTCGTAGGTATATTTTCTCTCGTTGCGGCTCATACGGTACTGAAGATTATTTTGACAAGTACCCCTTACGAAAACACGCCTATTCAAATATATAGAAAATTTTACCAACAAAAACTGAAAATTTTCAGATAAAAAAAATCTCTGATATTTTCATATTTCTGCTCAAAAACAGAGATTGTAGGGTCTCGTTATGCGGTTCTAACGAATACCCACAATCTATGTTTTGAGCAGAAAGCCGGGGCGGTTCTAACGAGTACCCACAATCTATGTTTTTGAGCAGAAATATGGAAAAATATGGATACCCCTGTAAACCGTAGTTTTACTATATAAAAGTGGGGTTTAAGGGAATCAAAATTATATAGGCATGTTTCGTGATGAAAGAACGTGGCCAGCCAGGGAAGATGTCGAGGATACATGTAATCTATGCATTCACTAATTCACTAGCAGTATATACTTTGAAAACCTTTTTCATATGGAGCGGCACACATAAATCAAACTATCTGACTGAAAATAAAATGCAAATCCGAGAATTGCATGAGAAAATTCATTATGTGCAGATAAACACCAAATTTAAACACTGTTCTTTCAGACCTATTGCAAGTTGATGATTAAAGGTAAAAACGGCAAATAATAAGCTTATTTTTAAGGGGACTGTCTACACATGGAGATCTTCCGCCTGTTTTCATAAGGGAGATAACCTGTGACTGTATATTTGTTTGTGTTGAGGTTTTACGGCCCAGTCAACCCAGTGGGGTCATGTCGAGCGCGGTCAGTTTACCTAACCACACGTTTACTGGGTAGGCGTAGTCCTCTAATCGGTTTACCAGTATTGTGCACATTCTTTTGCCAGAAACTGACAACTGCCCTTCTTGAATCAGCGGAGGGAGAGAATGACCGTAGAAAATAATTCATGATCAATCTCCACGAAAGAATGTTGCCGACCTCGACGGGGGTTGAACCCGCGACCTCCTGGTCTCCAGTCGGACGGCGCATCCAACTGAGCCACTGAAGCCGGCTGTGACTGTATGTCTGCTTTTCTGTGTGCCAAAATATAAGTGAAAATATCCAGAAACGCCACAATCACGAATCATAGTCTTCCCGATGCACCAGAAGAAGGCGAGAAGAGAAACAAAAAATGACCATTAAGAAAACATGCCTATTCAATAAACTGAAAATTTTACCACCAAAAAATGAAAATTTTCAGATAAAAAATTCTGATATGTTTTCATATTTCTGCTCAAAGCATAGATTGTGGTACTCATTAGAACCGCCTCGAGGAGGCGGTTCTAACGAGTACCCACAATCTATGTTTTTGAGCAGAAATAAGAAAAAATAATGTAAACCTCAGTTTTACTATATAAGAGTGGGCTTTAAGGGGGTCAAAATAATATAGGCGTGTTTTCGTGATGCAAAATAAATCTCACATATGAAACCACCGACGCATTAACATAGAAGAACTGCAACAGAGAAGTCGCCTTGGAACGGTCAGTGGGAACCGCCTTGAAACGGCCAGTAGGAACCGCCTTGGAATGGCCAGTAGGAACCGCCTTGGAACGGCCAGAAGGAAAACAATTGGGGTCTTAAACCAGTTTTCTGAAAACTGGGCTACTCTAAAAGGAATGAAGTTGCTCCAATGCAAATTCGTTCGTTTGAGGGTAGATCTGTTTTCAAAAGGGAGGCAAGAATAATTTGACAGAGTTGTCTCCTTTGAAGGCGTATCTATTCTTCTTAAAATCAAGTTATGTCACGACAGCTCAGGAAAAGATCTCATGTCATATGCGAACAGAGAAGTTAAGGATCAGCCTGAGCATCGAAGCAGCCTGATCAGTGTCTTCTTTGATCGCCAATATTTATACAGTATTATATTAATTTTTGTAAGTAGCCAACGAAGCCCTGGCCCCGAGGTTATAAAACTTTTTTTATGCTCAACTCAGCTAAGCATGAAATATTTCATGCTAATAAATCTCGAATTACTAATAATGCCAAATTCTTTCTTGCTAAACTTAGCTGCGCATGAAAATTTCTCTGCTAATAAATATGAAAATGCCAACTATTGTTGGCATTTTCATATTTATTAGCAGAGAAAATTTCATGCTAGCTGAATTTAGCATGAAAAAAATTTTTATAACCTCGGGACCTGATAAGACTGAACATGCAAGCTGAACTGGGCTTTGTTGCCCGCATATGACATAATGGATATTTTATTGCGTTGTGAATCACTAAAGGAGATGAAACGCATTTAATCGGTGGAGCTGTGTCACGCAAAAACAACAGCATTAACAACAACAACAACAACAAAAGAAATCAAAACTGACACTATTGGTTGGTCGATTATCTCCGAGTGTAGGCTGGGAAAATGGTCCTGAATGCGGACTTAAATAGAAAGGAAGGCAATTATCAGGAATCGATACAATTACCTAACATCTTCCGTTCCAAGACACCAAAGAGAAAGAAGGGTGCACTTAAAGTAAAGGCATCACAATCAAAACACTACAAACAGAAAGCCAAAATGGCAGTTTCTTCCCAAAAAATGGCCGAACGGCCGTACATACATGCAAAGACATAAAATGACAGAATTAGTAAACCACAGCAGAAGCACCGCCTTGGAACGGTCAGTAAAAATATTACTTGGGGCTTAAATCGATTTTTCGTGGCCACAACCCACTATTTCATTTAACCCTTAACTTCCTGTTCTGAGTGTTCGGTCTAGATCTGCACTATTTGCCAATGTCCCAGCCATTACGAAAACACGCCTATTCAAATACACTGAAAATTTTACAACCAAAAACTGGCAATTTTTCGGATAAAAAAAATCTGCTATTTTTCATATTTCTGCTCCAAACATAGATTGTGGGTACTCATTAGAACCGCCTCATCGAGGCGGTTCTAACGAGTACCCACAATCTTGGTTTTTGAGCTGAAATAACAAAAATAATGTATACCCCTGTAAACCCCAGTTTTACTATATAAAAGTGTGGTTTAAGGGGGTCAAAATTATATAGGTATGTTTTCGTGATGTCTCATAGATGGAAACGTAGCAAAAGGACCCTTATTGTATATGCGAACAATGAAGACTACGCTCAACCTGTGATTGTGCGCTGTCTAACCAGAACTTCCCCAGGTCTTTGAGGTACTCTATTTCAGCCATTGATTTTGTAGGTGGGTAATGGAGGTCATAACCAGACTGCGTCATTTTACGCTCACTGTATATATTATACTGTGTCCAGACTTCCTAAAGACAAACAGCTAGAATGCATTTTAGCACAGGTTAAGTCTGGCCAACGCATAATTAACATTGTTCATATGAAGTTCGAAGCTTAAGCCCAATATCGCATGACGCTGCCTAAATGAGTCTCACCAAGTGAAAATGTGCCTTCAGGTAATAACCGAAACGTATCGTGTATGCGCAGTCGGAAAGGACCTTTGCTGTCCACTAACAGAATTATGAAGTAACATAATGTATCAATGGAGACCAAAGGCCCGGATGAGACTTTGCACATGCGCAGGATGATATGAATCCACATTTTGCGCATGTTCGAGGGCACGTTTTTCGCATGACGCGGCTCAAATTATCATGGGTTGCTTACGCCTTTCAAAGAACACGTTTGCAATAGGGTGAAAAGTTATTAACAATTATTTTCCCATTTTGGTTTCTTTTTTTGTATTCATACGCGACAACTTAAACTAGAACTATTTGTTGAGCGAACGGAGTATACAGAATGGGATATCAGTCAAATACATAATCAAATAGTAATACATGAAGTAATAACAACAACAACGATAATAATAATAATAATAATAATAATAATAATAACAATAAAAACAATTACAAAAAAAAAAAAAAAAAAAAAAAAAAAAAAAAATACACGACAGTAAAAAAGAGAAAGTTGACAGTTAAGATCCTAATAAGACGGCTAACTCCACTGCTACACAGTTGGCTTATACAGGACTCATTAAATATTCAGGATAAATATTGTGTCCCAAGCCGCGTGCACAAAAGAAAATCCTTTTCCTGATATACGCATCAAGTAAAATAACATATTCTTTAAAACCATTTCTGCCCTTTACATGCAGACTGACATGCCTGAGGAAACCTTGTAAATGAAATGAAACCCAGCGGATACACAACGCTGAAACAACGCCAGTTCAACGCTGATTCAATAACTATGACTGAATTAAGAAACGACATTGTTTCCATGCTGTGCCTGCTTGGAACTGTTAATCTATTAGAACGCGGCGTCTGTTCTGTATCTACACTGTTTGCGTTAAGTACCCACATTTCCACAAAACTTAACAAGAATAAAAACTAACCAGACAGCCCTTTTTAAAGGCGCCATATTCCTCCAAAATAGACATTTTGTTATCCAAAAAAGGTTTAATAAATTGATATGTATCAATTCAATCATCAAATGAGGCGCCTGACAAATTGCACAATTTCAGTTAGTCGCTCGCTCTTTAAATGAATTGAGTTTTTTTTTTTTTTTTTTTTATCGTATTTCTGAATTAATGTTGCAACATTAATTCAGAGACACAATTAAAAAAAATCATTTCATTTTTTACTGATCCAGTTCAAAACATGAGACTAACTGAAATTTTACAGGCCGTCAGATGCCACATTTAATGATTGTATTAATTCCATATATCAATTTATCAAACATTTCTTGGATACAACAAAATATCTAATTTTGAGGAATATGGAGCCTTTAAGTTATACGAACCTGTCTAAAGAGTTAACTCAGCTAACACACAACGTCATAACAATGTCGCTTTAACATTGCAGCGACGTCGGCGACATCGCGGCGACGTCGGAGCGACATTGCTACGACGTCGTGTGTTTATTGGGTAGATAGAAGAGTGCATTCGGCATAAACGTGTTAAAGGAGCATTACAATCCTTATTGAGTTATATTTATATACTGTTTGTTTGATAATGGATTCAGGGGGTGTCCCAACATTTAAGGGGTCGGACCATGTTAAAGAAATATGACCCGCAACTTCAGAATACGTACATTCGGGCATGTACGCCAAGCTAAAAATCATGCGATACGGTCAAATAATATATCGATGAAGAGGTGTTAGTATCAAATTGTCTTTTCTATGGCTGGTCCGCCTAAATAAAATTCAGACACTTCGCTATCCATAGAATACCCACCAAAGACTGCTCAGAAATGAGCTCTCTCTCTACATACATACTCTGTGAATGCGCTACACTTACTCACCAGGGTGACTCCATATGAAAATAGATGACAATACACAGCAAACAAACAAACAAAAACAAAAATAAATTGCCCTGTACTTCAAAGCTCTGTTTACCAGAGATCCATCTAGGCAAGGATATGCAATGTAGGCATGGAAAACAGCCACAAGGAGACAGCGCCTGAATCTGACATGTATATCTTACACGTGCACGTATATATACAACTATAAAATTCATGTGGGACTGTGGGTCTCCAGATGCAATCGTCAGACATTCTAATGTACTGAAGCAGAATAATTTGTTTTGACACATAATTGTTTTGTAATCCGTGGATTCCGTGCATACAGATTCCTGTCACAATATGTTTTGCGTCTCGGCTCCGTCAAACGAACCCCAACGACAGAAAACATACCTTCGAAAATTAGCGCTCAGCCAAGATTCAGATCAGCCTGCGCATTCGCGCAGTCTGATCAGAATCTTCACTGGGCGCATTTCGGATAGCCACGGGGCGAATAGTTTCTTCGCGCCGGCAACGAAAACTCTGATCAGACTGCACGGATTTTCAGGGTAATTTGAGTTTTCCCTCGGCGCATATATCAGAAGGTACGTTTTCTCACGTTATGGTTCAAAAGTTCTAGTTATCATTAAAGTACAGACTTGGCTTATAATTCTTCAATGAAGACATATCCCTTAAGACGTTAAGTGATTGCGTTTTCAGATTTCGGCGTGTATTTGCATTATTTAATATTCTAAATATTCATTCAGTCTTTTGTTTTCAATATTATTTCCCCTGTTTCTAGATTGTTGTCAACGGTATATTTTAGCTGTCTCTTAAAGAGTTTTTTTTTTTTTTTTTTTTTTTTTTTTTTTGTCCATCTATTTTTCTTAAACAATTGCGAGAGGACATGGTTTTCGGCTTGTCGTGGAGCATGGTGAATAGTTTCTCCCCTCTTACAGTCCGTTGCTACTCCTACAGTTTATGTTGATCTTTTTGAAACTGAAGAGGTGCTGTGCCCTGGTGTGAAAATATGCATGTGATTTGGATATAATCCTCATGTTAATTTTTCTCACTTTTTCCGCATTTTGAACTTATTCAAGTTTTTTTTTTTTACTTTTCCGCATTTTACTTGGTCATTTTTCGAGCTCCAATACTATCAAACTGTATTCCTAGTATATACCTTTGGAGGATTATCAAAAGGTGGGGAACATGAATTCTCTAAATTGTTATTACTTTTGTCTTGATATTAGTAACAGGAAGTAAATTTTAATGTTTGCACGCTTGAAGGTGCTACTCATTGTTAAACGCTTACCTTTCTGGTTAGATGTAACATTTTCAGCATTTTGAAATAGTTTTCATATTTTTCCAATAAAGTAGGCTTTGACATTTTATGCAAATTGTCTCCTAGAGAAACAATTTTTATGAAATGTCAAAGCCGTCAAAGCATTTTTTTTTCAGGAAAAATATCAGTTTGCCCTCTTCTGAATAAGCCCAGAGAATGGTAAAAGTCTCGCGTTCCAAGGGAGAATGGCAAACAGTGTAGGCCCAGATCCACGTATTTACATTCTTATAATGGACGCCGTATTTTTTCAGTCTTATGGCATCTGCTGTTAATGTCATCTTACAATTTCTGGCAGAAAAAGATAAACTTACGAGAAGTAGTTTTTTCCGCCAGTTTTCACAAAGGGGAAAACTCTGGTTACAATTTGCTCTCTGTCCGTCCGACCCCTTTTAAAAAGGAGTTCTACTCTAGAAGAAAAGAATTTGCTCCAAGGAGAGCAGATTCATTTTTTTTATCAGAGTAGAACCCTTTTCAAAAGTGAGGCAAACATTTTTTGCAGAGCTGCCTTCCCTGAAAGAGTATCAATTCTCCTTAAATACGAGAAAGAGTCAATAAAAAAACAGCCTAACTTATTTCTGGGTGAGCTCGATCTCTTCTTTTTTGATGTAATTGCCCTCTAGAATGATGCACTTGGACCAACGGTGTTCCAGTGCCATCGGCTCAGAACTGAAGAAGCCAGGGTCCTTGTCTCTGACCCACTCCTCAACTGCCGCCACGACTTCTTCGTTGGGCCGGAAATGACGTCCACGGATATCCTTTTTCAAGTTTGGGAATAGGAAATAGTCACTAGGAGCTAAGTCCGGAGAATAGGCGGGATGCGGTATTAGCTCGTACCCATTCCGCTCAACAGCATCCATTGCAATTTTGCAAGTGTGGACTCTCGCATTGTCCTATTGGAGCAGAATCCCTTTGGAGAGTTTACCTCGGCGTTTTCACGGATCACAATTCTCAGTTAGTCGAGCAAATTTGCATAATACGCACCTGTTATTGTACTTTTCTTTGCTAGAAAGTCCAACATAATAACGCCTTGTGCATTCCAAAATACAGTTGCCATCACCTTGCCAGCAGAGGGTTGCGTTTTGAACTTCTTTGGCCTCGGAGACCCCGGCCCTACACTCTGGCGACTTTGAGCTTTATTCTCTGGCTCATAATAATGGACCAAGGTCTCATCTACAGTCACCGGACGTGAAAGGAAATCATCTTCTGGCTCTGGTTGCCATTTGCTCGTCGCTAAGGGATTTTGGGACCCAACGGGCTGTTAGCGTGTGCATACTCAAGCGATCATGTAAAGTTGTTGAAACGCTATCATGTGAAATGTGTAATGCATTCGCTATTTCTTCCACCTTAATTCGCCTTTCAGAGTACACCAGATCCCGTACTTTATTACACATTTCTTCATCGGTGGCATCTGATGGGCGTCCAGACCTGGTTTCGTCTTCTAAAGACCTTCTACTGCGTTTGAATTCCCCAACCCAGAATTTAACTTGTGCATACGATGGTGCAGAAGACCCATAAACGGTAGTCAACTCGCAATGTATTTCCTGAAGTGTTCTCCCTTTCAAATACAAGTACCGAATTACAGCACGGTACTCAACTTTTGACGAAAAGCTTACTTTTGCATCGCTAGCCATGTTTGACATTCAATATCTTATGAGTGAATGACACGATAAGGGTGCAATCTTGCCCTCAGGCCTAAAACCCGTATTTAAACAAGGCATGAAAATCTTGGATGTCTCGGTCAATTGGAAATGCGATACGCTGGCTACTTATTGACTTGCCCTCGTATATAGACGTAATCAAACTGCTTCTGTGTGTCATACCGCCAGCATTTGTGCTGCACATGAGCTTAGAAATATAACAGTGTAATAGTTTGGGCTGTCAAGACATTTAGGAAATTACGGTATACACATATATAACTTACTGATCTCATTTTTAGGGAAAGTACAGTATCACTGTTGGGTGTCAATATATTTAGGGAAAAAAACGTTATATCATGTTTATATTCAGAATTGCGTCAGTGTCTGTGTAGCAGATCTCTTGTTAACGCTTGAATCATTCTTACTTGTCAGAACCAAAGACACTGTGAAAATTGTAATGTTTTGAGAGGAAAATCAATTTTATATCTCAAGATATGATGATATCTGAAATGATAAAGATAATCATAATGTTGGCATCAAAATATGACTCGTCATACACATAAGAATCGCCTCGGTGATGCAATTTCAAAAAGTACCCACAAGACATACTTTGACATATATGTATATATATATATATATATATATATATATATATATATATATATATATATATATATATATATATATATATATATATATTTATATATATGTATTCGGACAGTCAGGCCTGATCAAACAGTGTAGTTCCAGATCAGACACCGCAGATCGCGGTATCTGATCAGGTCTATACTGTTTGCGAAACATCTAGAAATTGTTTAAACACATCAACAGATATTTTAGATAGAACTGTTCAAATATTGCGACACGTATTATAAGAAGTTGTGATGGCCAAATACATATGGTAAATGGGGTACAAGCCCAAAAGCACATTACGAAAACACGCCTATTCAAATATATGAAATTTCACATCTAAAAACTGAAAAATTTCAGATAAAAACTTTGATATTTTTCACATTTCTTCACAAAACATAGATTGTGGGTACTCGTTAGAACCGCCTCAGCGAGGCGGTTCTAACGAATACCATAATCTATGTTTTTGAGCAAAAATAAAAAAAACAAAATGTATACCACTGTAAACCCCAGTTTTACTACATAAAAGTGGGGTTTAAGGGGGTCAAAATTATATAGGTTTGTTTTCATGATGATTAATCGTAAACACAGACTGATTGGGATCTTCGTTGTCCACATATGCAATAAAGACAATTCTCTCATCTCAAAATCAATACAAAGCTATATATGTTAATACGGGGCTCCTGTCTGTTTTGCCCTAGCTTATCTAAGCTTCTTTTAAACGTATTCACGACGTATCTATCAATTAAAGGGAAAGAGATACACATGGAAGATTCTCCGTCCTGTTTGCAAACGAACAATTTTTGTGCCTTCCAGTTTGCTTTAATCTATTTATGCTGAGTTGATTCTTCTACCATATCTCTTTGGACCGGTCCATTTCCAGTAAAAGGGATGTCTGATTAGTTTTTATTATTTCCTTGTTCAGAAATCCCTGTACTTAAAGCAAACAGTGTAGACCCTGATCAGACGCCGCGTACTGCGGCGTCTGATCTAGGTCTACATTGTTTGCCAATGTCCCATTTATAGGACGCTAGGTACAAATGAGTTAATGTCAATTAAGTCGCTTTGAAAGAAGGTCCATACTAAAAGAAAAGAACTGCCCCCCTTCCACACACCCCAGCTCCACCGGTAGAAAATTCGTTCCTTTTAGAGTAGCGCTTTTCCTGAAGGGAGACAAACCAATTACGACAGAACTGTTTCTCCTGAAATGATAATCATTCCCTTTAACATGTAGAGTGAACCCTCGTTACAATGACAGCATAATGAATTTGCTGTTGTGAAGAATTCTCAACGAGTATAATGATATGCAATAAATGCTATGTTTAATTTAATTTATTTATAAACCATATGTTTTGGATATTTGTTAGAATCGCCTCGGCGATGTCTGAATAATAATGCCACTGCATAATTTCTGATTAACTGTCACCTTTTAAGAGAGGGTTTCCGTGGTAGTCAAATTGTCAGTATAACGAAATTTGTAATTGTATCGAGTGTCGGTGTAACGAGGGTTGACTGTACATAAAACACAAATCGTCATGGATATTTTGTAAATTACACGCATAGTTATTAACCTAATTGTGGTTGATAACATTGCTTCCCTCTCTTATAGCACGATTATGAGTTGACCACCGATTTTGAATGTCTATTGTTTTGTTTGTGGTTTTCTGGAGTTCTGGCTTCAGATCACCATTGAGCCCCTTGCTTGTTCCATCATAGCGCTTTGTGATTGTGTGTGTTTCATGGTGCTATTTCACTGATGAGGTAGATAACTCCAGCACTGACCGAATATACGAGGGTGTGTCAATAAATAACCAGCCTATCCCATTTCCGATGGACCGACATGGTCACAATTTTCATGCTTTGTTTCAATATATGTTTTATACATGGGTACAAAAGTGCACACGTATCGAGTCACCCTTTAATAAGATACTGAATGTCAAACATGGCTAGTGATGCAAAGGCATGCTTTTCATCTAAAGTTGAGTACCGTGCTGTAATTCGGTACTTGTATTTAAAAGGTAAAACAGGCAAGGAAACACACGGCGAGTTAGGCGATGTTTATGAATCTTCTGCACCATCTTATGCTCAGGTTAAATTCTGGGTAGGGGAATTCAAACGCGGTAGAACGTCTTTAGAAGATGAAGCCAGATCTGGACGCCCATTGGATGCCACCGACGACGAAATGTGTAAGAAAGTTCGGGATCTGGTATACTCTGATAGGCAAATTCAGGTGGAAGAAATAGCGCAGGCATTAGGCATTTCATATGGTAGCGTTTCAACAATCTTACATGATCGTTTTGGTATGCGCAAGCTAACAGCCCGTTGGGTCCCCAAATCCCTTAGCAATGAGCAAATGGCAACCAGAGCATCAGTATGCAGCGCCTTGTTGAAGGGTTTTAGGTCAAAAGATGATTTTTTTTGCGTCTGGTGACTGTAGATGAGACTTGGGTTCATTATTATGATCCAGAGAATAAAACTCAGTCGTCAGTGGGTAGGGCCCTGGTCCCCGAGGCCAAAGAAGTTCAAGACGCAACCGTCTGCTGGCAAGCTGATGGCCAAAGCATTTTGGGATGCAAAAGGCGGTATTATGTTGGACTTTTTACCCAAGAGAAGTACAATAAGTGGAGTGTACTTTGCAAACCTGTTAGACCAGCTGAGAACCACCATCATTAAAACCTCCGAGGTAAACTCTCTAAAGGTGTTTTGCTGTGACAGAACAACGCCAGAGTCCACACTTGCAAAGTTGCAATGGATGCTGTAGAGCGAAACGGGTATGAATTAATACCACATCCTGCCTATTCGCTTGACCTAGCTCCAAGCGACTTCTTCCTATTCCTAAACTTGAAAAAGGATATCCGTGGACTTCATTTCCGGTCTGATGAAGAAGTCGTGACGGCAGTTGAGGAGTGGGTCAATGGAAAGGACCCTAACTTTTCCAGTTCTGGGCTGATGGCACTTGAACACCGTTGGTCTAAGTGCATCACATTAGAGGGCAATTACATCGAAAAAGAAGAGGTGGTTCTCAACCGGAAATAAGTTAGGCTGGTTACTTATTGACTCACCCTCGTATGTTTGTAATTTGCTGCTGCATCAGAATTAAGGGTGAAGTTTCAGTCACAAAAGTGGTTCATCGGTTGAAGGTCTTTGTCCGTGCACTGGTTGTTTCTTATGTTGCAATTATTTTGTCCTTATTTGTTTCTTAATTCTTCTTCTGTGCTTCGTGATTGTGGCATTTCCTGCCTTTCTTCATTTATATTTTACGTTGTAAGACGTACTCTATTCTCACCATTGGAATAGTTTTTATGCTATTCCATTGGTCAAAATGAGCAGGCTCATTATGTGCCTGTGGTCTTGTGGAAGATACTGGGCATTTTCTTCTTTACTGTCCCCTCTATCTTAATCACAGAGACGATATGTTAAGATCTATTAATCATCTCTGTCAACCCAGTCTTAATATTCTTCTCTATGGAGACTCCAACCTGAATGATAATGATAACAAGCAAATCTTTCTTTCTGTGCAAAAATACATTTTGAATACTAAAAGATTTCAAGCCAATCGCTAGCATACCTCCGCCCTAATATATGTACCCTATTGAAGAGTCTCCTGAGACCTTTTATTGAACTGTATACGTGAGCTAATACCTTTGATTAGTATGTCCAACATCGCTTAATGTAGCAGTAAGAGTTCAATGTTATATTACACACACCCCAACACCCCCCCCCCCCACCCCCCGTGGAGCCCCACCTTCTTTTTTAATCTTTCAGTGTTCCATTCTACTTATTTCTATAAAATTATAATTGAATATGTATATTTATTGTTTATAATAAGTAAAAGTAAACATTTTGACTTTTGAAATTCACTTGCAAAGTAAAATATTATATACAACAGTTTTTGGAAACGACAATTGTTTTGATTTATAAGTGTTGTACTATTGCAAAACTTCTAGGGATACAGATTTACAAAAGTCTTAGACTTTCTTCTGAATCCCTTTTGTATGAGTTCATTCATGTTTGTACTGTAACAGTATATGTATTATACGAATAAAATATGTTTAAACTAAAATGAGCAGCGCGTCGAAATTTAGCTAGTGGTATTAGACTTCCTTGAA
The DNA here is from genome assembly GCA_964016985.1 of Anodontia alba. Classification (NCBI taxonomy): domain Eukaryota; kingdom Metazoa; phylum Mollusca; class Bivalvia; order Lucinida; family Lucinidae; genus Anodontia; species Anodontia alba. The sequence goes on from OZ024826.1 coordinate 26,849,452, forward strand.
TAAAGTAACTAATGGCTTACTTGGAAGTTTAATGTAAATGAGGAAGCACCGTGTGTTCCAATAAAATTTTCTACTATTGAGTTGAGTTTAGTGAGGTCCCGACGTCATAAAAAAATTTAAATGCAAGGTAAATACAGGTTACAATATGCTAACTGTTAATTATATATAATTATAGATAATGTTGAAAGAAGGTTTCTATAAAAAATATAAAATGATAAAAACCTGGAGCCCAAGATCTGAACAAACTTTTTCAAACCGGGTCAAAGCAGAATAATAGACACCCAGTGAAGAAGGAAGGGACTGATTGTACATTAATCGTTTATCAGAAAATCCGCTCAAGCTGCGGAAGATCGAACATTATTATAAATGTAAACAAGAGTGCAAAATAAAACAAAATCTAATTTAGCCTTTCGGCGCCTATATCGGAAAAGTATTTTAAAGGCCAGAACTAAAGACAGACGTACGGGTTTGAAGTAAGATAATATAAGATACCTAAAATGGGGTGGAGGGTTGATACTGATTAGAATGGTGATGAACACCGTTTGAAGAAAAAAAAACAAAAAAAAAAAAACACAAACATTTGTTAATTTTTTATCGAAACGCCTAAGAAAACGCCTTCAGGGACGATCATCGATATACTTCTGTTTGTATAACGATTGATGCCTTGATCAATATCGAGGACAATCTTTTACTGTGATTTGAGTCTCTGCATGACAAAACCAGCATTTTGATATGTGCCCTCAGCGAAGACTCAAATCAGCCTGGTCATCCGCCAAGACTGAACAGACGAGTCTTCCATAACGAAAACATGCCTATATAGTTTTGACCCCCTTAAACCCCACTTTTATATAGTAAAACTGGGGTTTACAGGGATATACATTATTCCTCTCATTTTGCTCGAAAACATAGATTGTGGGTACTTGTTAGAACCGCCTCGCCGAGGCGGTTCTAACGAGTATCCACAATCTATGTTTTGAGCAAAAATATGAAAAAAATCAGTTTTTTATCTGAAAATATTCAGGTGTTGGAGGTGAAATTTTCTATATATTTGAATAGGCGTGTTTTCGTAATGGCTATCCACATGAAAAAAGCTTAAGTCAATGAGCACACAGCAAAGACTCTTATCAGGCTGAGTCTTTGCTTGATGCACATGTCACATTTTTGGTTCTGTCATGCGGCAGTTCATTTATTGTTCCATGTGGCCATGGCATAGTGTTTTCGCGGCGTGTCAGCCCGCGGCAATTTTGACAGATTGGTAAAATTACTAACAAGAGAGTTGAAGTCTAGGAGTTAAAGCCAGGCCTTCCAGATTCAAGTTAGCAAGATATTCAGCGTATAATATACTAGTGCAAGGAATGCAACTGAAATTTAGTCTGTAAATCACTAATATCACCTCCTTATTACAAAACACTCTTTCATTTCACTTTCGGCATTTATCTTTTTAAAGGTGTTTCTTGTTTCATCTACACCTACTGCAACTCGGCATCTCCGAAACTGAACTGATCTGCTACCGGCTATAGTTCGCTGGTGACCATTTCTGAACTGCATCAAATGCTATGACGTGCTTGTCTGTTATGAAACTGGAAACTTAAAGACAAATTTTGCAGCGACAGAAAAATCCGAAACTTGCGCTGATATGACGAATATAAAACACATAAGTCAAGGAGTCTGGTTTTGTATATTAACATAAGTGTATTGATCTAGGCACAGGTTTACAGGTTGTCTGTAATGCATAATTGAGCCACGTCATAAGATAATGAACCTTAGAGCTCATGCGGTCAGCGCAGATTAAGATCAGCTTGCGCATTGGCGCAGTTTTACCAGTGGTCTCTGTCTCTTTACAGACTCACTAGATACTGTAGAAGAATATATCAAATATCGTAGACCCTAATCAGACTACGAGAAAATGCAGCTAATTTGGCTGTCCCATCTTCGCATATGACATAATGACCAATAATGACTCTTTTTAAATGTTACGAATATATATATATATATATATATATATATATATATATATATATATATATATATATATATATATATATATATATATATATATATATATATATATCGCCTGTCAATTATATGTCTGAAATTAAAACATTGCTATCCAAGCAGAAATATGCAGAATAAATTGTCTGGAAGTTTGAATACATAAATGGAGAGTACTTTAGAAAAAAATTGTCTTAGGGCACATGGCGGAAACAGGAGAAAAAGGTGTATGTTTATGCGACAAAGTGCAGGCCCTGAGCACTACCGAAAGGTTTTAATCTCTCCGATAATTAGATTCCATAACGTCCAACATTAAGTAGCATGTTGATTTTGTTTTTGGTTGAACATGATTTTACATATGGGCCGCGTCAAGCGAAAACTTTTCTTCGAGCATGCGCAAAAAGCACAGATTCATATTCATCCAACGCATGCGCAAAGTTTCATCCGGGCCTTAGCTCTCCATTGAAACAGTCTATGGTATCCAATGATTATGTTTGCGGACAGCGATGGCCCTGATCAGACTGCGCGGATGCCTTCGCTGTCCGCATATGCCCAGTGACATGTTTTTGCTTAATTGCTTTATGACAAAACAAACTATCCAGGTCAGACTGGTATGTGCTTTCTGATCCGAATCTTCGCTTTCTTCAAACAGAAAGTACTGAGTAAACACTGTTTGTTGGAGTCTCAAGGGAACTGGCTACATCTGGTTGCTTTTTCGTCGTTTTTACATGAAAGGCTACTGTTTTGACTTCTTGTTTGCATTATTGCACATCAAGCCCCTTCTCAAAATGGGGTTTACTTCCCCTTAAAAGGACCGCATTCTCCTTAAATGTTATGTAAACAAATACAATGAATCTGATCAGACTGAGTATTGACTGACCGCCTATACTTTAGAACCCATGAAACAGATTTGTAAACCCTCACTTGGATCATGAATCAGTAATGTTTGTGTTGAGACTTTACGACCCAGACTACCCATTGGATCCTGTCGAACGCGGTCTGTTTACCTAACCACACTTTATTCCTGGATAGGTTTAATCCTCTAAGCGGTTAACCCGCCTTCTTTCGCCACAAACTGACAACTCCCTTCTTTAATCAGCGGAAGAGAGAGAATGACCGTAGAAACTAGTCATGATCAGTCTCCGCGAAAGAACGTTGCCTTCTGTTCACCAGTCAGACGCGCATCCAACTACTTTTAACCATTCTTTATATTCAACCGAAAAGGTACACAATTTACGAAAATAGGCATTATTGCCATATGAGAACAACGAAGGTTTAATTCAACCTCTAAGTCCAAAGAGTCTTATTAGCATCAGGAATACAAGCCTATATAATTTTGACCCCCTTAAACCCCACTTTTATATAGTAAAACTGGGGTTTACAAGGGTATGCATTATTTTTCTTATTTCTGCTCAAAACATAGATTGTGGGTACTCGTTAGAACCGCCTCAACGAGGCGGTTCTAACGAGTACCCATAATCTATGTTTTGAGCAGAAATATGAAAAATATCAGAATTTTTTATATGAAAATTTTCATTTTTTGGTGGTAAAATTTTCAGTATTTTTGAATAGGCATGTTTTCGTAATGGGACCTTTTCAGTTCGTTGCGATGTTTACAGCTCCCATTGATTCTGTAAGCACGCCAATAAGTCCTGCTCATACTACGCGAATGGGCACGCTGAGCTAAGTCTTCATTGCCCGCACATAAACAGATAAGTAAAGGCTATTTATGCTCTTTTTGAACGCAGACTTTCGGGATGAAACCAATATAGAAGACATAAACATTTGAAAGGCTCTGAAGTTGGTTTGTTGTCTATGTAACAGTATGTGTATTCTATTTAATGTCAAACAGTTTCATTAAACAATTATCAGAGGACGAGTTATAAATCCGCAAGCAATTATGTTTAACCTTTACCACTCTCTGGACAAATACAGCTGTTGACAAACTGACGATATTTTTCTTATTTTTCCAGGAAAACAGGTGGTGACATTTCATGCAAATTATCCCAATTGGAGATATATTCATTCAACGTAAAACTGTTGTCTGAGAAAAATAAGAAAACAAAAATATTTCAACATGTTCTCTCATTAATTTTTTACCCAGCATGCTGAGCGTTAATGGCTACGATCAGAAAGTTTTCATTACTTGCGGCTAGAAGACTACATTTGAAGTATCATGGGAAATAAAAACATATAAACGGAATACACTGTACACAGCTTAAGCCCATTGCTATTTTAAGCATACTTTTAAAAAGCAGATTTGGAAGCAGAGATTTTTAACAGCAAGCTGTTACGACATTTATCATTCGATCCAAAAAAGCTACTTCAGCATCTGTTTACCGTATGAGTTTTGTTCCAGTTTTATTGGATGGTTTGAAGGGCTTGTTAAATGGATCAGCTTATATCATTCTAATTGTGGTTTTATAAGGTATGTTCTGTGAAATTCTTATAATACTGCCAAAAGAAAAAAAATGTTAACCGCATTAAATTCAAAATAAGAGTCTCACAACAAGATTCAGAATCATTTACGGTATCATCTTGAAAGGTACATCAAAACTGACTATACAGCTGACAACTGAAATCGGTCTAGAAAATTTCACCTCCAAAAACTGAAAATTTTCAGATAAAAATCTCTGAAAATTTTTCATATTTCTGCTCAAAACATAGATTGTGGGTACTCGTTAGAGCCGCTTCGGCGAGGCGGCTCTAACGAGTACCCACAATCTATGTTTTCGAACAAAAATAAGAAAAAAAAATGTATCATGACGAAAACATGCCTATTCAAATATACTGAAAATTTTACCACCATAAAATGAAAACTTTCAGATAAAAATTCTGATAGTCTTCATATTTCTGCTCAAAGCATAGCTTGTGGGTACTCATTAGAACCGCCTCGGCGAGGCGGTTCTAACGAGTACCCACAATCTATGTTTTTGAGCAGAAATAAGAGAAATAATGTATACCCTGTAAACCCCAGTTTTACTATATAAAAGTGGGGTTTAAGGGGGTCAAAATTATATAGGCATGTTTTCGTGATGACCCCTGTAAACCGCAATTTTACTATTTAAAAGAGGGGTCAAAGGGGATGAATATCTTTGAAAATCGAGTTTCGTTTTTAGCCTATGTTGGCGCGCTGTTGGAGCTGGGAGGGGTATATGCAGCTTTGCAAAATACACTACTACAGTTGACTCCCGCTATCTCGAACTCGCTTATCTCGAAAAACTGCTTATCTCGAAGTGAAAATCTGGTCCCTGCCTAAACATTAAAATCTAACAACACGTAAAAACTATTGTGGAAAAGAGGAGAAATTGCTCCTAAGGAGCAATTTCTATTCTTTTCCACAATATTTTCAATATATCTCTAACTTCAGGAGTCAAATTACACATATATTTGTTAAATGTGGTTAATCGGATTAGTTTTTCCTCAATTCTGCAACTCTGATATGTCGAAGTACGGATATCTCGAAGTATTTCAGAGAGTCCCTTGGAATTCGAGATAACGAGAGTCGACTGTACTATATGAAGAGCTCAGGGAAACCGCGACTAATATTTTCATTATTTTATGCGTTTGGTGGTGCCAAGCTTTTTGGGAACCTTTATAGGTTTTATTTGTTCAGTCGTTAGAACAAGTATAGTATCCATTTTTAGCTGGCGTCCCTTAAAAAGGACATCGGCAAGCATTGTAGACTCAGATCAGAGGCCACAGAATGCAGTCTCTGATCAGAGTCATAATGTTTGCATTAAATAAGGACTTTCTATAGAACACAGTGATAATAATAATAATAATAATAATAATAATAAAACAAAAACGTTCTGATAGAAGATTCCAACGAGCACAAATGGTTTAATGTGCTTGCTTTTCTTAGGATAACATGCGGTATTTTGGAGGATCCAAATGTTGTGGCAAGCCTAGTGCTGGTATTTTTCATGCCATTCTTTTTTAAGGGAGATAACTGTTATAACTTCCTGTTTGCTTTCCTTTATAACAAATTTCTTCTGAAAAGGAGTTCACTCTAAAAGGAAAGAATTTGCTTCCAGTGAGAGTAAAATCTTTCCTTTCAGTGTAGACTCCTTTTCAGAAGGGAGTTAACACTACTTTACAGAATTGTCTCCACTGAAAGAGTACCCATCCCGACTTCCGTTAACTAAAGCGAAGACAATTACGTTCTCATATGAAATATGGTCCTAAACATTAGTAAGTTCAGATGTGCGCTGAAAACGAAACGAATCATATGCTCAATAACTACTGTAATACAACATCGATTGAACGAATACGCTCGTACGTTCATGTAATTATTGAATGCCCCTCTTAGTTGGGCCGCGAGACTTTGCCTTGGAGAATACGCAACACCGGCTGATTGATGTCATACTGCGCATGCGCACGGTCTCTTTATCGCTTTTTCCCTACCACGATATATTTTACAGACTACAATGTTTCACGTAGCGGACAGCGAAGACCCTGATCAGTCTGCAAATGCAGACTGATTATAATCTTTGCTGTCCGCGTTTGCCAGGAACACTCCTTCTTGCATAGCAGTTAGTATAATCCCTGGATAGTTAAAATCTATTATAATGTCATCACCACAATCGTGGTTTGTTCTGTGGAGAATCATTCAGTAAATTGAAGAAGTTTAATTTTATGGTCTCTGAGATTGCCCACTTGGTACCCAGTGAAAATGCTTGGTTTAGTCTGGACCGCTTGGATCGTTTGTTACAAATTGATGTCTGCGGGAAATTGCTTCTGTAATGGCATTTTTTATTCCTCTACATTGTTTTTGAAAATGTCTAAAGTTCCCCAGTGTGATATTGGACTATATATTGCAAATGACAACCTGAAGTTATTATATTTATTTCTGACAAATTGAATATCATCTGTCAAGAGAATAATAGATGGATCCTGATTTTATTCTGCAAACCTCAAGAGAATCGGTCATAATTTCAATAATTGATTCAGACATAATGCTTCTACATTAACATTCGGAAGTTACGAAAGAGCATCAGTTTGTCGACAACTTTAGTTACTTGTCGTTATGAGACGACATAACGTCGTCGATCTAATAACCACACTTACCCCTTTAATGCTACATACTGGGTAAACAAATTGGCGGACGACATTTTAAGTTTACGCGTGATATTGTTAATTTTCCCTGAAAGGAAGATCTGACAGAAAACGTCGGCTCACGTTCCTTGCATAAGTTGGCTATGTTTATCTTGGGTTGACATAATATTCAGACAGGGAATACGAGCTGTCCTCTGACATAAATTCGTATGTACCCTAACCTAAATATTCAAACCTTAAGGGAACTGGATACACCTGACCCCGAGGTTATAAAACTGTTTTCATGCTCAACTCAGCTGAGCATGAACTTTTCTCTGCTAATAATTGTTGGCATTTTCATATTTATTAGCTGAGAAAATTTCACGCTCAGCCACGTTTAGCAAGAAATTGTGATGGTTAGTAATTTGAGATTTATAAGCAGGACAAATTTCATGAAAAAAAGTTTTATATCATCGGGACCAAGAAAAAGCCATTTTGTATAAAAGAGACAATTGGTGTGACTTTCTGTGTGCTTTCCTATCTAAAAAAGGAGTTGATTCTAAAAGAATTTATTTCCTGTTAGAAACCACTTGTCTAAAGGGAGTTTAACAATTTTAACAGAGTTTTCTTCTCTGAAAGTGTATCAAGCGCCCTTATATCATTCCCATACGTTTCATTAGTTTTGTCCATTTGGTAGTATGACTGAAACTGCAGGACGCAGTGTCTGATCTGTGTCTACATTGCAAGGAAATCAAGGAAAACAAACTATGAAAGACAGTATACATGCCTCTAACCAAAAAAAAAAAAAAAAAAAATAAAAATAAAAAAGAACAAAAAAAGCCAGTTCCCGCTTCCGCACGGAGGTGATCACACTTCCAGATAATACCAGACGATTTCCACTAAATATAGAAAAGTTTCGCAGCGAGCGGCCTCAATGCCACTCGCAGATCAAACAACGCCACCAGAGACACCGCTTTAGAACGGTCTGTATTAAAACATAAATCGATTTTACTGGTACCACCAAGTCTTCACCCTAGATTCAAACAGTCGTTGTTCAACTGGCATAGAGGCTATCTAAGTGAAACATCTAAGAATATAAGAATCTATCAATGGTGTGAGGGATAGATAGAAACTCCGTACCGAGGATCACTGTCTGGTATCACGAGGCTTGCCGAGTGATGACAGATTGTGATCTCGAGAAACGGACTTTTTTCTATCTACCCATGATGGATTCTTTTTCTTGCGTACCTTTCACTTTTGAACTGGATTTTTAATACTGCAATCGTTTAGTTCGCAGACGTCCGCCATATCGTGATAATACTATTTTATATTTAATGACGTCCATAGGTTCACTGACGTTAACTTTAAAGATGGCACACATGACGTCCTGTACAACTAGTGTATATCAAAACGCGTGAGAATTCTCGATTTTTATCTCACTCTGGGTAGGATAACCTGGGTAGGATAAGAATTACTATCCAAGGGCAAAACCCAAGGTTTCCTTGTCTAGTGTGCAAGCAAAAATGTATTATAAAATTAAATCACTGCAAGCACCTAAGGCAGTAGCAGCCAGAACTATAGAAAACCACTGGTTAGACCACGTTGGTCCCAAGCAAAGACACAACACCAGGCATCTGCTCTCTAATGAAAGGCTGAGGTCGACACGTCATAGATCCGGGCCTTAGCTGTCACGTTTTCGTATGGTATGGCCCATATAATATTTTCCCATTACAAATTTATGGGCTGATTGAGTTGGCTTGGCAACCAAACAAACTTACGGATCGATATAGTCTTAACCCTGGTCCTGGTGAACCCGGATATGCCCTGACTTTGCAAACAGTGTAGATCCAAATCAGCAGAAGCCAACTGATCTCGATCTGCACTGCTTGTCATTACGTTTGTGACTTTGTATCAACATCTTGGGTCAAGTAATCTGTTTGGCTGAAAATTAGAAGTGGGCGTGACATCCAAAATTATTCAGCATGACAAGGGTAAACGAATGTAGATTACCAGTATCCAAGCAACTGTTTTACCTACTCAGGATTAACCTACGAGTACCTAGTGTTTTGATTTTTGTGATAAAAAATCTGTGCCTATCTCCATTGAAAAACAATGTCTGGTCCATTGTATTTGAACCGATCACGCCCATATTTAAACGCATTTCATGTCAGACCTGCATTATTAGACCCAGGTAATAAAATCTATTAAGGTTACCCTTGGAAATAATGGTTACACCCTTGGAAACAATGGCCACACCCTTTTCATATGACAGCAATGTAGTTTGCAAGGCTGCATTAACACATTTAAATCACGCTCTCTGCTATTAACTTACATTAGTGTATCTTGAGTGGATATATGGTTTTAAAACCATTGGTCGCATACAATGGTATGGTTCTAAAGTAATTGGTCGCATAGAAGTAGCTCATCAGGTCGGTTCTCCGCTGGATAGACCACTTATGTGGCATCAGGGATACCACTCGGAATTATCAATCATGTTGCGAAGTAATTCAATTGCTTTAATATTTTCCAGGTAGAATTCAGTTAATGAGATGCGCAATGTAGAAAAAGGGCCCTTATGCATAAATGAAAAATGAAAGCCCCATCAGTGTGCGAATTCACAAATCCGTTTAAAGCCATAACGAAAATATGCCTATATAATTTTGACCCCCTTAAACCCCACTTTTATATAGTAAAACTGGGGTTTACAGGGTATACATTGTTTCTTATTTCTGCTCAAAACATAGATTGTGGGTACTCGTTAGAACCGCCTTGGCGAGGCGGTTCTAACGAGCACCTATAATCTATGTTTTGAGCAGAAATATGAAAAATATTAGGATTTTTGTCTGAAAACTTTTAGTTTTAGGTAGTGAAATTTTCAGTATATTTGAATAGGCTTATTTTCGTAATGCTTCACTGTTCGTTGATACATTCTACAGTGTCCAATGAGTTTTTAGCGAGAAGTGAATGTCTTGACCAGACTGCGGGAATGTACAGACTGATATATGCCTTTGTTGCCCGCATATGCGATAAAGGTATTTTTCTATGCATAGTTCATGTTTTACGTTATTAATGTGGATACGAAATAACAAAGTTATAAAATAAGTGACAGACAATTGTTTAGCTATTATTATGGGATATTGGCAGCAGCAGGTCCATGAGTGGTTGAACAAGATGGAACTTAATCACGCGTATAACATTGAGGGACAGATTAGTCTGTATTACCCAGCAATCTAAGGCAAGGTTTCAACCCCCACCTCCGGCTGTTGTTACTGCTGACCGTTCCAAGGTGGTTCCTTTTTCGCAATTCCATTTTAATTATACAGTAAAACCTCAATGACTCCAACACCGATGGCTCGTGGTAAACGAACTCGTTTTTGAGTCCCTAGGAAATTCTCTTGCTAACCCAAGAAAGCAAATAATTATGCCTATTTTAGGGAAAATTTCTTCTTTTATCAAGAAAATCTATGTTTTGTGTACTCATTGGAATCGCCTCGATGAGGCGATTTCAATACATACGATCAACATACCATTATTGAATAGACGATCGAAAAGACTTCCATAGGTTATCGCCATTTGTTTCCTGACCTGGCACCATGATTAACTCTCAGTGGCTCGAACTACCCATGTCTTGAACAATTTTCCATGGTCCCAAAGATGTTCGAGCCATTGAAAATCCACTGTATGTCGATTATTTAAACTGTGTCATTACGAAAACATGCCTATTCAAATATATTGAACATTTACAACCAAAAAAAGGAAAATTTTCAGATAAAAAATTTTGATACTTTTCATATTTCTACTCAAAACATAGATTGTGGGTACTCGTTAGAACCGCCTCAGCGAGGCGGTTCTAATAAGTTCCCACAATCTATGATTTTAGCAAAATAAGAAAAATAATATATACCTGTAAATCCCAGTTTTACTATACAAAAGTGGGGTTTTAGGGGGTCAATATAAAATAAGCATGTTTTCGTGATAGCCGCTGTGTCTTGTTAATGTTCCTCATCTATTCCTCTTTTGGTACCTCTGGAAGGCTGTGCTTCGTGACTGCGGACTTTCCAGGTTGACTTCATTATATTTGTCTTCAGTTTGTACAGCTTTCACTGATAGGAAAGAATATAGCGACCGGCGATTACTTGGACTGCAGGAGTGTCTGCCATGCCAGAAGAATGGCAGAAAACTCAACTGAGTATATTTAAATCTACAGGTCTTCATATAACCAATCTAAATGTCAGGCATATCGTGCCAAAAATAGACGAGTTTCGCATTGTAATGGCCAATGATATGGGACCTGACATATTCGGGGCTTGTGAAACCTTTTTAGAAACAAGCATCCCTGATAACCAGGGTAGCGATAAACGGTTATAAATTCATACGTAAAGACAGGTGTGATACTCAAGATAAAACAGGTGGTGGCGTAATTGTTTATTACAGAACCAGTTTAAACTGTATACGTAAACAAGAAATTGAAATTTCAAATATTGAAACACTCTGGTGTGAAGTCATGTTACCAAACTCTAGGCCGTTTCTTGTTTGTGCGGTATATCGCCCACCTAATGCACAAGCTGAATGGATAGATATGTTTGAAGAGGAATTATCAGTTGCCCAGACAATAGGTCTTGAGGTCATATTAATGGACGACTTTAATATTGACTTATTGCACTGCACAAATAATAAATGACTTAATTTAATCCGATTATTTGACCTCACATAAATGGTTACCCAAGCTACACGAGTCACTCAGACATCTGGCTCAATTATTGACCATGTTTATAGTTCAAATCCAGAAAATATCTCAGAATGCTTCGTACCACACTACTCTATAAGTGACCGTTTTCCATTTTGTTTCACAAGGAAAATTAACTGTTAAATTAAGAAAGCAGAACATATCACTACCTCATATAGATGTTTCAAAAATTTTAATGAAGAGTCATTTACTTCAGATCTTTCAAATGAGCTGAGTGCATTTTCCATGAGTCAATCTGATATAAATGATGATGTGGCCACGTGGTATGCAATTATCAATAGACACTTAGATCGACACGCGCCGACCAATATCAGAAGAGTAAAATCCGAACTTCTACCTGATTGGTTCACTCCTGAAATTATGGAAGTCAGAAGAATGAGAGATAACAGCAAATGTGAAAATAACTGGGCCGATTACAAACGATACAGAAATAAGACAAAATACTTAATAAGAAAAGCCAAACGTAAACATTTTTCGGAGTCGGTAACAAATCTAAAAGATGCAAAAGCTATCTGGCAACATCTACGCACAGTAAATAAATCTAATACCCAGCTAGCATTCTTTATAAATCTATAACGGGCCGTTATCGGCCCGTCAGCTACCCTGACGGGCCGATAACGGACCGTTATAGATTTATAAAGAATGTTTACTGGGTATATTCTACTAACACTTTCCCCTCTGAATCAATATAGATAATGAACAGATTACTGATTCCCGTGATATAGCAAACAAACTAAATGATTACTTCACTTCAGTGTCTACACGGCTAAATGAAGATAACAATGCAACTCTGCCATCAGACTTAACTAAATTAATAAATTTTATTAGTAACAAAATTCCCGAAAACATGTATTTCAAGATACCACCAATTACTACACAGCAAGTTTCTTCTTTTATACAGAATCTTGACTCCTCGAAAGCAACTGGTCTTGATGGCATCGGACCAAGGCTATTAAGAATTATCCAAAACATTATATCGCCTAGTATTGCTGCCTTAATAAACAAAAGTTTGACTTCAGGAATTTTGCCTAATCAATTAAAGATCACCAAGGTATTTCCAGTCTTTAAAAATGGTTCGAAATCTGACCCGTCAAATTACCGACCAATTTCAATTTTGCCAACAATCTCTAAAATATTTGAGAAACATGTTTATAAGCACTTAATGGGATACTTAAACAAATATAATCTTATTCATGAATGTCAGTCTGGTTTCAGACAAAAACATAGCTGTCAAACAGCTCTAGTAAAACTAATCGACCAATGGATGGCCTGCATCGATAATGGATATATAGTAGGCACACTATTTATTAATTTTCGGAAAGCCTTTGATATGATTGACCACACATTACTTATACAAAAACTTTCACTTTACAAACTAACAAGCACAACCTTAGATTGGTTCACATCATATCTAAAATGTCGGCTCCAAACGATAGTCAATGGCCAAAGTCGGTCAAGCTTCTCTCAGTTGCAATCAGGTGTCCCTCAAGGTTTTATATTGGGACCTACCTTACTCTTAATATTCATCAATGACTTGCCTCTTTTCATGAATCATTGTTCAACCGACATATTCGCTGATGATACCACTTTTCATATTAATGGTAAAACTATTAAAGAAATTGAAATCAAACTCCAATGTGACTCCCTTGAAGCACATGCTTGGAGTAAAAGCAATAAACTGCCTATAAACTATGATAAAACAACTTCTATGACTATTGGCAGTAGACAAAGATTACATAATAATCAAACATTAGAAATAAATATAGCTAATAATCCTATTGCCAGCGTAAACAAACAAAAGCTTCTTGGAGTAGTCATTGATGTACATCTGCTTTGGACTCCTCATATAGACTATCTTTAACTCCACCATTTCCTCTAGAATTTCTCTTTTGAAACACATTGCAAACTATGTGCCAATAAAGGTTCAAAAAAAGTACTATCAAGGTTACATCCTACACTTCTCGATTAAGGTTCAAACACTTGGGGCACGACGTATAAAGTAAATATAGATAGACTCAACAAATTACAAAAACACGCAGCACGTATCATCTTAAAGGCCTATTATACCACGCCATCTACAGTGATGTTCAAAGAGCTAGACTGGATGTCTGTTAGCAGTCGATGTAACTACAATAAAGCCGTATTAACTTACAAAGCTTTAAACCAACTTACACCACCATATATATCAGATCTACTCAAGCCCGTTTCACAAACCTATACACGTCAGTTAAGATCTTCTGAAAACGGCTCACTGGCTGTGCCCAGGTCGAGAACGGTGCTCTATGACAAATCATTCACATGTTCTGCGTAAAACAAACTATGGAACACTTTACCATGTGCCATTAAATCAGCCCCGTCCCTAAGTTCTTTTAAAAAGTGTGTAAAAGAATATCTTAGCTAATGTTAATTATAGTCTTTAAATGTCAAGACCGTCCCAATTTTAATTAAGAAATCTTTGAATGAGCTGACCGTAGTTTTATAGCGCAGACTATTATTAGCGTAAACATGATTTTATCAACTTTTAATTCTGCCAGATGTCCAAATTTTATGCACCCCCTAAATTATGTTCAATATTATGTTTGATAACTAGTGCGACAGTAATTGCACATCTTAATCATCACTGCAAATGTTATTTATATGCTTTTAAAGTAGCTTCAAAATGTTCTTAATAATGTCCTAATGTTCTTACAATTCTTGATGCAATTATACCATTTGATCTCTTAATTTTAGATAAAACTGCATTTTTTAGAATGTATGTGTGACGATTGTGTATATATGTGTATGTTATATTTTTGCTCTTTTCAAGTAGCATGTGTTTTGGAGAATTTAGTATGTTAGTAGAGGGCCACTTGGTAGAATTGCTATTTTTAGCTAAATGTTTCACCCTCTTAAAATATTGTGTAAATAAAATAAAAATAGAAGAAGAAGAAGAAGAAGGAAAAGAAGAAGAAGAAGATGTGGGGTTTCCAAAGGCAATCTTTTTGACGTTAATATTACCACATTGCAGCTGGTAATAGTGCCGTGTGGCGGCGGTAGAATGTCCCTCCGTACATTACAATAGTGCTGGTTATATTTCATTTCCTTTGGGATCATTTGGCCCATTGTGGTACATGTAATATTTGAAAATGGAGATCTTCTCATGTATACGCTAGAGAGCATAAGCAGTGTTGCAAATCTCATTACTGCTTATGAAGAGTATTGATAAAATCGAGACTCCCAATTTCTTCCGTAGTGTGTTCTTTGTTACCAAAGGCAATCGTCTTGACGTTTATTTCTGTTTTCGTTTCTTACTATGTTGAGGTAATCATCATATCCAGGTCCTTTTTCCATGTTTAGAACATTTCGTATGGCTCTGTATTTTATCAAACCCTTCTGGTACACTGTGTTTTGTCACTTGAGTCCGCCTCCTTTCCCAGGAGTTTCAGGAGCTTCAGTTGGTATCAAAATTTTGTTTCTATGACATTACTACGGAAGACCTCCTCGGCTGTAGTGGTCACTGCAGGGTTGCATTTGCAACTTTGGATCGTGGCCATCATCTTCGTCATCAAGCAACGTTCACAATTTACAACTAAAATCGCTTTGAAAAACGTTTACTATACGAAGTGTCTTCACCATATCGTACCTGTACGAGTGGCCATGTAAGTGTTCTTTATGCCGATTTGTAAAGAGCATTATTAACATGTCATGATCATATACTATATCCGTCCCTGCAAGGCTTCCTGATATGGAGTGCTTGACTCCAGACTTGAGGGGTTTCCCGCCAAGATGGTAAAGCCCAGATGTAAATCATCGTTACCAGATTGAAATCTGTTTAAGATGATTTACATCTGAGCTTTGCCAAGTCCACGTTTGAGATGGTTTGTGAGTGTGTTGTGCTTTTGTCATACCCTCAGGACGCCTTGCAAGATTTCCTACAATCTTTATCTCAGTTAGATTATGTGTTCTTGCCAACTTTTGGATTCCAATGTTCTTGAACTGCTAGATGAGGCCCAAATCAGCCATGTAAAAATACTAAATATTTCAAAATTGCTAATAGTAAATTGATTGTATCCGTAGCATCAGCATACACTTTTATTTTCCTTTTATAAAAGAGACTAAATTGGGCAATGTATTTCTCTGTAGCAGTTGTGGAGGGATTGGAATTTGATAGGGCAGCCCGATATGCATTTTATGACGCTCTTTAGCATATATTATCAAGTTTGATAACATAGGATTAGTTACTTACCTTACAACACGGTATTTATACAGCACGTAGATTTTGCAATGAATATCTTTTATGTAGAAAAGATTTTATAGATAGGCTGTACTTTGCTCGTTCAAAACATACCAGAAAATGGCTTTAATAGCACACTCGAGCCGAATAATACAAGAACGGTATTATTGATACAGGACAGAGGCTTCACATAAAATCTCTCTTAGATTATAGGACTTTACTTAATTTGGTTTCTTTAAAATAGTATGGTGTTTGGTTTTTGTATGCCATAGTTTGTCAAAAATCAAATCAAATCAAATCAAATCAACAAAGCAACACACACACACACACACACACACACACACACACACACACACACACACACACACACACACAAATTTGGGCTACTCTACGTCTATCAGTCTATCACACCTATAGAGACAAATACAATGCATGAAATTATCTTGAATAACAGTAACTGTTGATACATAGAAGAATCAAATTTACAGAGCTGCTTTCCGCCCTTCGTAGACCCACTTATCTATTAAATGCAATTTGAGATTGAGTCCTAAATGATCCCTAAATGTTGAGAAATATTGCCAGGGTCTGTTCTAGTCTTATCAAAAGTGACAGAGGTATTGTACCTAAGACAAAGGCTAAGGGCCCCACAGCGCTCAATAGAGACACATTCTTCATCAGTCCATAAGAGTACATGCACTTTTTAACATCAAAAAAACATACCTATATAATTATGACCCCCTTAAACCCCATTTTTATATAGTAAAACTGGGGTTTACAGGGGTATACATTACTTTTCTTATTTCTGCTCAAAAACATAGATTGTGGGTACTCGTTAGAATCGCCTCGTCGAGGCTGTTCTAAGGAGTACCCAGAATATATACATGTATTTTGTGCAGAAATATGAAAAATATCAGAGTTTTTATCTGAACACTTTCAGAGTTGGTGATGAAAGTTTCAATATATTTGAATAGGCGTGTTTTCGTAATGGTTAAACTCTTAAAACCGGCGTAGATTACGCCATAAACTGGCACATCTTCACCACTTACCATACTGAATAATAAAATTTGAACAAGTCCTTTTTGCTACCTGTCCATGCGTCTAAAACTGCTGAGTAGAGTAAATAGAATAGACCTTGATCAGACGACACGCTCTGTTACGTCTGCTCTACGTCTACACATTGTTCAAACCTGTATGTCCGACTTCTATGCGGTATGTCCGACTATGTGACGATTCACTGATGCATTAGAATGCCCAAAGCCAATCTAATATTTATGTTGATTTGGAACTACAGGTCCCAGTTGTTCAAAGCGTCGTTAGCTTAACGAGCTCGTTAAGGGTCATTTCGTTAACTATTTTAGCGGATTCAATATACAATATTCTGATATTTTTTGCTGAAAAAATGTGAGTAGCTTTTGCACTGCAAAAGCTACTCACATTTTTACAGCAAAAAATTTCGGCATATTTGTGTATCACTCGATCTCAATTTTAACGAATCGTTAACTAACGACATCGTTAGCTTTGAACAACTGGGCCCAGCAGAATTATAGGCAAGACCGTCCGCGCCACCCTCTCTGTCCACCACTCAGTGGTTCCTCTGTTGCAGATCATCTTTGTTTGTGCGTCGATGGTTTCATATGTGATGTTTGTGATCCTAATATCTTCTTCTTTATGTGCCCCGGGAGGTCTGTATTTCGTCGATATTGCATCCGCGCAGCCTGGTCAGGATCTTCGCTGTTTGCCTACAAAATATAGGGTCCTTGTTGAAGATATAGGACTAATAGCGAAGATCTTGAGCCGAAGCGTGGCTGTGCAAACTGGTCCTTTTTGTCAGTCGGTGGCCCATTCGTACTTAGTCTACTGACTTTTTGTCTTTTGTGATGCCTTTCTGTTACCTCCCAGCAGCATTCTTTATAAATCTATAGCGGGCTGTTATCGGCCCGTCAACTGCCCTGACGGGCCGATAACGGTCCGCGTATGTAGAATACTTACTGGGCTGCGTCTTTCGTTTTCAACCTATTGTTTAGATTTTCAGCATACAGATGCACGTATCTCAGGTCACTGGCTACCTCTGTCCACGGCTTGGGAAGACTGTATTTTTCTAGGGTATCGTACATTGTATTTCTATTTTAACAGTAATACCCAGGCTAGCAATCTATGTAAATCTATATCGGACCGTCAGGATTCTAAGTAGAAAGCTGCTTGGGACGTCGATCAGTTTAGCACTGTCCAATGATTCTTTCAGCCTGAGATGACCTCGCTGTGCGATTAGGCCCTAAAATAGCGTTATCTCAAGATGCCATTCCAACGAATGAGTATGGCTGAAGTTCCCGCATTGCAAAACAATGAGTCATGCACGCTTCGTCTTGCACTTAAATGAATTCTGCATGTTTTATGGATATGCAGCAGCTAAACTGTCCCTGAATATGTCATTCTAATTGCGCTTTATATACTTGTACATCAGGACAGAACTAAAGAATAAAAAGGGTTCTGAGAGAAATAAAATCATGGGGTGCTTAAAATATGAAAAGAGTTATTATGTCATGTAAAAACAGCGAAGGTCCGCGGACGGTCCATGGTTTTGTTATGACCGTCTCTACTGGTCGATGTATACAGCAAGTGTCCAAGGTATTCAGCCTTAACCTATTTATGCATAACATCCCATAAAAGGACATTGGCAAACAGTGTAGACCCAGATCAGACGGCACTGAAAGCGGAATCTGATCAGAGTCTATACTGTTTGCCTTCAATAAGGTGTTTCAATACAATATGGTAATCATAAAATATAACTAGACACACTTTCAATTGGAAATGGACCAGTCCAAAGAATTAAGGTAGATCTAGTTTATACTTACATTACTTCAAAAGAAATGGATTCACTTTCAGGGGAGGAAGTCTTTCAAACCTGTTCTGTCCTATTCTGAAAAAGATTCTTCTCGAAAAGGAATGTTATTTTTTATTTTAAGGGGATCAGGATAGCAGGTTCCTTTCTTTTAGAGTAGATCCCTTTTCAAAGGGGCGCAAATGCAATTCCTTTCAGAGTAGACTCTTTTGCAAAAAAGTGCAAAATCAAATTTGAGAGAGTTACCTACCCGGGTGATTCTATAAACTCGAACGAAGTTTCTCATCAGATTGGCTGATCTGGGCCTCCCCTGCCCACGTATGACATACGGGTCATTTTCTTGCGAAGCGCAGACTATATCCTAGACTACCAAGAGTCTTGCTTATAATGGCCTTGCGTGAAATACGTCATTTGCAAGCGCCGTCTTTTCAATATTCATTGAGTTAGAAAAGTGAAAACGAATTTCCTGTTGTCACGGGAGGAAATGCATTTGCTGTCGCCAAATTGATCCTACTAGCAGTAACCAGAGACGTTACGCTAAGTATGTCTAAAACACTAGATATTCTGACAATATTTACTCAACGCATCATATTTATTTTCTGTATATGATGTTTTCTGTTATCTAGAAATAATTGAATTGAAACGTGTAGACTATGACGCAAGTTTGACCCTGTTCTCCCGCCGGGGACATTTTACTAACATATCCTATCGGAAAGAGCTATGTTTTAGGTGTCGAATGACGGATGTTTGCACTCTGTAAGTAGTGAACTGAACTTATAGCAGTGGTTTATATACGTTAACTGTAACCGCTGTCACACAATCTAAGAAATATTTCGAATTTAAGTGGCTTCATGACATCAAAGCTTATTATGTGGTTTCATATACCATTTCAATTTAATTACTTGATGGAAATTGTAAATTCGATTTCAAATCGGTGTTAAACAGTCGAACTCGATCAAAGTCGGTAACGTAAATAACAAAAAACAAATTATTGACTGAAAATGAGCTGCATTTCCTGTCATGTATCAAATCGATTCCATAGCCAGAGAAAAAACACAAATGAAACATGTTAGCTATACATATGCTTGTACATTTTGGATTTACATAAAAAAAAAAAAAAAAAAAAGGGTCGGCTCGTTTGAAAAATGGTACTAAGTGCATATGTGACCAGCGAACGTTTAGACAAACCCAACTATCCACACAGCTTCACCGGAGACTTGTCTGTTCACTAACACTCTATAAGGAGCAATACGAAGCTTCCTAAGACACAGAGCTTGATATCTTACCGCTTTTGTTACTTGCATTGCATTGCTTTTGTTACCTGCATTTCGAGCGATTTAATGATCACAAGTGGCCAACATATAACTGTAATAGTCGTATTTTGAAACATTATATAAGATGCATTATTTAACATTTACAAGCATGGCTTGAACTAAACCTACCCAGCGATGGCTGGTTTTAGCAGGTATGTCCTCTGACGATTTAGGTTTGCACAAAGAGTTGCAGCCTGCTCAAAGTAAAGCCAGACAGTGAAGCAGCCACTAAGAGCATGAAAAATGCAGTCAGCAATTTTACAAGCCCATTCACTGTCGATAACAAGGAAGAGCTTTTCTGCCTTTCATTCGGCAAACCAGCAACCAAAGACGTCAAAGCCGACCTTTGGAAAGCACATGGCCGGGAACAACAAGCTATGAAAGAGCTCATTGAGAAAAGGCTTTTGGACAAATCTATCATATTTCATGAGCCTATCAAACAGATGAATCTCAAAACGTTTGCATCTAAGGATGTCGCAAAGAACGCTAAAAGAAGTCAGAATAAAGTTTTGCAAATCCGAGCAGAAAGAAACATCTTCGGACAACTTGTGCTGCTTCCAGTTGAGCACAATATTGATTTGCAACTTACATTTTCTTACCCTCCTGGTCCTGTTTCATTTTCTATTGCCACAGGTGGCGAGATGCCGGTCAATACTGATAGAGGAAAGATTTTGCACTCTCTTGAAGCCAGTGTCGAACCAGTGGCAAAAACCCTCTGACAACAAAGTAGCGTATGTACTTAATGTGAATGCCCTACTCCAGTCTCTAGTCTCCGTCCCAGACGACTTTGAAACGTTTGCAGAACTAGTATTTTACCTTCTGCCTAAAACACTAGGGGTTGATTTTTTAACCCACAGATACAAATTGTTTTCCATTAAATCGTTCGAACCGGACCAAAACAAAAACCCCTAGTGACTGGAAGAGTTTTATATCAAATGACGAAAACAAACAGCAGCTCATCAAACTGTTTTTGAGAGTGAATGGCAAAAGGACAAATATGCCAAGAGACTTCATGAGAGGACGCTACTTTTCGTTTGTGCAGAGAAGTGCTATAGGTTATCAAGTAAAAATTCAGAAACCATGTCAGTTGCACCACTTAGTGCTCTGTTCTCATCGCAAGACGAGGCCGATACGTGAATTATCCTCCACTGTGAATATAAGTGAACATACATCCAAAGATACCGAGATTATTGTTCGATCACCTGACACTTATGTGTTGAGCTCGCTTACAAAATTTTCATAGGACATGTCTCGTGTGGTTGTGTTTGACACAAGAACAAGTACGATTGTTAAATGTTAAACAAATAATTGAAATACAGGGAGCAGATTTATATTCAGCTCTGCCTAGTCTACACTGTTTCACAGGATTTGATACCACAAGTGCCTTTGTCCAAAGGTGAAAAGTTACCGCATTTCAGACATTGGATAAATATCCACAATGTTTGTCTGTCTTTAAAGAGATGGGTGCGGACATTTCGTGTTCAGAAGCTACAGTAGACGCTCTGAAAAAGTTTGTGTGCTTTATTTATGGAAAGTGTCAATAAGTTGAGATATAATATGTTTGCTCTGAAATATCAAGGCAAATCAGACTACTTTCTCAGCGCTTTCGATGGCATAGATCTTAGCATTCCCTTTGCAGGGCGTCTCTTGAAATGTATGTTTACAGGGCCAACTTTCAGGCGTATAAAGGTGTGTAGGGGGCGGGGCGGTGGGACGGCTGGGGCAGGGGGTGTGCGGTGGGGGCGGGGAGGGGAATGCAGCTGAGCAATTTCAGTCCTGACGTACAAAGACCAGATGGCCATGGATGGAAACTCAGCGATAGCAACGAGATTTAGTACGAATGTACAAGTGGTTTCATTGTTCCACAAATATTTAATTGGCATAATGTGCACAGAGCCTAATAATTGACATAATGTACACAGAGCCTGCCTAATAATAATGCAGATGAAGACAAGGATCTTGACACGGAAGTAGATAGCATCTGGATATTGTGTATGAAAACGCTTCAGAAGAGTATGATTTTTCGTAACAGACATAATGTAACACTCACAGCTTAGTATCAAACCAGTGCTCTGGATACCTGTCAGTGCTCGGGCATTCGTCTTATTCGACAAATTCTGAAAAACAAAGCCAGAGAATAGTCTTAACAATTCAGTATCATTCTTTTCTAAATTGTTCATGTAACTCGAAATCATGAACTATTTGTTATTTTTGTTTGTTATAAAACCAGAATCGTTGATATAATACTTAAATTATGTACTTTAACC
The DNA here is from genome assembly GCA_964016985.1 of Anodontia alba. NCBI lineage: Eukaryota > Metazoa > Mollusca > Bivalvia > Lucinida > Lucinidae > Anodontia > Anodontia alba. The sequence goes on from OZ024826.1 coordinate 26,871,860, forward strand.
TTGACATTGTGTTACGTACAAAAAAGGTAAGAGAAAAGTCCAGGGAGTGCCACAATTACAAACCGCAGTCCTTTCCAGACACCAAGAGGAAGAGGAAACCGACAAATCCAAACAAGCACAAATCGAACAAACGTACGAAAAGCATTAAGATTAGCTCTCTCTTCCCCAAGCGAGGTAATCGCAATGCTAAAAGCACTGAAAAATACAAGAACAAAATGACACAAGGTAAGACATAAAACAAATCGCCTCGTAGAATAAACCAGAAAGCAAAGCACTTTTACAGCTAGCCAACTTCACCCTGGGTCCCGATGCTACTCTTAATACAGAAATACATAAAAATTCGGTTCGCATAAGGGCTCCCAACTCAGTCCGTTTCAAAGCGAAAACATAAAAATCAAATTAATCACTATAATAAACAAAGACGAGTACTCATGGCTAATTCTACTGTATACCAAAGTAAATGAAAACTAACAGTTGAACCACGGCGGGCCAAGCCAAAGACATATCGTCAAGCCCCAACCCACTGGTTAAAGTTTTACGAAGAGACCGTCATTGAGTCTGGGGCCCGAACCGCCGTCGTGCAATTAAAGTCTGAAGCATAGCCATCAACAATGATTGAGTTGATAACTAGGCATGCAGCCTGCCGCATAATATCCAGGCTATAGTCAATTCTTTTATAGCGGTTAATAAGTTTTCTGAATTGCTCCGAAAAATTAGATTTACCTACAATTTTTCTAAATCTGTACACTGAGTCACCGTAAAATTCTGGTTCCGATATACCTTGTTGCAGAAGTGTTTTCAGACTGACGCTATATTTTTCTACCAAAGCAATGTGTCTGCGATAAAATTTCGAAAACACCTTACGAAGTTTAAAATAATGATAGCCCTGCCTAAGAAGTTTGGCAGTAAAAGCTTTATTACGGTAGTTAAAGTCATTAAGATTTGAAGAAGCTCTGGCGAATCTAATGTTGAGATATATATACCCCATATGAGGTTCGCCATCCAGAAAAGGGAAAATTGACTAGATCAAAATCAAAATCGTTCCGTTTATCATAAATTTTGGTGGAAATTGTACCATTAGATATACATAGATTCAAATCCAGAAGGTGCCTCGGTATCAGAAGAATTAGCTCTATTTAATTGGAGTTCTGTAGGGTATGTGCGGTCCACCATTTGGTCAAAGTAAATATTGTCAATATTTAATAAATTCTCAAGGTATCTTGAAGCTGAATTGAAAGCCTCAATAATACGTTACCTCTAGAACGCCAAGCTAGCCACATATTAACATCAAACGGAAAGATTTTTTGAAAGCTCCTTTTTCATTTTTACCTTCGAACAGTTTTCGTATTATATTTCTGTGCATTTTGCCATTTAAATGTATTTGCTTTACAATCATGGGGACAAATACAGAATTTTACAGTAACGGTTACATACGTTACAGTGACTCAAAGGTTCATAATCAAATGACTGCAAAAACACCTTATTCTGTGTTTGTTCAGCATAGATACAACTTCAGAATTTTACCATTCACGAAAATTATCATACATCGTTGGATAGTGGTATTGTTATACAGTATGTATGTAATGTTATCATAAATTTTGGTGGAAAAATATATTCTACCCGGCAAAAGATAGTGTTAGTACGTGCTCTTTCATTCATTCATACAGGGCACGTAAAACTACCTGTATTGTGATAGGTGTGTCAAAGGTTGATACCACTGATCGAGGCTTTAAAGATTCATTTAAATGAATGTTTTAAATTCGGGGTAGAGGTGCTTAACATAATCTTACGGGACCAGTATGAAAGATTTGTTTTGCCTGAAAGCTAATTTAATTTACTTTATGAAAAACGCAACTTTGATTAAAAATAACTGAGATGCAGCCTTTAAAATGTAATGTCAGCAGTATATATTACATCTTTTTTTAGGGTTTAAGTGTTTAATAACGGAATTACTGCCATAATGACGTTTTTGTTTTCTTCCTAGTTATGCATTTGTAGCAATACATTCAATTTACAGATTTTATCATCATGTGTATTATATAGATATGACAAAGCTTTTGTTTGATGTCACATATGTAAAACTATTATGTCACAAATTTCAGAGGGGTAACATACATAACAGGCCGTAATACCTTATAGTTAATTCTTAAATCGCTAACTACAAACTGTCGCGTGAAACTGTATAACAGACGACACTCGGATTCTCTTTTGTTTAGTTTAAAAAAGAAAATGGCTATTTGTGGGTTTCTTTTGCTCTGGTTTCAGATTATCATTGAGCCCTCTACTTCGTTTCATAACAGGTTTGTGATTAATTGTGTTTTTGGATCGATTGTTGTGTATTCCTACAGCAAAACGTTCTTAAGATTGTTATCAACGTGATTATCTTTGACCAATTAAATTAAACCCCGCATGAAACGGACTAACAAAATGTTCACAGTATAAAACCCACAATCTATTGTCTTTGAAACGAACTCTGTTCTAGAACCTGGACTGGGCTAAGTGTTGGGACATTCAAAAATAGTGCAGACCAAGATCAGATGCCGCAGAATGCAGCGTCTGATCAGGGTCTGGACTGTTTGCTTAAATTACAGGAAGTAAACAGTTAAATGAAACAGTCTGTCCGCGTTCAGACGCATTTTTCGAGCCTGCACTCAGAGACAATCGACCCACCAGTGCTGTCGGTGTTTTGGTTCTGTGATGTTTTCGGATGCGGTAGAGGACCATACATTGGACTTGTAATTTTGAACCCATCAGAGTTAAGATTGTGTGTGTGTGTGTGCATGTGTGTGTGTGTGTGTATGTGTGTGTGTGTGTGTGTGTGAGAGAGAGAGAGAGAGAGAGAGAGAGAGAGAGAGAGAGAGAGAGAGAGACGTTTAATCGAAGAAAACTAGTATAAGCGCCCACCGTTCCTTCTGTTGATCGTTCAAAGTCAGTAGTTATTGTTTGTGTTTTGGTCTATTGTTTACAACAGAGTCATACTTTACAAATACCAAAGTTTGCTTAAAGTAGTTGTCTACGTGATTATCATTGATCAATGTAATCAAACCGCGTGTTAGAGAAATCCAGGTAACGGTTATTTATACGAGGGCAAGTCAATAAGTAACCAGCCTATCCCATTTCAATTGACCGAGACACGCAAGATTTTCATGCCTTGTTTCAATACATGTTTTAGGCCTGAGGGCAAAACTGCACCCTTATCGTGTCATTCACTCATAAGATATTGAATGTCAAACATGGCTAGCGATGCAAAAGTAAGCTTTTCGTCAAAAGTTGAGTACCGTGCTGTAATTCGGTACATTTGTGTACTTGTATTTGAAAGGGAAAACAAGTCAGGAAATACATTGCGAGTTTAACCAATGTTTATGGGTCTTCTGCACCATCGTATACACAAGTAAAATTCTGGGTTGTGGAATTTAAATGCAGTAGAACGTCTTCAGAAGACGAAACCAGGTCTGGACGCCCATCAGATGCCACCGGTGAAGAAATGTGTAACAAAGTACGGGCTCTGGTGTACTCTGATAAGCGAATTAAGGTGGAAGAAATAGCGAATGCATTATACATTTCACATGGTAGCGTTTCAAAAACTTTACATGATCGCTTGGGTATGCACAAGCTAACAGCCCGTTGGGTCCCAAAATCCCTTAGCGACGAGCAAATGGCAACCAGAGCATCAGTATACAGTGCATTGGTGGAGCGGTTTAGGTCAAAGGAAAATGATTTCTTTCACGTCTGGTGACTATAGATGAGACCTGGTCCATTATTATGGGCCAGAGAATAAAGCTCAAAGTCGCCAGAGTGTGGGGCCGGGGTCTCCGAGGCCAAAGAAGTTCAAAACGCAACCCTCTGCTGGCAAGGTGATGTCAACTGTATTTTGGGATGCACAAGGCGTTATTATGTTGGACTTTCTCGCAAAGAAAAGTAAATAACAGTTGCGTAATATGCAAATTTGCTCGACCAACTGAGAACTCTGATCCGTGAAAAACGCAGAGGTAAACTCTCCAAAGGGATTCTGCTCCAACAGGACAATGCGAGAGTCCGCACTTGCAAAATTGCAATGGATGCTGTTGCACGGAATGGGTACGAGCTAATACCGCACCCGCCTATTCTCCGGACTTAGCCCCTAGTGACTATTTCCTATTCCCAAACTTGAAAAAAAAATATCCGTGGACGTCATTTCCGGTCCAAAGAAGAAGTCGTGGCGGCAGTGGAGGAGTGGGTCAGAGACAAGGACCATTTCTTCCGGCCTTCACTCCGAGACAATCGACCCACAAGTGCTGTCAGGGCTTTGATTAAATTGGTTGTTGCAAATGTGGCTTTGTGGCTTGCATTATTTAGTCCTCATCTCGCCTTCTTTCTGTGTATCGGGAAGATTGTGCTTCGTGATTGTGGCTATTCCTGGCTAAATGCTTTTATATTGTTTGCTTTATTTATAGATATCTTCATTATTGTTTGCAATTATTTGTGTTTTACTTTGGTGCATCACTGAAGAAATAGAGGATCTACACGGAAGGAATACCTACACCACGACCTCTTTAAAACACTATTGTTGGAATCCATAGGCTAACCCGTGTTAGTTAAACAACCGTGTTATATCCAAACAAATATGTATAGATTATGGTCATTTATTTTTTTTTTAACATAATCTACACATGTTTGGGATCCATCTTTGAACCGTGTTATTTCCAAAACCGTGTTATAACGAACCGTATTATAAAGAGGTTGTAGTGTACTTGTAATTTTGAGATGCACCAGGATTAATAATTAAGGGCGAGATTTCGGTCGGGTGAAACTAGTTTAGGGCCGGCCTCGGTGGTTCAGTTGGATGCGCGTCCGACTGGTGATCAGGAATATGCGGATTCGACCCCCGCCGGGTCGGCAGCATTCTTTCGCGAAAATTGATCATGAAATAGTTTCTAAGGTTATTCTCTCCCTTCTGCTTGTTTAAGAAGAGCAGTTGTCAATTGCTGGCGAAAGAATGTGCACAGTACTGGTTAACCGCTTAGAGGACTAAGCCTGCCCAGTAAAAGCGTGGGTAGATAAACTGACCGCGCTCGACATTACCCCAGAGAGTTGACTAGGCCTTAAAACCTCAACACAAACAATCAAAAACAAAAGTAATTGCTTCTGCTGATCGGCCCAAGGAGATTTCTGTGTTGCAGTTCTTCTTTGTTAATGTAGCGTGAAACCGGGTCTTCTACGAAGTCAAGCACCACGGTCACCAATCCAGGTTCTGATCGCGATCTTTGTTTCTTAACTTCGTAAAATAGCCAATCATTCTATTAGTGTCGCCATAAAAGCCGGCTTCCACAGCGAGGCTGTAGAAGTGATATATATATATATATATATATATATATATATATATATATATATATATATATATATATATATATATATATGTATATATATATATATATATATATATATATATATATATATATATATATATATATATATATATATATATATATATGTATATATATATATATATATATATATATATATATATATATATATATATATATATATATATATATACTATTCCGTTACATGAGTATGTTGCGTATTGAACTGGTCCGTTGTGTCGTGCCATTGTTGTTTCCTCATCCCCTTCATATTCAGTCCTTCTGGATTGTTGACATTCCTGAATTACTTCATTAAAATAGAGCCATAGAACGAGATTTCCAACAATTTGGCGTTCTGACCAGTGTAGACTAAGATAAGCTTGTGCAGCAGTCATTTTAGTTTAGAGGCTTAGTTTCTTTTTCTAAGGATAGCTTATAATAAAATGAAGGTCAAAGCGATCAGCAAAGGCGCTGATCAGACTGCGCGTATGCTGGTCGCACATACCATTTTGTTTGAATTCCCCTGAGGTGGCTCAAATTTTATGTTTTTTTGAAAATTCATGTGAACAGATTGCAAGGCAGACGATGCACATGAATTGTCAAACATTATTTTCTTTTAAAGATATAAAAAAATAAAAATAAATGAGAAAAAGTCAGATATTCAGTTATCTGCTATGATTTTGGCGCTTTATTTCTGAGCATATCGCGGATTATCAAGAGCTCTAACTAGGCTATTTTTTTTTTTTTTTTTTTTTTTTTTTTTTCCGGCCTGGGCCGTCACATGTCACATATGTGTGAATAGTGAGAAATATACCTTCGGACGTTTCCATACCTGCTGACAGCGAAGAGTATTATCAGACTGTGTCTATGCGCAGGTTTTTTGTCTTTGTTGGGCACATATGTCCGAAGGAATATTTTCTCACGTTGTGGCTCAATACCAATACAAAAAATGTCGTCTGCAACTTTTTTCCAACAAAACGTCCATCAGAAATAACCATAGGCGTAGCGCTCATTACGCATGTGCGTACATGCGTAAGAAAAAATATTTATGATAAATTGGCATTGATATAAAATATTTTGCTCCTTTACCATTGGGCCTGCTCTTAACCCTTGTCCTGCTGAACCCGGATATACCATGCCTTTGCAAACAGTGTAGATCCAGATCAGTTGGCTTCTGAAGAAGCCAACTGATCTGGATCTGCACTATTTGCCATTAAATTTGTGAATTTATAGCAACTATCCAGACCAAGTGATCTGATTGGTTGAAAATTAGAAGTGGGTGTGGCAATTTATTCAGCAGGACAAGGGTTAAAAGAAAGCACTTGCTCCCCTTTGGGAGCAAATTCTTTCCTTTAAGAGTATCCCCTATTTTGGAAGCGAATCAAGGCATAATTTTCGAGATTTTTCTGTGTGTGCGTATAAATAATTTCATTCTGGCTACGCCTCTGATAACTGCATGTCTAATTCAAAGACTGAATGAGAAACAGCGTAGATCTACACTGTTTGTATAGCCCCCTTATAAATCCAATTTAAGCGCTTTTTTTTCACCAAACATTTTATAGTTGATATTTGTCTTATTTCTCCATGAAAACAGATGTTGTGTTTCTCATTTGAAGCGCCTCAGCGAGGCGCTTCTAGTGAGTACCAACAACATATGTTTTTCGTGGAAGAATAAGACAACATATTTTTCTCATTAACCCCTCGTATCTAGAGCTATGACTCTTATTATCGTCTGTGGCACCGGAAATGTTGAAAATATTCTTGGAACCAGAAACTGTTGAAAAGCATAACAGTCAACACGAATTCCCTTCAGTAATTCAGGATTAGAAATCAAAGTCAACATACTCGTCGGGAATGAAAAATTATGCACCCTTGATCAAACAATGGCGTATGCTTCTGCATCTGTGATGCTGTTTCATCGTGAAATGCGACCTGAGAGATAACTAGCAGACGATTAGACAGAACGTAAGAAACAGATGTGGGCAATGAAGGCCAAAAATCATTGTAACAAAAAACATATAAGCCCGGACACAGCATTACCTGCAAGATTGCATTGACGCTTGGTAAAGAAAAAGGCAGTTAGTCTATTGATGGGTCTAAATGATAGAAAAAGTGCATTATGACATGTGAATCCAATATACTAGTTTCAAACTTCAATCATTACGAAAACACGCCTATACTAATATATTGAAAAAAATCACCACCAAAAACTGAAAGTTTTCAGATAAAAATTCTTATATTTTTTTCATGTTTCTGCTCAAAACATAGATTGTAGGTACTCGTTAGAACCGCCTCGATGAGGCGGTTCTAACGAGTACCTACAATCTATGTAACATAGATTGTAGGTACTCGTTCGATGAGGCGGTTCTAACGAGTACCGACAATCTATGTTTTTGAGCAGATATAAGAAATGTAATGTATACCCCTGTAAACCCCAGTTTTACTATATAAAAGTGGGGTTACAGGGAGTCAAAATTATATAGGTATGTTTTCGTGACGGAGTTATTTTTGTATCACTTCATGACGTCTTTGGTGTAGGCAGTATAATAATAATAAAGGTAATCCATTTGACAACGTCAAACGTGTTTTGTTAGAATTTACATTGCTGCGTTGTTAACGCTTAGTATTCTGGGTAAAATTTTCAGCAGACCACACATTGGAATACATTCTCGTTTTTCCCAGCAATCAAGTTTTTACATTTCATGCAAATTGTCTTCAATGAAGACAATTTGCATGAAATGTCAAAACCTGTTTTTTTTGGACAAATAAGAAAGTATTACCAATGTGTCGTCTGCTGAATTAGCCCATAGAGTGGTTCAGTATGTTAGACAAACATACTTCGTCGGAGACAGACAGGTGATACAGAAATCTACGAAAGACTGGTAGTGACATTTCAACTACATTCATTCAAGGTATCAACTTCACGAATTCACGATTTCAGCTTCACGAATTCACGATCACGATTTCAACTTCACGAGTTCAACTTCCTGAATTCACGAATTCAACTTTACGAATTCACGAATTCAACTTCATGCATTCAACTTTACGAATTCGTGAAGTTGGATTCGTGAATTCGTGAAGTTGAAGAATTAAGAATATATCGATGAACATGTAGATAAGGCCTTGACCAGACTGCGCGGAACACGCAGGCTGATCTGGACCATCGCTGTTCACGTATGGTCGTTTTTCCGTGACTCAGTTCAATTTCATTTGAGCAACACATTAGGAAAACATGCCTATTCAAATATGCTGAACATTTTATCACCAAAAAATTGAAAATTTTCAGACAAAAATTCTTATATTCTTCATATTTCTGCTCAAAACATAGATTGTGGATACCTCTAAAAACATAAAATTTTCGGATAAAAAATCGAATATTTTTCATATTTCTGCTCAATACATAGATTGTGGGTACTCGTTAGAACCGCCTCGCCGAGGCGGTTCTAACGAGTACCCACAATCTATGTTTTTGAGCAGAAATAAGAAAAATAATGTATACCCCTGTAAACCCCAGTTTTACTATATAAAAGTGGGGTTTACGAGGGTCAAAATTATATAGGCATGTTTTCGTGATGAACCGGAGGAAACTTCCACATATGCCACCAATGAGGACTCAATTCAGCCTGCGCCTCCGTACAGTCCGACCAGAACTTTGCACCCTTGGCTATCAAAAATGCGCCAGTGAAGATTCTGATCAGATTGTGCGAATGCGCAGGCTGATCTAAATCCACGCTGGGCGCACATTTCAAAAGGTAGTTTTTGACAATGCGGTACACATACATGTACAAAATGAAATCTCCCATGTACTTCAGTTTGGTTTAACCCTTCTCTTGCTGAACACAACATGCCCTGTCTTAGCAAACAGTGTAGTGCCAGATCAGTTGGCTGGATCTGCACTTTTTGTCATTAAATAAGTGAATTTCTATCAAAGACCCGGATCAAGTAATCTGAATGGCTGGAAATTAGAAGTGGGCGTGGAATCTTAATTTATTCAGCATGACAAGGGTTTAAACATAGTATGGCAAGTTATAATCATTGAGACGATACGTTTTCTGACGCCCAGGCTTCTTTTATTTCTTGTTTTATTACCACTTGAGGTGGGCAGTTTATTGATGCTAATAATGTCGTCCTTAATGAAGTAGTTAATGTATTCTGCTTTGAAGATGTCTCTGTATTACGCCTTCTGTATGAGAAAAGATAAGGGATAGTCAGTGCGTAAATGATCCTTATCTTGTATGCGACAACGAAGGCCCAGGTCAGCGTGTACATTTGCTTTCGTTTACCGACTCAATAATTAAAGTTCCACCCCAAGTGGTATTAATAAAAAAAAACGTAACATCAAACGTGCTGGCCCTGCGAACGCTCAGATCAGCCTGCGCATTCGCGCAGTCTGATCAGAATGTTCACTTGGCGCATTTTGAATAGCCAAGAATGCGACGTTTCTTCATACAGACAATGGAGACTGATCATTCTGCGCCGATGCGCAGGATGATTTGAGTCGTCGTTGCGCGTTTTTGAGTCTGCTAGCGACAGCTAGCAGGCTCTATGCAATCGCATGGGGTTTTTTACTACGTCACAAGCGGATTTTCATCACCGCTATATTCATACGCGCACTACTTCTTAATCAGACGCAATGCGGCACTATTACGGCGAACTGAATGTGAAGCAGGGGAATTTTTTATAGCTTTTCTATTTCGCTAACATAACTGTAACTGAAATCGATTTAGATATGGCAATTTGAAACATAGACTTCAAAATTCGGTGTAGTAATACACGCGCTACTTTTGTCAATCACCCCACGCCATCTTTGATGTTGTGCTTAGCAACGGAAGCTGAACGAAAAGAAAGTATCAGAATCTACTTATTCGATATTGAATATAGCAAGACATCAGGCATTTAATTCATTCCTCCTACATGAAATTACTTTATTCACACCTCAGTGACACGGAGTTGTCTGACGACTGCTGGCCCATTTATACGTTATGACCCTTCTTTTGTGGACATCGGAAAATCTCTTGAAAACAGAAAAGGGTAGGCATAGCTGGTCGGGCTAATCTGTTGATGCTTAGGTGAAGCACTATCAAATGACAATCAGTTATTAAAGCTAATCTGGATTGAACATAGCCATTTCAAATTTATTTAATCTGCTCGTCTTCATAATAAGTTGATAAAGATAAATTTATAAAATTGCACCAGAATTATCGTGGAGCTACATCAGGTGTTGAATATGTATGAACTGGAGCATATCTAGACTTGAACTTTGATAATTCTAGAAATTGGAAATTGCTGCTGGAGATACACTCATTTGGAATAATCAGGTGGTAAACTTCATTGGAAAATAAAGAGGTTCATTACTCCAATCACTGCATTGGCTTATATATGCAGATAATAAAATGTTTTTTTTTTTTTGTGAAGAAAGAAACAAAACAGAAGAGAAATAATTGTATTTAGTTTTTCAGTACATGGTTAGATTATTTATGTATATCTGTTTTACACAGATGCCTCAGTAAAGACCCATTCTTATTTATACATTAAAAGAAGTAGAATGCATTTCCATCTGACTGATTTTGAGAAATTAAATTGATAGTGAAAGCATGTAGTACAAAGTGTTCATGTTGGTTGTTTTTCAAGGAATAGTAAATTTTCTCACAAAGCCTTGTCTCTGAATGTAAATTTAATATTGGATGAAGCCACTGGTTGTAAGAAAGTGTGAAAATATGGATATAGAGCAAAATCCAGGTCCATCAAATCATATAAATCTAATTATGTAATTAAGTTAATGCCTTTTTTCGCGACACCGCCTTCTGAACAATTCAGAGTAACTACAGTTGCTATACTGGATGTACATTACTCTGTGGTGGTTCTGAATCTCTTTTAACTACACTTTTATTTAACTTTAACATGCGTAAAGTAACGTTATTATTTACCTGTATTATCAGTTAGATAACACACTTTTTGAATAAAAATTACTGGCATGTTTCTTATTTTTCTTAAGGAATATATGTTGTGGATATTCATTAAAAGAGCCCTACCAATGAATGACCTTCTAATAAGTTCCAACATGTTTTTGTGTTGAAATTATAATGAACTAGAACATGTGTTTGAACAACACTATGACCCCAACTATATGGTTTCCCTTAAACATGCATTGTCCATAATACTGAAACACTAAAAATGGCTAACTTCAAAAGTAAGAATAGGATGGCCGAAACATTCCCATACAGAACTAGTATTTTTACCGCTGGGAGGCGAATAAATTCCAACCACAGTTTCGTCTGCCATCATAATGAGAGTAAAGCAAAATGCAATTGGCGATCAGTCAAGCGTCATCCAATCAAAATCTCGCTCTGAAAATGTCACTTTGTAGACCGGATTAAAGAATGTAACGAACACAAATAAGCGAATCTGAATAGAAGCATTCATCATATCGATACTCCATCATGTGTATCGATACATGAAGCGTATCGGGATGCACCAATGCATCGATGAATCGTCCCACCACTAGGCGTAACTCAGCTAATATTTGGTGGACTGTAACCTCAAAACAATACGCCCTTCTCTACATCTTGGTCTAACTATAGCATAAATGAAGTTTCAGCTTGATCGGATATAAATTGTAGGAGGAGTTAACCAGAAACTAGAAGTTTAAAGAAATTTTCAATGGGGCTTAACTCTGCTAATATTTAGTGGACTGTAACCTTGAAACAATATGTGCTGCTCCACATCATGGTCTAGCTATAAATGAAGTTTCAGCTTGATCGGATGTAAATTGTAGGAGGAGTTAGCCGGAAACGAAAAGTTTAATGAAATTTTAAAAGGGACATAACTCTGCTAATATTTGGTGGAATGTGACCTAGAAACAATATGCACTGCCCCCACATCTTGGTCTAACTATAAATGAAGTTTCAGCTTGATCAGATGTAAATTGTAGGAGCAGTTATCCGGAAACGAAAAGTTTAAAGGAATTTTCAAAGGGCTATAACTCTGCTGATATTAAGTGGACTGTAACCTCAAAACAATATGCACTGTTCCACATCATGGTCTAACTATAAATGAAGTTTCAGCTTGATCAGATGTAAAGTGTAGGAGTTAACCAGAAACGAAATGTTTTCTGAAATTTTCGAAGGGGCATAGCTCTGCTAATAATTGGTGGTCTGTAGCCCAAAAACAATATGTGCTGCTTCACATCATGGTCTAGCTATATACCAAGTTTCATTTTAATCGGATGTAAACTGTAGGAGGCGTTAGCCGGAAACGAAAAAGTTTTCTGACGGACGTCATACCCCGTAAAATAATATGTCCCGTTTTTGAAACAGGTGTATAATAATTCAAAAAAGTATAAATGCAAGAGTTATGGTTCTTGCACGCTGCATGTTGTCTAATGCTGATTGATATTTACATGACCTTTCTTGAAGATATCTTGAACAGGTTTCAAGTTACAGAGCGGACACGATTTTGTGACGCATAAAGTTCCAAGTGAAATAACTCAAAAAGTATAAATGCAAGACGTATGGTTCTTGTGCTCTGCATGTAAGATAATGTTGATTGATATTTATATGAAGTTATGTGGAGACAGCTTGAACCATTTTCAAGTTACAGAGTGGACAAGATTTTGTGACAGACACCTGAGGGAAAAAACAATACACATCTCCCTACCCTAAAGGGAGGAGACATAAATATCAGAATCCTAGCTCAAGCGGGAGGGGGTATATTGCTTTTGGTGCAGATCTTATCAGCACTGGCGTCCCCATCCAAGGGTGTGTGTGTGGGGAGTGGGGGGGGGGAGAATATTTAGAACAGAATAGATTCAAAAACAGGCATAACTGGCATGCTAGGTCCAATGGGGGAAAAAAAAAAGCAAGAGGACCATGATGGTCCTATATCGCTCACCTGAGCAAACAGCTTTGCATACTTACTGTTGAAGTTTCAGCCAAGTTTACTGCTCTAAAATTTTTGTATAAATTTTATAACCCTGCACCCCAGTGGCCATGTTTTTTTCATCCATCATGATGGCTTGAACTGAATAGTGAAAGAGGATCACCAAAGGAACAATTCTGCTGTTATATTGAAATTGGTCCAGTGGTTTCTGACAAATAGATTTTTAAAATGTCTTATATAGATATATAGGGAAATTAAGCCCCACCCCCTAACGGCCATGTTTTTTGACAAATCATGACAGCTTGAACAAACTTGGTAGAGGGTCACCAAAGGAAAAATCCTGCCAAGTTATATTGAAATCGGTTCAGTGGTTTCTGACAAGAAGATTTTTAAAGTTTTCTATTTAGATATATAGGGAAAATAAGCCCCACCCCTAGCAACCATGTTTTTTGACGAATCATGATTGCTTGAACAATCTTGATAGGGGGTCACCAAAGCAACATTCCTGGCAAGTAATATTAAAATCAGTCAGGTGGTTTCTGACAAGATGAATTTTAAAGTTTTCTATACAGATATATACGGAAAATAAGCCCCGCCCCATGAAGGCCATGTTTTTTGACATATCATGAGGGCACAATCTTAGTAGAAGGTCACCAAAGCACATTCCTGTCAAGTTACATTGAACTCAATCCAACGGTTTCTTACGAGAAGATTTTTAAAGTTTTCTATATAGGGAAAATATGCTCCGCCCCCTAGCCGCCATGTTTTTTGATGAATCATAACGGCTTGAACAATCTTGGTAGAGGGTCACCAAAGAAACATTCCTGCCAAGTTATATTGAAATCGGTCCATCGGTTTCTGAGAAGAAGATTTTTAAACTTTTCTATATAGATATATTTGGAAAATAAGCCCCTCCCAGTGGCGGCCATTGTTTTTTGACGAATCATGATAACTTGAACAATCTTGGTAGAGGGTCAACAAGGAAAGATTTCTACCAAGTTATAATGAAATCGGTCCAGTGGTTTCTGACAAGAAGATTTTTAAAGTTTTCTATAGAGATATATAGGGAAAATAAGCCCCACCCCCTGGCAGAATTTTTTTTAGACGAATCATGACTGCTTGAACAATCTTGGTAGCAGGTCACCAAAGCAACATTCCTGCCAAGCTATATTGAAATTGGTCCATTGGTTTCTGACAAGAAGATTTTTAAACTTTTCTATATAGATATATAGGGAAATTAAGCCTCCCTCCCCACCCACCACCCGGCGGCAATGTTTTTTTGACAAATCATGATAACTTGAACAATCTTGGTTAAGGGTCAAAAGGAAAGATTTCTGCCAAGTATTAATGAAATCGGTCCAGTGGTTTCTGACAAGAAGATTTTTAAAGTTTTCTATATATATAGGGAAAATAAGCCCCACCCCCTAGCTGCTATGTTTTTTGACAAATCATGACGGCTTGGACAATCTTGGTAGAGGATCACCAAGGAAACATTTTTGCCTAGTTATATAGAAATCGGTCCAGTGCTTTCTAACATGAAGATTTTTAAAGTTTTCTATATAGATATATAGGGAAACAAGAGGCCCACGGGCCACGGCTCGCTCACCTGAGTCACTGCAGACATGCAGATGTTATGCAACATTTTTCCAATCCTATCATCACAACTAATGAAAAGATCATCATTTGAGCAGTTCTTAGTTTTGAAGAAGAATATATGGGCCTGACAGTCAATGGAGCATGATCATTTGAATAAACCATCAATCACATTTCAACAGTAGGATCAATGTGAAATTTGGTGGAAATTGGCTAAGTGGATTCTGAAGAATCATGATTTTATACATGTAAACAGCACAGTGGCAGAGAAATATAATAAATATAAACAAGATGATGGCCATCTAAGATTTCCAATCAGAACAATTTTAACTACTGTTGATCTACAATTCACTTGAATACTTTCAATATAAATGTATATGGCCCATACAAATGCATGGGGAAGCAAATTTGACCTTGGAGGTAAAAAGGTCAAACGTCAACATAGAACCATCATTTTAGCAATTTTGGTAGCTCTCCTGTCCCCCATAATTTGTGCAAAGATAAGGGCCCAGGGCTTATTTGGTTATGGAGAAGAAGATTTGTAAATTTTTTTTTACCATTATATGGGCATGGCAGCCATTTTGATCAATGGACCATGCCCATTTTAGCAATCTTTCATTCTCCTGCCCAAGGAGGCTCTGCATGAAATTTGAGCAACACTGGCCCGGAGGCTTCAGAGGAAAAGTCATTTGAAATTATCAACATTTTTTCCATACAAATGTATGGGGCCCATACAAATGCATACAGAAGCAAACTTGACCTCGCCGTAAAAAGGTTAAATGTCAATGTATGACAATTATTTTAGCAACCTTGGTAGACCGCCCGTTCCCGATGATATATGCAAACATTCAGCCATATGCCATCCTCGATTTTGGGAAATAACATTTTTAAATGTTTTTTTCCCATATAAATGCATAGGGAAGCAAACGACCTTGCCGTAAAAAGGTCAAATTTTAGCAACTTTGGTAGACCCTCCGTCCCCGATGAATTATGCAAAGATTCAGCCCCAAAGCATCCTCGGTTCTGGAGAAGAAGATTTTTAAATGTTTTTACCATATATGGGCATGGCGGCCATCTTGGTTAATGAACTGCGACCATTTTAGCAATCTTTTGTTCCCCCAACCTAAGGAGGCTCAATATGAAATTTGAGCAAATTTGGCCCAGAGGCTCCAGGAGATGTTATTTGAAATTCTGAACATTTTTCCCATATAAATGCATAAGGAAGCAAAATTGACCTTACCGCAAAAAGGTCAAATGTCAATGTACAACCATTATTTTAGCAACTTTGGTAGCCCTCCCATTCCCGATGATATGTGCAAAGATTCAGCCACAAGGCATGCTCGGTTTTGGAGAAGAAGATTTTTAAAGGTTTTTCCCATACAAAAGCATAGGGAAGCAAACTTGACCTTGCCGTAAAAAGGTCAAATGCCAACGTACGACAAATCTTATAACAACTTTGGTAGACCTCTTGTCCCTGATGATTCTTGCAAAGATTCAGCCCCAAGGCATCCTCGGTTATGGAGAAGATTTTTAAAGGTTTTTACCATATATGTGCATGGAGGCCATCTTGGGTCAACGGACCATGACCATTTTAGCAATCTTTCGTTCCCCCACCCTAAGGAGGCTCCACATGAAATCTGAGCAAAATTGGCTCAGCGGCTTCAGAGGAGAAGTCATTTGAAAATGTTAATGGACGGAGGAAAAGTGATCACTATAGCTCATCCTGAGCAGAGGTCAGGTGAGTTAAAAAAGAAAAGTCCCACTCCCCTGGCGGCCATGGTTTTTGACGTATCATGACGGCTTGAACAATCTTGGTAGAAAGTTACAAAAGAAACATTCCTGCCGTGTTATATTGAAATCGGTCCAGTGGTTTCTGACAAGAAGATTTTTAAACTTTTCTGTATAGATATATAGGGAAAATAAGCCCCGCCCTCTGGTGGCCATGTTTTTTGAGGAATCCAAATGGCTTGAACAATCTTGGTAGAGGATTACTAAAGGAACATTTCTGTAAAATTATATTGAAATCGGCCCAGTGTTTCTGACAAGAAGCTTTTAAAAGTTTTCCATATAGATATATACATGTAGGAAAAATAAGCTCCGCCCCCTGGCAGCCATGTTTTTTGACGAATCCAGATGGCTTGAACAATCTTGGTACAGGATAACCAAACAAACATTCCTGCAAAATTATATTGAAATCGGTCCAGTGGTTTCTGACAAGAAGATTTTTAAAGTTTTCTATATAGATATAAAGGGAAAATAAGCCCCGCCCCCTGGCGGCCATGTTTTTTGACGAATCCAAATGGCTTGAACAATCTTGGTAGAGGATCATCAAAGTAACACTCCTGCAAAATTATATTGAAATTGGTCATACTTTACTGGATGTATTTGGCCAGACAGTCCCGAGCAAACATTGTAAACCCCCATGAGATGCTACAAAATGCGGTGTCACATCAGGGGCTAAACTGTTTGCCACCCATTGAGCTATTTTTAGACAAAACATTCGGTAGTAAATTGTACTTGTTAGCTCACCTGAGCGCAAAGTGCTCATGGTGAACTATTGTGGTCAGTCAATGTCCGTCGTCCGTCATGCGACGTCAACAATTGATTTAAAAGTCTACTCCTACACCCCTGGGCAAATTGACTCGATACTTGGTAGGAAGCATCGGGGTGACTTGTACATCAAAAATAGCTAAAATCATGCCAATCGGAAATCCAAGATGGCCGCCATGGCCGCCATCTTGAAAATCTATTTTTCGCTTCTTCTCCTGAACCGAAAGGCCAATTGACTCCAAACTTTCTAGGAAGCACTGGGGTGACTTGTAGATCAAAAATAGTTAAAATCTTGCCAATCGAAAATCCAAGATGGCCGCCATGGCAGCCATCTTAAATCTATTTTTCGCTTCTTCTCCTGAACCGAAAGTCCAATTGACTCCAAACTTGCTAGGAAGCATCTGGGTGACTTGTAGATCAAAACTAGCTAAAATCGTGTTGATCAGAAATCCAAGATGGCCACCTTGAAAATCTATTTTTCGCTTCTTCTCCTGAACGGAAAGGCCAATTGACTCCAAACTTGCTAAGAAGCATCGGGGTGACTTGTAGATCAAAAATAGCTAAAATCATGCTGATCGGAAATCCAAGATGGCCGCCATGGCAGCCATCTTGAAAATCTATTTTTCGCTTCTTCTCCTGAACCGAAAGGCCAATTGACTCCAAACTTGCTAGGAAGCATAGGGGTGACTTATAGATCAAAAGACGCTAAAATCATTCCAAACGGAAATCCAAGATGGCCACCATGGCGGCCATTTTGAAAATCTATTTTTCGCTTCTTCTCCTGAGCCGAAAGGCCAACTGACTCCAAACTTGCTAGGAAGCATCAGGGTGACTTGTAGATCAAAAATAGCTAAAACCATGCTGATCGGAAGTCCAAGAGGGCCACCCTGCTGGCCATCTTGAAAATCTTTTTTTCGCTTCTTCTCCTAAACCCAAAAGCTAGTTGACTTGAAACTTGGTAGGAAGCATCGGGGTGACTTATAGATTAAAAATGGCTAAAATCGTTCTGATTGGAAATCCAAGATGGCTGCCATGGTGGCCATTTTGAAAATGTAGATTTTTCACTTCTTCTCTTGAATCAAAAGGCTTATTGGCTTTAAACTAGGTAGGAAGCATCAGGGTGACCTGTAGATCAAAAATAGATAAAATCATCCCTATCAGAAATCCAAGATGGCCGCTATGACAGCCATCTTTAAAATCTATTTTTCGCTTCTTCTCCTGAATTGAAAGGCCATTTGACTCGAAACTTGGTAGGAAGCATTTAGGTGACTTGTAGATCTAAAATAGCTTAAATTGTTTGGATAGGAAATCCAAGATGGCTGTCATGGCGGCTATCTTGAAACTCTTTTCCTTTCACTTATTTTCCTGAACCAAAGGGCCAGTTAATTTGAAAATTGGTAGGAAGCATCAGGATGACATGTTGATATAAAAATAGCTAAAATCCTTCCGATTGGAAATCCAAGATGGCGGCCATCTTGAAAATCTATTTTTCTTTACTTCTTCTGAACTGAAAGACCATTTATTGACTCGAAACTTGGTAGGAAGCATCAGGGTGACTTGTAGATCAAAAAATGCTCAAATGGTTGCGATAAGAAATCTCAAATTGCGGCTATGGTGGCCATCTTGAAAATCTGTTTTGAACTTTTTCCCCTGAACCGAAAGGGCAATTGACTTAAAGTTCATTGGAAGTATCGAAGTGACTTGTAGATCAACAGTAGCTAAAAGTCATTCTGATTGGAAATCCAAGATGGCTACCATCTTGTTTATGTTTATTATATTTCCCTGCCACTGTGCTGTTTACATGTATAAAATCATGATTCTTCAGAAACCACTTAGGCAATAGCAACCAAATTTTACATTGATCCTACTGTTGAAATGTGATTGAGAGTTTGTTCAAATGATCATGCTCCATTGACTGTCTTGCCATATATAATATTCATCTTAAAAATTAAGAACTGCTTAAAGGATGATCTTTTCATTAGTTGCGATGACAGGATTGGAAAAATGTTACATAACATCTGCATATCTGCACTCACAATGCTACACAGGTGAGTGGCCATGGGCCTCTTGTTCAATTTTAAATAAAGTATGGTAAGGAGTTGAGGTGAGTAACCGACCCAGAAATCAAATTTCGGGTAAGGTGTTCACATGCTGTGTTTAAAGGAGTGTAGATATTGATGTAGTGTATGTACAAGAATCTCAGACATGTGACAGACTATTGAAGCGATATATGAGCCTCTTCATGGGATAAAAATCTTATGCCATATGCGAACAACAAAGACACGTGGTTTTTGCTATGTGCAGTCTGATCAGCACCGTTGTTGTTCGCTGTCTAGACAGTAAACAACCTATCAAAACTTTCAAGACTAGCTAATCTGGCACAATGGCCGAGTTAGCCAGTCTACGGCTGAGTAAGCAGGTCTGAGTCTTATTTGGTCGAAAACCTCGAAGACAGGTTTTTCATGTCGTTGCTTATATATTATCTGTACATTGACAAAGTGCAGGGAGACTTTGTAGCGGCATCACACAGTGCTAAACACAAGCTACAATTGGATTAATTAACGCATAATTTTACTGCAAGCATATTTTATTTTCGTGCTTCAGAAGGGGGAAAATAGGACCTTATGCACATACTCCTTTCAACTTCTTAAACCTCATTGAAATATATTTATATCGGAAAGATTATTAAATCCAGAAAATAGGAGCTAAATTTTGCAGTAAGGAGGGTGTACATGCCGAAAAATTGTTATGCCATGAATTATACGATTTTTGCTTAAAGGATCTGTTTTAAGGTCTTTGTGAACATGTCGCTTTGCGACAAATGTCTTATATTGAATTAATTTTCTCCGTAACACATTATCCAAGTTGATAAAATAATATATAGAGGCTGTTGCATTATGTGAGGGATTTTTACAGATCCCTCATTTATTATTCGGAACTAGCGAAACTATTTGGAACTAGCCAAATCAGTGGAGAACTTCACATTCATCACAAGGGCAGATAACCTAAGGCGAAGGACAAAGTCTTTGGTGTGATATTTCAAGGAAGGCTAGTACTCTGTATCAGCCAATAAAGTCCAAATTTTGATCAGCCACTTATTTGGAAATTGTTATGAAGCATAACTTTACCTGGTTCTAGCCAAATGACTGTATCTGATCAATTGTGCCAGCTTTAGTGTTCAGACAACAAAATTCACTTGCCTACACCTATATGCTTATGTGTGTGCAGAGTTGGAGCATGGGCATGTCACTATGACTTTGAGGATTCAAAATGTTCTTGGTATTTTTGCAGCTAATAAAAATTGTCCAGATAATTGAGGAGTGTGGGTAAAAAATATTTCAGTCATTATAAATAAAGATAAAGAGCCTTAAATAAAAGGTTGCATATAAGAATTTAAGAAATAGACAACATAAGCTGTGTAGAGCTTTTAATGCTTATAAGTTCTTTCAACAGCTAGCCCTACTGGGATGTCCAACAGAACCATGATCAAAATCAAGATTTGTGATCTAGTTTGCTAAGTTTTTACTATACATATGTGTACAGTATAATAATTACTGTATTTTTTAAGTCTAGTCCCATATAATTCACATCTTAGAATTTTTTGCTGTTATTATTTAGCCCAGTTTCATGTATTTTCACGTTACTAATGGTATAACGTTTCATCATAACTACTTACAGAGACAAATGCTGAAAATAATTCTGAAGTCATCTAAATTATTATCTGAGCATTTATTTTATGTACAAATAATGCAGTTCTTTGGATTTGATTTGTGAAAGCATTTGTGTAAACAAGCCAACCATGTTGCCGCCATTTTGAACCAAAAGCCATGTAACTTCGCGTTAATTAAATTTTTGGCAGAATATCATCATGTAATTGTAATGTGATTTTTGCAAATTTTGGCCATTTTCAAAATAAAGTACGGATACCGTATTAATCCGCCTATAAGACGATTTGTTTATAAGACGGGGGCTGTTTTTGGGCCCTTCCCAGGCAGGATTTTGCTTTTAATTAATTATAAGATGGGTTAAAAAAGTCGCCTGTCGGAGACATTCCCTGCCACTCAGAAATTCCTAAAGTACATGAAGACATCGGCGATGATTGGTCAGATTTGTAAGTGAATTTATCACAGAGCAGGAATTAAAAAAAACTCCCAACACCACTTACAAGCATGCATACCGTATTTAACTGTGTATAACACGCACCTTATTTACCCAGAAAACGTTTATAAAAATCCGATGTGTATTATTTATAGGAACACCAAAATCGGGACAGAAATCACCAAGATAATCGGTCGCGAAAACTCATGACATTCACGATCGCCCGTTAAAAATGCGAAATAGAATGATTGCTATAAGATATTCATGATTTTTTATACCTATCTCGCCCATACCAGGGTTCTGGCAGCTCAAAACAAGCAACTCGATCTGATTTGTAGTAATTTGATATCCTTTTCATGTCCATGCTTTTTTTGTTTACGCTTTTTTATTTTGCTGACCATGTGATCTCTTCAAAGGGAAACTACTCAAACAGGCATATGCATATGAATCTGTATTGATTACCGGACTTTGACAAGACTCAACCGTAACTTGAATAAATCAGCCTGCACAACTGATTTATTGTAGTTCAAAATAGGAAATAAATTTGGTAGAACATAAATATTGGCACGAACGATCATACATTGAAAAAATAAAAAAGTATTTAAGTTTATGCAATTATTAGAATTGTTGATAATAAACAAAACCAACTGGGCTTTTGAGGTAGGTAGATCGGTCATTTGCATTTTATCTTTTATTTTCTTACCACCCAGCTAGCATTCTACGTAAATCTACATCGGGCCGTCATCGGCCCGTCAGCTACCCTGACGGGCCGATGACTGCCCGATATAGATTTACGTAGAATGCTGACTGGGCATATGTTTATCTTTTTTTTTTTTTTTTTTTTATTTAAACTTTTCTTCCAACTTACCAAAAAAATTGTTTGAAATAAACAATGTTTCTGATAAAGAAAATCAAACTACCAGCATACATCTGTGCACTTAATTGGTTAATTGGCAGTCAGAATGACAACTAGTCGACTTTAGTTGTTGTTTGCATTGCCCTGAGGCACTGAGTTGATAATTTCACGTCTCAGTTAAGAAAGTGACACAAAGAAGGTGTTAATTATGAGAACACAAAAGAAATAACTACATTTTTAGCTCACCTGAGCTCTGCTCAGGATGAGCTATTGTGATCACTTTTCGTCCGTCGTCCGTCCGTCCGTGCGTCCGTCCGTCCGTGCGTCCGTCCGTTAACATTTTCAAACGACTTCTCCTCTGAAACCTCTGAGCCAGTTTTGCTCAAATTTCATATGGAGCCTCCTTAGGGTGGGGGAACGAAAAATTGCTAAAATGGTCGCGGTCCGTTGACCAAGATGGCCGCCACGCCCATATATGGTAAAAATCTTTAAAAATCTTCTTCTCCAGAGCCGAGAATGCCTTGGGGATGAACCTTTACAGGAATCATCGAGGACGGGAGGTCTACCAAAATTGCTAAAAGAATTGTCGTACGTTGACGTTTGACCTTTTTACGGCAAGGTCAAATTTGCTTCCCTATGCATTTGTATGGGAAAAACCTTTAAAAATCTTCTTCTCCAAAACCGAGCATGCCTTATGGCTGAATCTTTGCATATATCTTTGGGAACAGGAGAGCTACCAAAATTGCTAAAATAATGGTCGTACATTGACATTTGACCTTTTTACGTTAAGGTCAATTTTGCTTCCTTATGCATTTGTATGGGAAAAATGACCAGAATTTCAAACAACTTCTTCTCTGGAGCCTCTGGGCCAATTTTGCTCAAATTTCATATGGAGCCTCCTTAGGGTGGGGGAACAAAAAATTGCTAAAATGGTCACGGTCCGTTGACCAAGATGGCCGCCACGCCCATATATGGTAAAAACCTTTAAAAATCTTCTCCTTCAGAACCGAGAATGCCTTTGGGCTGAACCTTGGCAGGAATCATCGAGGACGGGAGGTCTACCAACATTGCTAAAAGAATTGTCGTACGTTGACGTTTGACCTTTTTACGGCAAGGTCAAGTTTGCTTCCCTGTGCATTTGTATGGGAAAAACCTTTAAAAATCTTCTTCTCCAAAACTGAGCATGCCTTATGGCTGAATCTTTGCATATATCTTCGGGAACAAGAGGGCTACCAAAATTGCTAAAATAATGGTCGTACATTGACATTTGACCTTTTTACGTTAAGGTCAATTTTGCTTCCTTATGCATTTGTATGGGAAAAATGTTCAGAATTTCAAACAACTTCTTCTCTGGAGCCTCTGGGCCAATTTCGCTCAAATTTCATATGGAGCCTCCTTAGGTAGGGGGAACAAAAGATTGCTAAAATGGTCACGGTTCATTGACCAAGATGGGCGCCATGCCCATATATGGTAAAAACCTTTATAAATCTTCTTCTCTAGAACAGAGGATGCTTTGGGGCTGAATATTTGCATAAATCATCGGGGACAGGGGGTCTATCAAAGTTGCTAAAATAATGGTCATACATTGACATTTGACCTTTTTACGGCAAGGTCAAGTTGCTTCCTTATGCATTTGCATGGGAAAAAACATTTAAAAATCTTATTCTCCAAAACCGAGGATGGCTTGTGGCTGAATCTTTGCATATATCATCTGGAACAGGCGGTCTACCAAAGTTGCTAAAATAATTGTCATACATTGACATTTAACCTTTTTACGGCGAGGTCAAGTTTGCTTCTGTATGCATTTGTATGGGCGCCATACATTTGTATGGAAAAAATGTTGATAATTTCAAATGGCTTTTCCTCTGAAGCCTCCGGGCCAGTGTTGCTCAAATTTCATGCGGAGCCTCCGTGGGCAGGAGAATGAAAGATTGCTAAAATGGGTATGGTCCATTGATCAAAATGGCTGCCATGCCAATATATGGTAAAAACCTTTAAAAATCTTCTTCTCCATAACCAAATAAGCCCTGGGTCCTAATCTTTGCACAAATTATAGGGGACAGGAGATCTACCAAAATTGCTCAAATGATGGTTTATGTTGACATTTGACCTTTTTACCTCCAAGGTCAAATTTGCTTCCCTATTTGTGTGGGCCATATACATTTATATTGAAAGTATCGAAGTGACTTGTAGATCAACAGTAGTTAAAATTGTTCTGATTGGAAATCTAAGATGGCCATCATCTGATTTATATTTATAATATGTCCCTGCCACTGTGCTGTTTACATGTATAAAATCACGATTCTTCAGAAACCACTTAGCCAATTTCCACGAAATTTCACATTGATCCTTCTGTTGAAATGTGATTGATAGTTTATTCATGATCATGCTCCATTGACTGTCAGGCCCATATATTCTTCTTCAAAACTAAGAACTGCTCAAATGATGATATTTTCATTAGTTGCGATGATAGGATTGGATAAATGTTGCATAACATCTGCATGTCTGCAGTGGCTATGTCACTCAGGTGAGCGAATCGTGGCCCGTGGGCCTCTTGTTATTATCATAGCGTCTGCAGTGGGGAAGCAAAGAACTGCCTACACTACATCAAGTTGCCTGAGGCCCATGGTAACAGAGCTGCACAACGAAAATTCAGTTAGCATTATCGTAAATTCGGCCTGTTTCTACTCTAAACCTTCCGAGTTCGGCCATTTTCAACTCAATCCTAGTGAAATTTGACACTTAGTATCTGGTAACTTAGTAAATAACGCACAGATAAATTCTTCGTGTTTTACATAGAACATCTCTTTTGTATTTCAAAACTATTTAGCAAATATTCAGTGCGTGTTATACACGGGTGCAAGTAATACACAGAAAAATTCGGTACTTCACCTACAAAATTACCTTGCTGCTATTTCTGTCAAGGGACGAAGGTAAACATTATATCCTTCTACCGGTTTCGAAGATCGGCATTTTCCGTGACCACGTGGCACCACCGGACTTTGCCGAAAATACCGATATGGCCAAAGATCTTGATTATAAGATGGGTCTGGATTTTTGGGGGCTTTTTTTTTGGGGGGGGGGGGGGGGGGGAATCCCCGTCTTATAGGCGGATTAATACGGTACCTTAGATTTGATATTTTCATAGAAAAAATAAGTTAGTCTTAGCTGTAAAAATTGATTTAATAGATATAGGTGTAAATGTCATTAAGGACTGTTATCACCACGGTCAATATATTTCTTTTCTAAGCGGAAATCACAAAACAACAGTGTATTTCTGAAAACAAACCTTGCCCACTAAAGCGTGACTTTGTATTTAAAACATCCAGCAGGTAGGTGGCGCTGCCGTTTATTTTCATTGAGAAATCAGTTTAACGCAATATTGAATTTAACGCGAAAATACATGGAGTATATTACTTTTATTCACACAGACTATTTAGGCTGACAAAATTAATCAGATAATTGATTAACTTACCTATAAATTCCACAAAAATGATTATCATTACAGATGTCTTATAATCAATGAGACGCCACATTTTGCGGCATCCCATCTGGGTCTACACTGTTTGCTCAGGCCTATTTGACCAAATACATACAGTAAAGTATAACATGGGAAGAGTCCTGCTCAGACAGACAAGTAAATTGACCAAATCTTTTGTGATAAATAATCGATCACAATGACAGGAGTGATAATCGACCAGATTAGCCAGCCTTAGAGTCTATTTATACATTGTATTTGCTGTATGATGATTCTAGCGAATAAAAAGAAAAGAAAAAAAATGCAACAATGTATCCATTTAAAGATACTGCCTCCAGATTTGTGGGACTTTTACCCAACCCGATCACATGATGAACAGGCCCTGCCTAAGGCAACTCTGCCCTGGAGACTATAGGCAGCCCAACTACTTCGCTGGCCCCGATGGGCGGGGGCCGTGGTCTGTGGGTCGTGATTTCTGAATACCCGATAATCAGTGCACGCCGGTAATAGGTACCAAGTTACGCTACACTACCGGTCACAGGAGCTTGACATTGGATAATTTCTACTTATAGGGCCTGTCCTTCGAACCTTCGATTATTTCATAATCGTAGTGACAGGCCCTATAAGTAGAAATTAGCAAACGTCAAGCTCCTGTGCTACCGGTTGCCTACATGAAATGCACTTTACGGCATCAGGAATTTTGCTGAAGAACTGAACAAGTATCTGTTGTTGTTTTTCGCGTGCGACACACCATGAATTTCAAAAAATGCAGGTAAAAGAAGCTTTCATGTCTGTAGCCTCGCGAAAAATAAACTGTTCGACAGCCGGTAGATTCTAGTAAACAAGCTGGTTGTCATACGACAACACACACAGTTGTCGCAACACCCAGAAGGTCGGAAACCAGACACGATACGTATCGCTGAGCACTTTCATTGGCTGACTGACATCACATGTCTCAGTCGAAACACTCGGTGTTATTCGCTTTAATCATTGCGACTTTTCAGGCCACGGCAAGGGTCCGTACACACAATTCTGTTCTATTCCATACGTGTTATCATTTGACGCCACCGTCGTGGCTGCTTCTTCGCAGCCACGAGGCGGTGTCGCTACAAGAAAATGCATCTGTATTATTGCAAGGAAGTATCCATCAAAGAGATGGGATATTTAGTCCTGATTCAAGAGGGCGTCAATGCCTACCATGTTGTTTAGTATTATTGGTGAAAGCTGTACAGAAAAGGATCTGTACCAACAAGTTGAATGTCAACAACATGAATGAAATTCTGTTTGCAGGAGATAAATTATACAAGTATGCAAAAAAGAATGCCAAGACATATCATGACTATTTAGAGCCATGTGATTTGCCATCTTATTTTTCACTTGACAACCAGCATTATCCCTGGAAAGTGAAAGAAAAAAAAAAAAAAAAAAAAAAAAAAAAAAAAAACATTGTCAGGAAATTTAAATATCTTATCCTTAGTGGAGTATCCTCTCCTTGATTTAGAGACAGGACTCACTATGACTTTCTCATTCAACCCATATGCAGTCTTCATTTGCAACGGCTTTTCTATTGCATTATTGGAACAAGGTGACTGTTTCTACCTTTTTGAGTCACATGCAAGAGCTTCAGATGGAATGCCAAATGTTAATGGCAAAAACATTTTGTTAAAGAAAACAAATATAACTGGCATTTTCCTTACATTTGCGTAGATTGTTTAGTTTTGATAATTCCTTTACTACAACAGCGGTGAGTCAGTTTGATTTGCATTCGCTCTGTATATCTCATGTTTGCAGGGAGACCATAAAATGATACCAATGAGCTGGGTTTCAAATTTGTGACATAACTACCTATCCTCCTTTACAAGAATGTATTTCATTTGAGTTGTGTCCATCACAGCCTTATGCTTCCTCCCAGCTTGCTGACAGCTTAAATGAACACGGTTCCACATTACTTGATTCACCCCTTATATGTGAAGAATTGCAAACCTCCCTGAATAAGAAACTTAAGTTAAGTGACACATCAAAAGATGGTTTGAGCAGTAAGAAATTTAAAAACAAAGAAAGTGCTATAGTCACACAGTTTCACAAGTTGGTGTCTTGTGGTCCCCAGTACATATGTACAAGTTGTTGTCAAACATTTTTCAGACATTCTGATGTTAAATTTGATATTCAGGGTCTAAAGCCCGAGATGAAAAGACTCTGTACATTAGGACATAAAAGTGTGGAGGATAAGGAATGGATCTGTCAACAATGTGCTAATAGTTTGAAGAAAAATAACTTGAACAAATATCTTCCTTTTTGTCAAGCCCGCTTGCGCTGAGCAAGACATAGTCACCATAGCTGCATTTAAGTGTATATTAGTAAGTCCATCCGTATTTGTCCGTCCTAGCTAGAAATTTTGCATGCATAATCATCTTTCAGTGTAGTTTGAAATTTCTCCAAGACTTGGCCTTGAGGTCAGATTTGTCAAGGACATGCACTTACCAGCAGAATTTAAGAGTTTTTAAAGAAAGTCTTCTATTCAGGAAGTGCAATGCCCAGATGCTTGATATATTCCATAGAGCTCCATCTTATCGTATAGTATTGGTAGCATTGGAATGTCGTCTATCTTCTTTGCATGTATTGTGTAAAATTGCATAGAAGATACACAGCACTCCATTAGTACTTTACAAGCTAGCAGACTCTTAGGACTATCAGTCCTTTGATTTTATGTTGCGGCTAAAATGGTGGGGCCATCAAAACGAGGGTGCAAACCACAACGACGTAATACAAATACATACTTGCAGCGGCTATTTCATTAATATGTTTTGCAGTATTTGGAGGTCACCATAATTCTGGCATACACGGTGTCTGTCGCAAACAAAATTTATGCACTGTGTTTCAAATAAGGGCCACTTATATTGACATGTTATAGCATGGGCATGAATTGTGTGTTTTCAGAAATTGTGTAATTGTTATATTATCGATGCCGATAAATTATATCAAGTATACTTCATTTTCCTACAACACTACGAAAGCACGCCTATTCAAATGTATTGAAAATTTTACAACCAAAAAAGGAAACTTTTCAGACAAAAAATTCTGATATTTTTAATATTTTTGCTTAAAAAATAGATTGTGGGTACTCGTTAGAACCGCCTCGGCGAGACGGTTCTAACGAGTAGCCACAACCTATGATTTTTAGCAAAATTAGAAAAATAATGTATACCCCGGTAAACCCAAGTTTTACTATATAAAAGGTTTAAGTGGGTCAAAATTATATAGTCGTGTTTTCGTGATGGATAAGTGTTTACTTAATGCAAATTACCGCTTAGCTGCATCTGTCTGTTTCCTTCCTTGTAATTGGCATCCTCGTTTTGACATATGTACGGGCATAGTTTGTATTAAGGGGACCGGAGACACCTGATTGATATTCCTTCATATTTTCCTAGGGAGACTTTTGAGTTTTCTTGTTTGCTTTTCTGCAAGCCAACTCCCTTCTAAAAAGAACAATACACTAGTTTTTTTTTTTTTTTTTTTTTTTTTTTTTTCATTTATTATTTTTTTTCAAAAGGAAAGACCTTGCTCCTTTTTGGGTTGACTGTTGGCTTTTTGCTTTTTAGGTTTGGTATACAAACGCCAAAATTTCCTTAAAGTTGTTGTCCACGTGGTTATCATTGATCAATGTAATCAAACGGCACGTTGGACGAAATCCAACTGCTTATTTATAGCAGTTATCGGAAAAGACGGATATGACGTTATCGGAAATCATACAGGTAGAGTAAAAGTGCATATACAGAAAATGTACGGAAAGAAGGCTACAAAGATGAATAATAAGGATAAATAGCATATTTTTTTTTTCTTTTTTTTTTTTTTTATTTTGTTGCAGCATGAAACATACAATTACTAAATTAGGAATAGTTAGAAGGAGGAATTTTTTTAAAACATAAAAGAAGTCATATTTGTTTTAAAATAAGGTAAAAGCAGTTTGCATTGCCAGTGTCATTTTCTAATTAATGCAAACTGTCTATTAAACAATATTCTTTATCCAAATTGGCAGATTTTTAATACAAAATAGTTTTGTTTTGGCTCGCATACGTTTTCAATACGGTAGTTTTAGTACCAAAAAGCAGATTAGGAAGGCGTATAATAACAGTTGGGATAAATACGGTTAATTGTACGATTCAAACTGGTGTTTGTCAACTAACACACATGTTTTATGAAATTATTTAAATATAAATCTTTTAATAATTATTTAAAAAAGCATCTTCATCCAAATTGTGGAAAAAAGAAAATTATACAAAACATCCCTCTCGGAAAATTCAACCAAATCCCTGGCTGAATATTCTCACCAGCTAAAATTGTCCGAAATTCATTTCTGATGCACTACTTAAAAGTTCATTGTTTACAAACAAATATAAGAAAGTAACAAAACATGATTGTTTTATAGTACGTCTTCGAAACATTACATGTAATAAAGTAATAACTGCAGTCAAAAGAAAGAACTGGAGGCTTTTGACATATATGTTATATAGTATGTAATGCGTCCACCATTTTGATTTGTACCCGTGAAAGTTACCCGTATGTAGACGTCACGCCGTATTTTCCGATAATCCCAATAGCCGCGCTATTCTTGTCGCTGTGACGTCAGAGTGTTGTCGATAAAGGGTTATCCGTAAAACCTATACCGGGGCATTTGGGATATTGGCAAACAGTGCAGACCCAGATCAGATTCCACAGAATGCGGTGTCTGATCAGAATCTGCGCTGTTTCCTTACAGGAAGTTAAAGGTTAAAGGAAACAAAAAGTTAGTCCCCGTTCAGGATCATTTTCTCAGCCTACTCTCAGAGACAGCGAACCACCAGTACTGTCAGTGTTTTTATTTCTTTTTGGAAAGAAAACTTTGATAGAGTTGCCTCCTCTGCAGAGTTTGGCAAATATTGTTTGGTGTTAGAAAACAAAAGGGCTGATCAGTTCGCGTATAGTCGACTCTCGTTATCTCGACCTCGCTTATCTCGAATAACCGCTTATCTCGAAGTGAAAATCTGGTCCCTCTTTTAACATAGAAATCTAACAACAGGTAACAAAATATTATGGAAAAGAGGAGAAATTGCTTCTAGCAATTTCTCCTCTTTTCCGCAATATTTTGAATATATGTCTAACTTCAGGAGTTAAATTACATGCTTAATTTGTTAAATGTGGTTTTTCGATTTATTGTTTTCCTCAGTTCCGCAAATCTGATATGTCGAGGTACGGATGTCTCGAAGTGTTTTAGAGTCCTTTGGGCTTCGAGATAACGAGAGTCGACTGTATATGATATGCATAATGACTCATACATGTATTTTTGTTCAGTTAATCTTTGCATAAGGCTCCCGATTTAATGCAGTGGACAATTTCTATAGGTTTGCTTTCCCATGCGTGTCACAGTCTGTTATGAACCCTCGAAACGTATGGTTCTGCCTTTACCATATCATGGATATGCTTTTACTTGTTTACAATGTAATCAATTAAGTTTTGCACGTTTTAATAATTTCCAGCCTAAACACAGAGGCCATATTAATGTATTCTTTGCTGCCAGTCTGTCAAAAACAGACAGAATTTCGATTACTTTACCGTAGGTTTTTGTGATCAGTTTGGCAAAAATTCTCCTTTTCTTTCTTTTTACGTGCTTTTAATAGCTTTGTTTTTTTTTTTTTTTTATCAAACACGGAGAACAATTATTTTCATAAATTTGTCAAGAGAAAGAGAAGGCAAGGAAGTGAGCAATACTTTTAAAACGTGAGTGGATCGAAAATATTGCGTCGCAGATGTGGTAGAAGGGGTGATCAAGAAGTCCTTATAACTCTTTTCTATCTTTTTTCAAATTGAATTTTTAAGATAACTTTTTAAATATAAGATTTAATAAAACTATCCAAAAAGAGAAAACATCACGAAAACATACCTATGTAATTTTGACCCCCTTAAACCCCACTTTTATATAGTAAAACTGGGGTTTACAGAGGTATACATTATTTTTCTTATTTCTGCTCAAAAACATAGATTGTGGGTACGCGTTAGAACCGCCTCGACGAGGCGGTTCTAACGAGTACCCACAATCTATGTTTTTGAGCAGAAATATGAAAAAATATCAGAATTTTTGTCTGAAAACTTTCAGTTTTTGGTGGTGAAATTTTAAATATATTTGAATAGGCGTGTTTTCGTAATTGTTGTAGAGAAAGATAGGCGCTGAAATGGACTTAAAGTTGAACGCTTTTATTGTACACTGATGGAAGTTTTCAAAAACGGAATTTCTAATTCGGAAAGAAGCAAGACGGTCGAATGATTTCCCCACCTCCCTACGAGGCCCCTTGATAAAATCAGCAGCCCAGACCTGGAATAATTCCTGGCAGGATTGACATCACTCCTAAATAACGCCATACAAAAAGTCATTATCATCATCATCGTCTTCATCATTATCATCATTTTAACATCCTCATACTCGTTAACTTTCTAAATTATGTCAGTTTCAAAGCTATGGTCTTACGACATGACAGCCGTAACAAAGGAATGAAGCATAGCTGAAAAAATATTCCGTCTTTCCTGGGAATCGAACCCGGTCCTTCCGGTTAAAAATCCAATGCTCTAACCACTGAGCCAAAGAGGCGACTCCCTGACGCAGTTGTCAGAGATTGAATATATACTTAGAAGCTATGCGTAATCTGCCAAGGAAGATTATCTAAGGTAGGAGTGCTCAGTCGTAACACTCCCCCTTTTCAAGGAAGTCATCATTTATGATGACGTGAAGCCGTTTTCGGCGTATAAAGTCCAATCCCGGACGAGCCCCCATCTTACGACATGACAGCCGTAACAAAGGAATGAAGCATAGCTGAAAAAAATATTCCGACTTTCCTGGGAATCGAACCCGGTCTTCCCGGTTAAAAATCCAATGCTCTAACCACTGAGCCAAAGAGTCGACTCCCTGACGCAGTTGTCAGAGATTGAATATATACTTAGAAGCTATGCGTAATCTGCTAAGGCAGATAATCTAAGGTAGGAGTGCTCGGTCGTAACAATGGCAAAAATGTTCCAAATCTCCACAAAACAGAAAAGCCCTTTGTTTCATGTGTACGTTTGATATGTTATTTCCATGAGCACTCCCAGTAATACTCTACTTGATCCACATCACGAAAACACGCCTATATAGTTTTGACACCCTTAAACCCCACTTTTATACAGTAAAACAGGGGTTTACAGGGTATATATTATTTTTCTTATTGCTGCTCAAAATATAGATTGTGGGTACTCGTTAGGTTCTAACTAGACTAGTTCCATTAAGAAAAACTATAAACTTTAACTAAAATTAACGACTATCGGGTGGTGGCGGATTTAGCTGATATGTAATAACGCATTTTACATAGACATTTTCCATTAATACTAGATAATCGTAAAGCTAGATCCACATCGCAAAGTTGTTTATTCAAGCGAAGAAACTGACCATTTTCACTGTTATGAATAGTTGTACTTCTTAGCGGACAAAATATTGGTTTATAATAAACCTGACTATCAAACAATATAACAGCCTCTCTGGCGCAGTGGTAACTATGGCTACTCCTATACTGGGGTCTTAAGTTCGAATCCCAGCATAAGTGATAATTTTTGCTTTCGTTGTTTAGCTTTTGTTTTCGTTTTCAATAGATCCTGTTCTTATTGACATCATTTCTATCTATCATTGTGGACTTGTTTACTTTTTTGAAATTTTATGACACAGTATATTTTGACGACAAGTAATGAGGCTGTGTGGAGGCGAAGCTTATTTTCTTTTATTGCAGTGGTGCTGCACGGCATTCGAAATGTCACATTGTTTCTGTTGGTCACCAGCATTTGATCGTCATAGTCGAAGCCAAATTACCGATGAGTATCCCATAACAACCTGGACGGTCTAGATATGTCTGTTTCAACACACAGCCTCATGAGTTTTCGCTGTTCTTTGAGCGAAGCGCACGGCCAGTCTTGTTGAACATTGATTATTGCCCGAAAACCATGCATATTTATATCCAGTGGCTGAAGAGTTCAATGAAAAGGATGGCAGGCGGTTTGTATACTTTGAAAAATTTCTTTTGTAACGGCAATGTTTGCTTTGCGGTTTGTTCAGGACTTTTCCAGTTTGCGTCTTACCTCTTCGACTGCATTGCTCGTGATAAAACGAACCTCATAGTCCGTCCGTCCGTCCGTCTCTCTCTCTCTCTCTCTCCCCTCTCTCTCTCGTAAGCACCTTAGTTTGTTAAGTGCTTTTCGTACGTTTGTTCGATTTGTGCTTGTTTGGATTTGTCGGTTTCCTCTTCTTCTTGGGGTCTGGGAAGGGCTGCGGTTTGTGATTGTGGCACTCCCTGGACTTTTCTCTTACCTTCTTTTTTAAATGCTGCTTAATGACGCAGAAAATTATTCATGTAAGTCTTGATTACCATATAAGCTCTTGCTTACCTTACAAACCAGCACCATACATTTTTAAGCGTTTTAACTGGAATTGCTGTTCATCAGTGAATTTTATCTGGTGAAGGTGGTGATAAAGGTACCTCCAAACAGCGCGCATTTACAAGTGAACAGGTTTCGTGGCCACGGACTATGGCGCGTCAGAAAAGTTAAAACTGAAATTTATTTTCAAGAAAAACACAGATGTCTCCTCAAGGTTTGTGTCACTGAATGTGTCTTATTTGAAAGAAAGAAAAAGTGTATTAATGGTTATGGGAAGGTGATCTAAACGTTTTACGGAGACATTAAACCTTTTGTGAAGTGAAAGGGTTGGGTATGCTCCAGGCAACCCCTGTGAAACCAAAGAATCTTGTCACTAATGTGATTTTTTTTATAAGAATCAAGGATATACATGGTTTATGGGTGGTTGTCTGAAAAAGTATGAAAGCATTTTACGAAGAGAAGGTGTGGGACATGCCCCCGAAGTATCCCTGGGAATCCGAGATCCATGTTCTTCTTGTGCCGGGCATAGCCTTTATTAGTCAGGAGGTTATATCCACCTCAACATGGCAGGCACATATATGTCCGCCCACGCCAGGATTCGAACCCTCGACTGCCGGATAGGATTCAATGCATTTTATCGTAAGCAACGAGAATATATATGGTTTATTGATGGTATTCTGAACTATTTGTAAGTTATAGTTCACATCTAGGCTTTTCCAAAACGAAAGGCCATGTGAAAAATTTAAAATAATTAAGCCTGTTTCACATCAGGCGTACGAGTTTTTGCCGTACGATTTCCTGATATGTATTTGATATCGCAAGGCAGCCTCACAATGCCCGTACGACTGTTTCAGTTATAGTACGATGTTAGCAGCTTCAACGTCCGAAATTGCAAACAATTTCTACGACAGTCGCAAGATGGCCGTAGGACTGTCGTGCAAATTTACAAAACTGTCGCAAGGCTGTCGTAAGAATTCTTGCAGTCATCCGTACGATAAAGAAACAAATGTAAGGCTGTCGCGCGAATGCCTTACCATGTTCGTGCGTTCATCGTGGGAAAAAGGCCAGTATCCAAAATCTTTGAAAATCGTGCGAAATCATATGTCAACCCTGCGTTTGTCTTGAGGCTGTCTTATGGCAGCCGTACAGCGTGCAAAAATCGCCAAAAAATCGTAGAAATAATGTGTATGTTGAAACTTTGACGTACGACGCTGCGACAACCGTCCGATACTGCAAATTCGTAGGACTGTCTTGCGGCTATCGCACGGACCTGCGATTTTTGCCAAAAGGATAACCGTATCTAGGCGTATTAAATACTATCAGACGACGTGCAGAACTCTGGTTTGCCTACTGTTGGAGTTAGGGTCCTATGAGCTTAGTAAAGCCTGTATAATTTTGTATATACTATAGGAATGTCTTTTTATAGAAGATATATTACGTATGTTCACTTGCAGGAAGTACAAGATATTACACACGCGCATATGCACAAACAGACGGATGGACAGTGGTAAACCTCAATGCATTCGCGTTTTTCTTCGAGTTGGATTGTTATACCACAAGTTCACTTTTCCAAGGTCATTTTTACAGAAATGTTACCGTCCAGAATGAACTGTAACTTAGTGTTTTAAATATGGTCAATATTTGGTAATTCTGGGAAACGATACATTACACCATGTGTGAATACAGTGTTAACATGTTGGGGAAAATGAAAAATCTTGATTGTTGAAAACACTTACAATTTTTATATTGCCTTCCGGTCAACTCACACCAGGCAAGTTTTCGCTTAAAACCGAGATGGTAGGGCTTAGCGTTACAGAATTAAGGTTGATGTCCGAGTAAATGTAATCTTTGTTTGTCATTTCTTCAAACAACTCTTTGAATTATACCATTCAGAGAGAGAGAGAGAGAGAGAGAGAGAGAGAGAGAGAGAGAGAGAGTCTGGACTAAACAAACATGGAACAGAGATAAAAACAAGAGATGGATTCTTTTTTTATTTTTCTTTGCAGTATATGAATAGCCATTTTGTTAAACAATTTCTTGCCTTAGCAGAAAAATGCTTATCTGTCGGACACTTTTCACGGCGCATACTAATTACTTTTCACGGCGCATACTAATTACGGAAACGTATCCATGCATTCCAGGTAATATTTGCAAATATGTATTAAATAACTGTTTTCTGACTGTATTTTTATTTCTCGTATATAATTATAAAATTGAAAGGCATTATTGTTTAATGGAGTCGCTCCTTATATCAATCTACACAGCCATAGTTAAGACCATTGAAGCTCACTCACATGCTTATTGCTATATAAGTACAGGATTGGTGAGGTACAATTTGCACGAAGATGTTTCCCTGATGTGTTCCATACGGGGCCAATTTTATGACCAACATAAAAGTTTCCGCCAACTTTCTGTCTACTTTCAGTGTCCCAAATTTATAAGTGTCCGTTTTTCAGAGTCCGTCTCACCGTCCGCGAAACTCGCGTCGTAAGAAAAGTGTCCGTGGGTACAGCTCGCGGCATAAGAAAATCTACCGTGCGTTCCGATAGTGTGTATATCTACTCTGCCCGAGGAATGGCGACTGCTGTTTGGTTAGTTTTGTTTCACATATGTCTAAGAACGATGGCCAAATATTAATGCATTGAACAAGTTTAACTTTAAAAATCATCTATC
This sequence comes from Anodontia alba, assembly GCA_964016985.1. Taxonomy (NCBI): domain Eukaryota; kingdom Metazoa; phylum Mollusca; class Bivalvia; order Lucinida; family Lucinidae; genus Anodontia; species Anodontia alba. The sequence goes on from OZ024826.1 coordinate 26,908,755, forward strand.
AAGCGCAGAGTTTGGCTTCTCTCTCATCATATTCGAATCCGGAAAATACCCGAAATCCAATGATGTAGTTTCAATAGCAGATGGTAAAGACTCCCGATAAAACAAATGTTTGCTAATGAACTTGTGGATATTACTCATCGTACCACTGAAAAAATCTATACATGCTATTTTTTTTAAAAGTTTGCAATGAATGCAAACGTTTGCAAATTCAATTTTCACTTCAGTCGCTTATCATGATCGGATGATAACAATGTTTGGCCCTCTAAAGATTTTTTCTATTGAAGCTGAGATTTAAAAACAGGATTTTCAAATCGGTGGTCTGGTTCCAAGGTCGATTTGAACTGGTAACCAGCTCAGGAAAAGTAGGCGGGGCTTAGCCTAGGTAGGCTTGCTATCTATAAGGGTCATTAAACTGAAAAGGATTTATTATGTCTATTGAAACCAATCAGGAATTGTGTCTATTCACAAGGTAAGTATTAAACTGATAAGACTTAAACGTGATACGATGCAGTACATGTATTAGTTTGTACCTGTAAGATCAAGTACGGCAGCTGTCGGTGGCTGACAGAAAACGGGCACTATAAGTACTGATGAACGACTAGGAAGTTTTCCCTGAAATGTGTGGTTATGGTCGCGTAAAACCTCAGCAAAACAAAACAAAGATTACTTGTAAGAACTGCTTCGGTAGCCTCGGTGAGTTTTGAGCAGATATAAAAAAAAATATAGTAAATCTTCATCCGATTTTTTTTTATTTTAACAACCATAAAATTCCTGTTTCAGTAATGGAAAAGTAGAAAAGAAAAAAATGTGTATCGTGTGGGATTCGAGTCAACCACCTATGACGCTGAAGTCCAGCGTGCTAACCATTATACCACCGAGACTATAATTTCTGTAATGTTTATAAAAGGTTATACCCATTTGTTTGAATTATAGGTAATTGTACATAATTCTAAACAGTGATTTATAGTTTATAGTTTAAGTCGATAGTTTATAGTGTGGTGCTTAATGATACTAGTCCACTAATACCCACAATCTATGTTTCGAGCAGCGATATGAAAAAATATCAGAATTTTTTATCTGAAACTTTTCATTTTTTGATGGTAAAATTTTAGGTATATTTGAATAGGCATCTTTTCCAAATGTTATCTCGTATGCGGACAACGAAGGCCAAACTCGGCGTGTGCAGTTGCTTTCGTTTACCGACTCGATAAACGTTCCGCCTCAAGTGGTCATAAAACAAGAAATAAAAGTTTAGTTTAATCATATTTTATTGCCAAATAATCATATAGCAAGTGGGTTGGACCACAAGTTCTCACAACATTAGATAAGATCCTCCCCAAAACAAAATATAACATACAAAGTTTATGGCATTTAGTAAATCTTATTATGTAGACACTAGAATTCCGACTGTCCAGATGCTAGTACAGAAAGAAGAAAGAAGATAAAATTATATAAGATCAAACAATATACAGCGTCTGGAGAGTCCGAGTTCGCGTGTTTACATGCATACAAAATTAATTTATAATCAACAAAACATTGAGCGGTCGCAAGTAGAGCTATAAAAAGAAGAAAATAACTAGAGAAAAAAGAAGAAAGGAGTACAATGATAAGAAATTAGTTCTATAGGAATCTAGTTTCAAGACTGAAAATGAAACTAAGTGAGCGGGAGTCACCAAACCAAACTTCGATAAATCTTTAATAGATATAACAGGCTACTTACATGTTTACAGTATTTAAATTTGGTTTTCCATTTCAAAATCGATTTGTTTCTTTTATAAAATGTTGGACGTATGAAAAAAGTTCAACGTTGTCGTCATCAGAGAGATCAGGAGAACCGTGTAGGAGAAGACGTATACCGACAGGCTGAAATTTACGGATGGCCTGGAATAGACTAGTCCGTTGCTGGGTGAATCTATTACAGAAGAAAAAGTAGTGTTCAGCATCCTCCATCTCAAAACCACAGTCACATGCAGCCGTTGGTTTAAGATGATTATTGAATAAGTCGTCATTTAGATTGCTACACAATTATTTCTTATTCTACAATGGTAGACAGAACTTATGCGTTGGCCTGAAACAAAATAGTTTGGGACTCCTAAAAATAGATCTCTTAAGTAATTGTTTAAAATCACTGAGAGAGTCGGCGTTTCTTACTGACAAAGGTAACTTATTCCAGTAGTCAACGGAAGAGGGAAAAAATGATCTAGAATAAATTTCAGTTCTTCTACTTAAGACAGAAATGTCGGCTGATAAGAAATAAAATGATCCGTGACGTCAGAAAACGTACCGTCAAACATGCTGACCCTGCGAAGATTCAGATCAGCCTGCGTATTCGCGCAGGCTAATCAGAATCTTCACTAGGCGAATTATCAAAAGTCAAGGATGCAAAGTTTCTTTATGCGGAAAAGTAGACGGATCATTCTGCGCTAATTTGCAGACTGGTTTGAGCCATCGTTGTGCGTACATGTCAGAAGGTACGTTTTCTCATGTTGCGGCCAAAATGGTTGGGATATTAAAACGCGGGTTGAAACTTCAACGACGAAATACAGTTACATACGAGGCCATTTCATTAATATGTTTTTACAGTATTTGTAGGACACCATATTTCTGACATGCCCTGTAGATGTCGCAAACAAAATTTGTGCACTGAGATTTAAATAATGACCACTTTTATTAACATGTTGTCATAGGATGGTCATGAATTGTATGTTTCAGAAATTATGTAATTGTTACATTATTGAAGCCGATAAATTCTATCAAGTATGCTTCATTTTCCTACAAAGGTTAGTGTTTAGTTAATGCAAATTACCGCTTAGCTGCATCTGTCTCTGTTTTCTTCCCTATAATTGTCATCCTCGTTTTGACATATGTACGAGGAATGTTTGTATTAAGGAGACCGGAGACATCTTTTCCATTGGAGACTTTTGAGTTTTCTTGTTGCTTTTCTGCAAGCTAATCGCCTTCTTAAAAGGGCAATACACAAATTTTAGTTAAAAAGGAACGTTCTTGTTCCTTTTTGGGTCGATTGTTTACAACCGAGCCATAGTATACCAACGCCAAAATTTCCTGAAGGCAGTTTTCTACGTGATGATCACTGACCAATGTAATCAAACTGCGCGTTAGACGAAATCCAGGTAATGGTTATTTGTTGCCCCGCTATTCTTGTCGCTGTGACGTCATCTGGAGTGCGGTTGATAGAGGATGATATGTAAAATTTGGACTGGGACATTTGCGGCATTGGCAAACAATGCAGACCCAGATCAGACGCCGCAGAATGCGGCGTCTGATCAGGATCTGCGCTGTTTGCTTAAACTTCAGGAAGTTAAGTGTTAAGGGATACAAACGTTAGCCCTTTCTAAACCTACACTCAGAGACAATAGACCCACCAGTGCTGTTAGTGCTTTGATTGCTTACAGAAAAAAAAAAAAAAAAAAAAAAAAAATAGTTGACTCCACTTAATGTGTATCAGTCCCCCATAAGCTGCAAAGTTTGGCAAATAATGTCTCTGTTTAAAAACAAAGGGCCTGACCAGTTCGTATATTATACAAAATGTGACTCATATATTTGTTCTGTTCGTCTTTGCATTAGGCTTCCGTTTTCCATGTCATCACGAAAACATACCTATATAATTTTGACCCCCTTAAACCTCACTTTTATATAGTAAAACTGGGGTTTACAGGGGTATACATTATTTTCCTTATTTCTGCTCAAAACATAGATTGTTGGGACTCGTTAGAACCGCCTCGCCGAGGCGGTTCTAACGAGTACCCACAATCTATGTTTTGAGCAGAAATATGAAAAAAATATCAGAATTTTTATCTGAAAATTTTCATATTTTTGGTGGTAAATTTTTCAATATATTTGAATAGGCGTGTTTTCATAATGTAGTGGACCATTTCTATAGTTTTGTTTTCTCAAGTGTGTCACATTCTGTTGTGAACCCTTGAAACGTATGGTTCTACCTTTACCATATCATGGACATGCTTTTGCTTGTTTACAATGTAATCAAAGAGAAAAAAGGAAGTGAGCAATACTTTTAAAACACGATATGAGTGGATCGAAAATACTGCGTCGCAGATGTGGCAGAAGGGGTGATCAAAATGTCCTTGTAACTCTTTTTATCTTTTTCAAATTGAATTTATGCGATAACTTTTGAATATAAGACTTAATAAAAACTATCTAAGATGAAAGCTGTAGAGGAAGATAGGCGCCGAAATGGACTGAAAGGTGAATGCTTTTTTTGTAGTACACTGATGGAGATTTTCAAAAGCAGAATTTCTAAGTCCGAAATTAGCAAGACTGTGGAATGATTTGCTACGCCCCCACCCCCTCCCCCAGCTCCCACTCCCCCGCCAAGTGATATAATAAGCAGCCCAGACCTGAAATCATTCTGGCAGGGTTGATATTACTTCTCCGATACCTCCATACAATAAGTCATCATCATCATCCTTATCAACATTTTGAATTATGTCACTTTCACAGCTACGGCAAATACCCCAAATCTCCACAAAACCAAAAAGCCCCCTTTTTCACGAATTGTCATTTTAATGAGCTCTCCAGCTAATAATATATTAATTGAGTATGTGTGTGGAGTACCTGGTAGGTGCAGATTCAGAACTACTTTGAAAGCGGATTATCTAGCTCTCATTCGGGAACATCATATGTAAAATTAACCCTTTCAACCCAGAGTATTAGAAGTGGATTCTTCCATCTTAGAATTTGGACATATTTTTATAAAGAGCTCGTTACGAGCCGTCCCATCTGGATCTATACTGTTTGCATGAGTATCAGTTTAGGACTATAACGTGCGTTATTGTTTATTGTACCAATACTCACTATTGTACATGTAGTACTACTACAATAGCGCACGCTATAGATGGTCACTTTAATACCATTAGAGTTTTCTTTTACATTCATCTTCTGAGAAATCATTACAGCAACACACCAAACATATCAATCTCGTACAAACTTACCATAAACTCGATTAAATTCGCGTCATTTCTCTCCTCTTTAGATTCGTACTTACTCGTAAAGAAAAAAAATAATGATTCAGCTGCTGATACAAAAATGAACGGTTTTGTATCAAAGGCATGCATCGATTACGGATTTTCTTTGTCGTCAAAGTTACTATTTTAAAAGAGTTATGATATCTTAAGATCTTAATTAAACATGTGTGATCATATTTCAGAAGATAAAAAAGAAAACTATATTGGTGACCATCGATAGCTTGCTCTGTTGTAGCAACGGTCATTATTGTAGGACTACCATACTGAGCTTTGGTACAATGATGCACGCAACATAGGTCAACCTGGATGAAAGGGCAAACAACGAAGAGGATGCGAAATTTTAATTTTGCTTTGTGAGGTACCGTATTTACCATAAGTATACATTTAATCGGACAGAAAAATCTGAGCAAACAGTGATGAACCAGAATTTGGCGTCGGCTTAGGAGCTGCAGTGTTTCCATCACGAAAACCTACCTGTTTTATTTTGACCCCCTTAAAGACACATTTTGGATTGCATAACACGCTAATGACCATAAGGAGATTAAGATAAGAAATTCTTGGTGACTTCGGTCACCCTTACAGGTAGGGGCCTGATAAGGGGAAATTAGATTTGATATCAGCAAAGTTTATGATGAAGACAGAGAAACAGATAAGGTGGGTAATTTGGTGATAATTTAATGATTTTTTTCTGTTTATTCAATAAAATATAGCTGGTTGTTATTCATGAGAATTGCCTCTCCCAAGCAGTTCTAATGAATACCCACAACATGTTTTATGGAGAAATACAGATATTTATGCGTATATGCTAATTTATCATCAAATGTCCTCTTTATCTCTTTCTTTGGATCAAATACAGAAAATTAGTAAGATAGATAGTATTTATTTATTTATTTATTAAAAAAAGAAGCTTTATAGCATAAAATACACATTCAAAATTGTCTAAGAACTTTCTGACATGGAACAATAAGAAAAAGATCAATACTTTGAAAAAACATCTTAAAGCTCTTGAAGAAAATCTTCTGATAATTCCATTATGTTTAACTTTCATGAATAAATATTATTTAGTATTCCTTTGTTCTTCTTCCCTAGTGAACTCTCATAATTAGTCTCAAGACAAAATATTTGCAGATTCAATTTGATTGAAGCTAAAATATTTAGTTTTAGGCAGTTATGGAATAATTGCGCAGTGTTCTTATTTACTTAAAAAAAAAAAAAAATAATAATAATAAAAAAAGTAAATAAATAAAACTTTCTATTTTATATTTCTATTTCAGTTTATTTGTATTTTTTCATAATGCAAGGAAAAAACAACACTTGTATTTTGGAAAAAAAAAAAAAAAAAAAAAAAAAAAAACTCTCAAAAATAAAAAAAAAAAAAAAAAAAAGTGATACAATTTAAATCAACAAATTAATTGCAAAATTTGTATATAAATTTATTTAGTTCTAATGTAACAATTACATGAATTAACCCTTATAGGGCTCCACCTAAGGAGACTTAACATCCTTATCATGACTTCATAGTTACTTAGATAAGATAAGCCTTTGATGTGCGCTCTATTATCAGGACTGTATATTGGGTGTGATCAAGAAGGGGATCGGGGGGGGGGGGGGGGGAGTGGGGGGGGGGGGGGTGGCGGGGGTCTAGCCAAAGAAGGAAAAACTGTGTCTTGAAACCCCACTTGTGTAAAGTAAAACTGGGGTTTACAGAGGTATGCATTATTTTTCTTATTTTTGCTCAAAAACATAGATTGTGGGTACTCGTTTGAACCGTCTCGGTGAGGCGGTTCTAACGAGTACTTACAATCTATGTTTTGAGCAGAAATAAGAAAAATATCAGAATTTTTATCTGAAAACTTTCAGTTTTTGGTGGAGAAATGTTCAATATATTTGAATAGGCGTGTTTTCGTAATGACTTATCTAGTAAAATTTGGACACACCAACGGGTAGTCAAATGGACTTGTTCTAATTTTAGGGCATGTAGTAATGAGTTATGGTGTCCGCATATTTAGGGTAATTATGGTAACAGCTAAATTTATATACATGTGTTTTCTTTTTTTTTTTCAGCGATATTCTATCATGAGGTATACACATGGCAAATTTCCCACTTAACTTGTGTACCTGAGACAACCTACCAGAATAGATATCGACAGGAAGTCCTCATATTATGCATTTTTCTGAAGGAAGCATGCATGTCTTTGAACATGCGTATATCTTTTACTGGACTGCAACAGTTTATGATGTGCATTGCTTTTAAGTTTTAGGCTTATTTGAAATATTAGTAAATCATATTGTAAATAAACTAAGTTTAATTTGTTATTTTTCCCACAAAAAAGGATTTAAAATTTCATGTGAACAGTTTCCTTCTCAGGAGATGATTCACAAGAAATTCCAAGTCCTTATTTCTTAAAATAAATAAATGGTAATTACAAACAAAACAAAATAATCTTTTTGTCTGCAAATTTCATTATCAGAGTACCAAGGGTCAAGAGTTTGTTTTTATGACTTTATGCTATTAGAAGCTTCCGTGCACCATGGGAGTTTTGTGGTGCTGTCCAATATAGTATATCCATATGGATGCCTCACTGAGAGATTAACATTATACCATATACATTTGTACATGCCGTGACAATGTCAAGAAGTTTCTACTTAAGATTCAACTCAACATGACAAGAATCCATTCTTATGAATATTCAGATTATTAGCTAATGGAAATACAATGCAAAAATGTGAAGTCGCAATTATCTTAAGTCTAAAGGGATTGTAATGAGACGAAATGCTGGCAGACGCATACTCTACCAGATTTTGTCTTTACATGGGCTTTGTCAAGCGAAAAGGTATCTTCGGGTATAGAATGTTTTCCAGCTTAGTGCATGTACAGGAAACAGAAAAGTATTCAAAAAAATGAACAGCCCTGAAATGACGGATTCTATGAGAAACTAATAAATTCCAGGTATCATTCTGGTCTCCATTTAAGTTTGTGAGACGCTTCTTCGTCGAAAACAAACGAGCTATAGCGAACAACAAAGGCGCTGATCAGCCTGCGCGGACGCGCAAGCTGATCTGCGCCTTTGTTGTTCGCACATGTATAAAGGCGGATTTTCTCAGCGACTCACCATAGATCAAGCACAAGTCGCACTACTTTTGTATGGATAGCTCTTCAATGGCGTACTAATATACACACAGTAAAACATTGGGTCTACTTTTGTGCGCGGATAAATACGAAATTTAATAGTAGTCAGTCACTTTCTCTAAAACCGTGCGTGGCAACGAAGAATGACAGATAGAATCTGTCATTAAAAACCATGCGGTTACGCTTTATCACTGTATTGTCTTGCTATTTACCTTGCATGACCACAGTTCATCACCAAAAATTATTGAGAGTGCACGCCCAGACAGGTTTGCCGTTTGTGGCCCTGTACTTCACTATTATGTAGTTTATATTTTCTAGTCATTTTAAAAAAATTATATGAGGGTCACTGAGTTGGCCTTTTTGGCCGAAACTAGCTAGTGTGGCCCAGAAAACTTGACAATCTGTTTTCAGTTTTGTGATTGTTTTTTTTATTGCTCTTAAGAGTCATTCCTTTAAGGATCTAGTGCACTTCCATGCAGTCTGATTTACTCAGAAGCGACTGCATTCACTGTGTACACTCATCAAAGATCATGACCGCATCACGAAAACACGCCTGTATAATTTTGACCCCCTTAAATCCCACTTTTATATAGTAGAACTGGGGTTTACAAGGGTATACATTATTTTTCTTATTTTGCTAAAACATAGATTGTGGGTACCCGTTAGAACTCGTAAGAAACGCCTCAATGAGGCGGTTCTAATGAGTACCCACAGTCTATGTTTTGAGCAGAAGTATAAAAAAATCAGAATTTTTTATCCAAACATTTTCCTTTTTTGGATGTAAAAAATCAATGTTTTTGAATAGGCGTGTTTTCGTTATGGGAATAAAAGAAAAAAGTCTGATAAACACAACCTATGTAAACAGCTTGCGCATATAAGATCTTATAGCTGTTGTACGAAACGTTTTATAGCATTGTCACTAATTCCTGTGGACATTTACCCATTTTCCTAAGGAAATCCCTAAAAGGTTAATTGGCAAACAGTGCAGGCCCAGAGCAGACACCACCGAACGCGGCGTCTGATCAGGGTCTACAGTGTTACAGTAACCACATGAATGTCTATAAAACATAGTAATAATAAAATCTAACCAGACACTCTGCTATTGGAAAAAGACCGGTCCAAAGAGTTGTTGTAGAAGAGTCTACTTGGCATTAATGGGTTACCGAAAATAAGCAAAGCATGGGCATTTGCGAGTACTACTCTCTGTTTTTTTTTGTTGTTGTTTTTTTTAGACACAGTTCGGCTGATGACATTTCGGCACTATCAGACTAGTCTTGAGATGGACTATTTGAAATCGGACTGTACGAAACACGAAGTCATCAAATAATCCTCGCAGTGACCTAACCGGTCTTTAGGTATATGCGAACAGCACATTTGACAAACTACTCTCCTTTCGACATCTTTCGGAAAGTCATTTTTTTTGCCTGACACTTTACACAGAAGAAGTAAATTTGCAAACTTTTAGCAGGATCTAATGCAATACCATTTGTCATATCTACCTACGCACAAAAAAAATTAATTCTAGTCATTGGCTTTAAAAAAATCGAATAGTTTTATCTTTTACCATAGTAAAAATGGATGTTAAATATGCAAAAATCCATAGGATATATATAGTTTGGGTGAGGTATTCAACACATTCCTTTAGTTCAAAATTGCTGAATTTTCAATTTCCGTAATATTGTTTGGAAGATCAATATTGAGAAAAGCAAAAAAAAAAAAAAAAAAAAAAAAAAAATCCAAAAGTCCAATTCACTGTAGAAATTGCATGAGGCAAACCCATTCTGGTCAAAGAATTAATTTTGCGGTAAATATTTAAAACACAACACTAGAGCAGAAACGACAATGGTTTCTGATAAGATATTGTCAATCAGAAATTAATAATTTCCATTTAGAATAAAAAGCCAAGCGAAACATATATTTCCGAGGGATGTCGAAAATGCAGTAGATTTCTACACTTGCACAATGTAGCCTGAGGAGGCGGGTGTAACCATAAATTCTACTGCAACAAGAGTTTTCTGCATGAACTCTGCGTGCCCAGTGCAAACGACATGCGCACATTGTTCTAGGAATGCGCAATTAGCATAAACTCCAACAGCTTTGTATCCTTCATTTTTGTTTCGTTTGTTCTGTTTTCGTTTGCTAATCATTTCGTGTTATTCAATAAAAAAAGTAGTGTAGAAAATGTCCAGGAAAATCTACAATCGCAGAACATAGCCTGCCAATGACACCAAGAGGAAGCAACCTTCTTTGGCGCCTTGAGTGAACTGTTTTTCGTGAGTGTGGACTTTCCTGGGTACTCACATACATTATTCAAATGGATTTCCTCGCGCTAAAACCGCAGATGCAAGTATACGGGAAGCCTGGTTAATTTTGATGCTGCAGAAAAAAGCGCAAACTCTGGTTAGACTGATAGATTGGCCAATTTACAGAATGATCTAGGCCGCTACTGTTGGTATAGGCATTATATTAAGTCTATTTTCAGGCGAGACAGAGTTAATTTATAGTATATACATGTACCTGCATCAAGAGGACATCAATTTGTGTTAATATTAGGCAGTCTATACTTAACCCTAAAAGTCACATCTGAAGCAGATGACACGTTTATTTTGTTTGATTTTTCACGGAAAATAAGTCTTTACACGTCACAACTGAAGCAGACGACACTTTTATTTTTCTATTTATTGTTCTTTTTTCATGGAAAATAAGTCTTTACATTTCATTTGAATTGTCTGCTTGTTTTATTTAGCTCAAGAAAACAAATATTAAGGAATGCTTTAGGAAGGTTTTATTTTTTTCATAAAAATATAAGTTGTGTGCACTCATTAGAATCGCCTCACATTGGCGGGTCTAATGATTACACTCGACATATCATTATTTTATAGAAGTTCGAAAAGACATCCCTAAATTATCCCAATTTGGCCCAGACCATGATTTACCCTAAGTGGCTCTACCCATGACTAGAACAAATGTCCATAGTTCCTTGTGAGGATAACATGTTGAAAACAAAGCTTCTCGGCAATAAGCTCTCTTTATTTGGCATCCGCGACCTAATGAGAACAGGTGAAGGTTAAATCGAATTATTGACCCCCATTTTAAACTTAGATAAGAATAAAAAGTAGTACATACATTGAATACAAGCGAAGATATCGTGATTTAAGTCTTTCAGGATGACACAAGGTGCACTGAGATTGTCGTGTCTTATTCTAGTGTTATTGTCTATACAGAGCAATGCATTCACATCTACTAAGAAAGGTTTGTGTGTTGGGCCGTCTAACTTCTTATGTGATGATTTTAAGGTGTGGAACAAAGTTAACTGGTGGTAAGTAGAAATAATCTTAGGTGATTTTCTATCTCCGCACAACAGAAAAACAGTCACACTTCAATATGTCAAACACTTTGAGACCATGGAAATTTCTAGACATGGGTAGTTCGAGCAAGTGAGGGTTAATCATAGCGTTAGATCAGGAGACAAATATATTTAAAAATACCTTTTCGGTCTTCTATAAGATAAAGGTACGTTGAGTGCACTCATTAGAATCGCCTTATCGAGGCGATTCTAATGAGTGCGTAAAACGTACATTTTCATGATACTTTAAAAAAAAGCAAAAAAAAAAAAAAAATAAATAAATAAAATAAATAAAAAAAAATAAAATAAAGTAAAATAAATAAAAATAAAAATAAATAAATAAATAAATAAAATAATAAATAAAATAAAAATAAAATATCCCTAAATATGCGATTTTTTGGTCTATCGGCAGAATTATCTAGGGACCCAAAAATTAGTTCGAATCAGCCACGGTGAATGGACCATCAGTGTAGGTCGAGTTAATATATCTTTACTGTTGTTGTTATTCCAATTACGTTAGATCAGTATCACGTTGTTGCTGGAGTGATGTGACGCACAAATGGCACTTTTGCTGTATGCTGGCAACAAGAAACCATATTCACCTGAGAATTTGGCTCTTTGATCAGTACTGCTTTTGTTCATATACAAATTGATGATTGAAATAGACTGTATCAACGAACAGCAAAGACCCTGGTCAGATCGCACGGATACGTAGGCTGATATGGTAGTACATGGCATGAAAACCTTCGTTGTTAGTAAATGAGCCTTAACATGAGAGAACGTACCTTCTGACATGTGCGCTCAACGAAGAGTCAAATAAGCTTGGGCATCCGCGCAGCCTGATCAGAGTATTCGTTGTCCACATGAAGAAACGTTGCACCCTAGGCCGTCCAATATTCGCCCAGGAAGAATTCTGATCAGACTGCGCGAATGAGCAGGCTGATCTGAATCTTCTCTGGATGCACATGTCCGTTTTCTCACGTTGCGACTCATACGCTAGTAAGGAAATGATCTTTCGTTTTCCATCAAATTGTTAATTGGCCATCAACAGTACTTTTAAGCCTAGCGCCCAATTAAAGGGACATTGGCAAACAGAGTAGACCCTGATCAGACGCCGTAGAACGCGGCGTCTAATCAGGGTCTACACTATTTGCATTAAGTTCAGGAGTGGGGGGGGGGGGTGGGGGGTGGGGCGGGGGTGAAGGCGTATACAGCTTCGCTAACTACACAAGCTGTATATGAACAAACTTAATAATACATAGTCTCTTGTTATTTGACTACCTGTTACGAAAAGCCTCTATGGAAAAATGTAGGAATGTTCCTTATCGCATTTTAGACCGAACCACCCCCACCCCCCCACCCTCCCACCCCAGCTCGCACGCTTTCACGCACACACTATTTGAAGAGCTTAACTTCACTTTTAGGTTTGTCAGCTGTTCATAGAGAGAAATGGCTTAATTATTAGCAAACAGTGGGGACCCTGATCTGGGTTTGCACTGTTTTCCAATTAATGGGTCTCCAGACTAAAATGGGTCAGACGTCTTACCGCATATATTTTAAATGGGGATGGGTGGGGGAGAGGTAAAAAACGTATCCGACATATTGGTTTGTAGATATTCTAAAATTTACTTATTTATTTGTATACGATTTGAAATAATTTATACATCACGGATGGTAATCTAGGGAACTTAGCTCGAAAATGATTTAATGGAATTTTGTTCCCTCGCCACGTCCGAGAAATTTCAAGATAGTACCCTTAACAGGAAAACTGTAAATAATTATGTCCAAGAATTTTATCACTGGTTATATTTTCGGGCAATGCTATCGTGTGTAGATATGATTTAACTTTGTTCTCCGTTAGAATTTGTCGTAGAAATATGCATGGCTTGAATATAATTCTGCCACAACTTTTGAACACGGAACTGAAATTTCTAAAAAAAATCTTTTAACACAGAGATTCAGGCCATCGATATTACATTTTCCGTCAACTCTACAACCTTGAGACCCCTTGAAGCATCATCTCTGGTGAAATGAAACCTGCAACATTATAAATAAGCTTAAAAATACTGGCGTTTAAAACGTACTGGCAAATAATGACGAAATTACTGCTCGAGCTAGTTCCCTCGACAAAGAGCTAGTTCCATCGACAAGGAGTTAGTTCCGTCAACCATTTCTTTGTTGTCATGATAAATGTGCCATAATGCTATATTCAAAAGGGAAACACTAATAAATTCGACCAAAAAGCCACTCTGTTTCACGATTCAAAACGGCAGATAACTGGTTAAGTATAGTTTCAGGACAATAACTCTAGTAAATTCCAATGGATTTTCACCAAATTTGATATGTGCTTGAAAGTTTCCGGAAATGGCGAGGGAACAAAATTACATTGACGCATTTTCGAGCTAGTTCCCTAGATTTCCTCCCATGTACATATTGCTTTGAGAAGTGAATGGTATTATTCTGTATTTTCTAAGCCTGAAACGTTAAAGAAAAAAATAGTAACAGTCTGATCAGGACCTTCACTATTCGCTGAAAGAATCATAGGATCCTACAGAATACATGCATGGATAGCAAAGGCCTAGTGGAGACTTTGCACATGCGCAGAATAATCTGAATCTGCGCACTGTGCTCATGTTCAAGGGTACTTTTGCGTGTGGCCCATATATCCGTCACGTACAATTCTTTTTATATCATTTTTTTCATATAATCTTTATTGCAGGTATAACTGGGGTAAAAACTTATGGTGGATACGGATGCAGTCCAGCTGCACCGAGTTTGCCCCAAATTGGGTGGCCATGGTTTGGGGTTGGCGACCTTCCGACCATCCAGTGACTATTGCTGCAAACACCAGTTACGTACTTGGATTCAACGAACCAAATATTAATAGCCAGGGCAATCTTTCAGCCGTGGAAGCTGCGAAACACTGGCGACAAATCGAACGACATTCCAGAGGACTGCCATTAGTGAGTCCTGCAGCTAACGCATGTCTCAATAGGCACTCTAAAAATTGCCTTGCAACCGCAGTGGAATGGTTTGATGATTTCTTTAAACACTGCAACGGATGTAGGGTCGACTATCTCGCTACGCATATATACGATTGTTCTGCAAACAAAACCATGAATTTTTTGCAAGATCTGTGGCATCGGTACCATAAAAAGATATGGCTGACAGAGTTTGCTTGTCCGCTGACCCATTCTGTACACACTCAGATGCAGTATATGAGTGAAATACTGCCACGTCTGGAGGCCGCCCACTTTGTGTATCGGTATTCCTGGTTCCAGACTCGCATTGCAGATGATTCACTGTATGTCAAAAGGAGCGGAAGTCTTCTTCATCCACATTCCTCAGCACTAACTCAGTTAGGGCATTTTTATAATAACTTTCCCAGTTCGTCGGCAACTACTATTGTGGGATAAACGTAAAAATTCTTTGGACGATGGTCAACTCCTTTTTGTGCTTCTTGAGTAAACGGAATATTTAAACCTTTTTTTTTGTTTTATCTATTTTATGTATATGTGTGTGTTTTGTTTCTTAGTCTGATGGACCTTTCAACGACATTTCAGTTATAATTGGCCGGCACTGTGTATGTTTGCATATCATATTCCTGCTTTTGGACAACGTCACATCAACGTCGAATCAACGTCATGAAGTTGAATCAACGTTGATTCGAAGTTGTATAAACGCCATGACGTTGCATGACGTTTATTCGACGGTGTATAAACTTCATGTCGTTTTATCAACGTTGTAAAAACGGCATGTTCCCGCTGGGAAGTATAGTTATGCATGCATGTATCTTCCATTCACATACATAGGCGCTGTCATCTCTCAGTGCCTGCCTGTCTTTCCATGTAAGGTGAATAGAATATGTATAACGGAAATACGTTGCTGCCGTTTTGCAAAAGGAACCATATTTTCAGACAGGAAGAAGCCTTCCTTGCATTTGAAATCTTCAGCACGTTTAAGTCGGGTAGCCTGTTCTACAACAACTCTTCAGAACAGTCTATTTCCAACAGCAAAGCGTCTGGTCAGTTATTATCATTACTTTGTTTTATAGAAATTCCTGTATTTAATGCAAACAGTATAGACTCAGCGGCATCTGATCTGGCTCTGTTGAGACTGATCGTAGCTTGCCGTCTCAACAGAATCAACGCAGTTTGCAAAAAAGCAAGTTTGGTTTGCAGGTTTGAAAGAGTAGCGTTTGCTTGGTTTTCCACGAAGTCAAGCAAAGCGGTCATCCGTCCAGGTACTAACCGCAATCTTCGTTGTCGTAAGAGCCACTGACTTTACCCGCGTCTGTTTTAAAACAACAACAACAAAAAAAAAAACAAAAAAAAAAAAAAAAAAAAACAAAAAAAAAAAAAAAAAAACAGCTACCACAACATGGCTGTAGAAGTGCTCTATATACCTGTTCCGTTACATTTCTGCCCCTCTTCTCTTGACTTCGCCTTGAAGTCACTAACACTGCCCGTCCTGCAGACAGGCTCGAGGAAGATGCCTAAGCAACGCTTATGAAATGCTGACAGATATACCTGTCCCAGATGGTAGAGGTGTCATCTCTCATCCCACCGCTGCCAACAATTTGTAGCGTTTTTCGGATCTTCCACGGAGCATGCAAAAGGGGTCACCTATCCAGGAACTAACCGCAATGTGTGTTGCTTAACCCATTTATCCTAGCGTCCCATTTAAGAGACATTGAAAAACGGTGTAGATACAGATCAGACGCCACAGAACACGGCGTCTGATCCAAATCTACACTGTTTGCATGTAGTACAGGAGTTTTTATACTTAATGATAATAGAAAAAAACAGTAAAAAGAGAAAAGCATCAATTGGACATGGATTTGTCCAAAGAAAATGGTGTAAAGGTCCACAAGGCAGAAGTGGGTTAACTTCGTGAAATAACTCTATCCGCGTCGTTGAAAGCCGGCTTCTACATGAAAGCTGTAGAGATGAGCTAGTATGTAATTATTCCGTGAAAATGATAAACTCCAACTGTAGCATTACTCAAAATGTTTTGATGCATGGGCTTTGTCTTCATAAACATTAATGATTAATATTTTCACTGCAAAATTTGACTATTATTCATTAAGAATACATTTTAGTTTGTCCGTACGTCTCTAAACTTTCATGAGTTTTTTTTTTCTGAATATTAGTTATGTTACGACATCAGTGCCCTTAACACTAGAACATCAAAGATTGTACGTAATGTGTTGTTATTCAGTGAGTGACTTTTGAAGTAGTATTACACACAAAGACAGGTATTTAACAGAGCCTTTTCAAATTTCAGCAAAGGTATGGGCTATGCCATGCAGAAACGTATCTTCGGACATATGCGGACAGCGAAAACCCAGATCAGTGTGATCAGGGCCCTCCCTGCCCGCTCACAGAATCATTAGATTCTACAGTGTTTAAATGGAGAGGTTCGGATGATACTTTGCGCATGCGTATGATAATCTGAATCTGTGTAATTTGCGCTTGTTCGAAGACATTTTTTTTCGCGACCCGGCTTAGTATGATAAAGATTTAAGGTGTTAAAATACGGGCGCCTTACGCTATATGTAATTACGGTACAATGTCCCTTGCTGGTGACGTAAACCGCTTTACCCATTCATGCCTAATGAATTGTTCTATCTTTTCTCTTCGGAACGGCCAGTTTCTAATATAAGGGATGTCTAGTGATTTTTATTATTACCATGTTTTATAGAAATTTCTGTATTTAATGCAAACAGTGTAGCCCTGATCAGACGCCGCGTTCGTCGGCGTCTCATCTAGCTCTACACTGTTTGCCAATGTCCCGTTTATGCAGCTATGCAATATTAACCCATTCAGACCTAATAGATGTTTCCGTTTTGGACGCTAGGATGTTTGTGTCCTCTTCACTATTTCAAAAACACATGACACTGACCGCACGTGGCATCCCCAAAACTCCTCTTATTCAGGGTCTTAAACTGGAATGACCGACCAACGCTTTGCAGCACCTCACACAGCCAAATAGTTCCCCACAGTTCTTTTTACTGTCTGGACTGCTTCTCCTCCACAGGCAGAACAATGCAGTCATATTTTCCTTACACTGTATATGCTACATGTATCTACTCCTACATTTTTTTTTTCGGATAGGACTATTTGTCAAGGTACCAGTGTGATGTCAATAGTAGTCTTGTTCTTATATACACTGTAGCCGACAAGCGGTCGGTTGATGATAATTGTTTAATTATAAGGGCCACATCTTGTGAAAAAAGTGTCTTAGGGCATATGCGGACAGCGAAGGTCCAGATAAGCCTGCAGGATGTTCTAAATCTGTACATTTTTTAGGCGTGTTCGAAGACACATTTCTGTTCGATATGCCCTTATATTACGTTAACACATCCAAATACTGCATACTCCATGCCCATAGCTCTAGGTAAGGCAAATGTTATGCCAAAACATTGATATTTGTTTTATTTCCCCTGAAAATATACATTTTCGGTATTCATTGGAAACTCCTCGTCCGCTAAAATATGCTTTTAATGAGTACATTTACTCGACACCACTTACATGTATTTGTATCTTGTGGGGACATATGTTAAAGATTTATCTTGAAACCCCTCTTAATAAGAGCTACATGTAAGTAAGCCATAATATTTTACCACACACTAGAACAAAGCACTGACAGCACTAGTGGGTTGATTGTCTCCGAGTGTTTGCTGAGAAAATGGTCCTGAACATTACGAAAACACGCCTATTCAAATATAGTGAACATTTTACGACCAAAAAATGAAAATTTGCAGATGAAAAATTCTGATATTTTTCATATTTCTGCTCAAAACATACATTGTGGGTACCCGTTAGAACCGCCTCGATGAGGCGGTTCTAACGGGTACCCACAATCTATGTTATAGAGCTGAAATAAGAAAAAAATATGTATACCCCTGTAAACCCTGTTTTACTATATAAAATTGGGGTTTAAGGGGTTCAAATTTATATAGCATGTTTTCGTGATGACGGGGAATTAGAACTGTTTCATTTGACCCTTAATTTCCTATTATTTAAGCAAAAAATGCAGAACCTTATCAGACACCGCGTTCTGCGGCATCTGATCTGGGTCTGCACGTTTTGCCAATGTCCCAGTCCAAGTTGTACAGATAACCCTCTTTACACCACACTCTGATGTCACAGTGACAATCTGGATTTAGTACAAACGCGCGGTTTGATTTTATGGTCAGTGATACATGTAATCACGTGGACAACAACCTTTAGGAAATTTTGATGTTTGTTTACTTTTGCTCCATTGTAAACAACTGACCCGAAAATGAGGATTTATGAGTTATTAAGCTCTAAGACAGATTTATGTAGTTAAAATTGTTACAAGAAGAAACAAATTAAAGGAAAAGCTGGTTTAAAAACTGCTAAATTAGTAACATCTTTAATATTGTACATCAGTTTTCATCATGCATGACGGAGGGACATGAGTGTACATATTATAACGAAATCATGCCTATATAATTTTTACCCCCTTAAACCCCACTTTTATATAATAAAACAGGGGTTTACAGGGGTATACATTATTTTTCTTATTTCTGCTCAAAACATCGGGGAGGCGGTTCTAACGAGTACCCACAAGCTATGTTTTTAGCCTCGGGAGGCGGTTCTAACGAGTACCCACAAGCCATGTTTTGAGCAGAAATGTGAAAAATATCAGAATTTTTTATCTGAAAATTTTCATTTTTTGGTGGTAAAATTTTCAGTTAATTTGAATAGGCTTGTTTTCGTAATGCAAATGGTCTTTTTTTTAATGTTATTGACAGGAAATAAGTTTATATCTGTCTATTATCACTTTATCACAAGTCAAGTTCAGCACCAGTGCCTGTACTATCATGCAACCAAGTGCGCAGATCTAGACCAGTCTATGCAAAGTCCATGTTGATTTTGCATAGCATTTATCGTGTGAGAAACAAACTTCTACAGCTTATTTTGAATTGTATTTCCTCATTTTAATAAAGTACGATAATTTAGTAATATATAAATGGTAAGCAGTCATACTAATAAAAAAAGCTAACAATACTATCCGTAGTACAGTTTGATTGCTCATGCTACTAAATCTGCGACGCAGTATTTTCGGTACACTCAGTTGTAGTTTAAAGTATTGCTCACTTCCTTGTCTTCTCATCTTCCTGGTACGTTATGAAAATAATTTCTCTCCGATGCCAATAAAAACGAAAGTTAATTAACACTCTGCATGCTGGGTAAAAAATTCCAGCAGACATTTAAAATATCTCATATGTTTCCCTGAAAATAAGTTTCGACATTTTATGCAAATTGTCTGCTGCTTGAAATGTCAAAGCCTATTTTCTGAAAAAAAAAAAAAACAAACAAACAAACAAACAAAAAAAAAAAAAAAAAAAAAAAACAACAAAAAAAAAAACAAAAAAAAAAAACAAAAAAAAAACAAAAAACATAGCTTCATTCTGTGTCTGCTAAATTTGCTAAAGGAGTGGTAAAGGCTAAAGTACATAGAAAGAAAAAAAGAGATTTTTTGCTGAACTGATCACAAAACATAATGCATTTGGGTAAAGCAATCGAAATGCTATCTGGATATGACAGATTGGAAATCTTCTTTCTAGATCGTTTACATCACAAATAATACATTCATATGGTCTCTGTGTTTTCGTTAAAATTATTAAAAGAGATCTTTAATTTGTTACATTGTAAACAAGCAAAAACATATCCATGATATGGTAAAGATACAACCATGCGTTTCTAGAGTTCACAACAGACTATTGTATGCTTGAGAATGCAAAAATATAGAAATGGTCCACTGCATGAAAAACAGGAGCCTAACGAAAGACGAAGAGAAAAACAAACGAGTTTTGCAAAGATTTTGTATATTTTGTACTATGAAAAGTATCGAAAATGAATACCATCTTTTAATGATCTACCCCATTATGTAGGTATACTTACCAGCATATTGCTATAGATGGCCCACAATTACTAAATTCAAAATTATCATGCAAACCAAATAAAAAAAACAAAAACATAAATAATCTCCCAAAAATTAATTTATTTTGCTCTTAAAAGACGAAATTTGATACCATAATCTTATAATAGGATGTTATAATATCAGATTATTCGATTCTTATGAGAAGTCATAATCAATGCTATATTTGCATTTTTAAATGTCATATGATGCAAAACGTGAAAGAGGTGTTTTATGGTATTAGCGAACGGTGAAGGTTCAGATTCAGGTTGACTTGAAAGTATTCCGTCATACATGGAGAGTTATTAGACTATTGTATGTATGTAGTCTCTCTCTCTCTCTCTCTCTCTCTCTCTCTCTCTCTCTCTCTCTCTAACAAACATTTCGTTCGTTCGGTCTGCATAATGTTGTGTCGTACTTAAAGAGACACTATATAGGCTTTAAGGAAAGCGATTCTTTCAAAATTGTTTTACCTGCCTTCCGCCAAAGGGGCTGCTCTACAAAAAAAAAAAAAAAAAAAAAAAAAAAAAAAAAATCCACATTGGAAGTAAATTCATGCCTTTTAGAGTAGACTCCATTTCAGAAGGGTTTCGTGTGCAGAAAAGCAAACAGGAAGTCATAAAAGTTGTCTCCCTTTAAGAAAATTATGAAAAATCTGCCAAATGTATCCGGTCCCTTTACTTTGACGACAATGACATTATAAATGTTAGCAGATAAATTGATTTGCGCTGCGCCATGAGAAATAGGGGTCTTCGGGCATATGAGAGCAGTAGAAATCATAGTCTACCAGCTAAATAAAAATCTAAAATGTTACCAATGGAAACAAAGAAAGCAGAGAAGAGCGAAAATCATATAGTCAGTTTTATTGTCCTTTCATATACAGCTATGTGATTCGCGAGGCTGCGTGTGCGCGCCCCCCTCCCCCCCCCCGCTCCCCGCCCACCAACCCCCTATCACCGGCTTAAGCGATATTTGATTTCAACCCTTGTCCTGCTGAACCCGGATATACCCTGCCTTTGCAAACACAGTTGGCTTCTGCCATAAAATATGTGAATTTATAGCAACAATCTGGATCAGGTAATCTGATTGGCTGAAAATTAGAAAGAGCATTAATTTATTCAGCAAGACAAGAGTTAAAAGCAGCCAGGATAGGCTCAATGATCCCTGAGGAAACGAAAATATAACCTGCACTATGGTGAAGTACGAGGTGACGTTTTACGGCCCGCACACGGCAATTGGCACCAACTGCAGTGGAGAAAATAAAATAAAACTATAGAAAATCCAAAGAGCCTTTTTCTCGCGACGTGATTCATATCGAGCAATTACGATATTAATAAAAGTTACAGTGACATATTAAACAGAATCTGATGAAAATTTCCTTGCTTAATGAAGTGATACTGAGATAACAAGCTAGAACTATGAGATTAATACATGATTCAATGATGATAAGGTCAAATGGGTCAACGGTCGACAAAATGGCCCTTAGGGCAGAAAAGAATGATAAAGCCCCAGACCAGTTTGCAGAGTCACGCACGTTGGGTCACGATCTTTGCTATTAGTCCTATATTCTCAACAAGGTCGCTATATTTTGTAAGTGAACAGCGTAGATCCTGACCAGCCTGCGCGTATGCGCAGGCTGGTCTGGATCTTCACTATTCGCACATGTTTTAAGTCCTTCTTCTCAGCTGCCGGCCCAATTAGAAACTTGGCATACGATTTGCCCTATTATCCTTAGCTGGGCGCACATGCAGTCTTGAAGGAAATGCTCTGTCCCGATTAAAATTGATTCGAGCGGCGCCATGGAAAAGGCTTTTTCGAACGGTAATCCCAGATTACCAGCTAAGCTGCACAATGTGGTAAAGGTCTTTGTCATACTCCAATGTACGACGGACGATCAAAAAACGTTCTCGGCCTCTGTACTTTGGGAATGACCAAGAGCAAAAATTGCGCCATTATTACTCAATATAATCTCCCTTTGCCTCGAAGCACTATCTCCAACACTATTCCAGTTTGCTTATCCATTCAAAATAGAAGCTTTCTTCCTGGTCCACCAAGAACTCACCACCAGCATCTATGACGATTTTCTTTGCTTCCAAAATGCCTTCCACGAAGACTAGTTTTAAGATTTGGAAACAGCCAGAAGTCCGAAGGGGCTATATCTGGAGAATACGGGGAATGAGGAAGGACCTCGAAGCTGCATTTAGTCGCAGCAGCTTACTAACTTGAGAGGTGTAAGTTGGTGCATTATCTTGCAAGAGCAGCCACCTTAGTTCTTCTGCATAAAATGTATCATTTACATTACGAAAACACGCCTATTCAAATATATAGAAAATGTAACCTCCAAAAACTGAAAATTTTCAGATAAAAAACTCCGTTAGTTTTCATATTTCTGCTCAAAACATAGATTGTGGGTACTCGTTAGAACCGCCTCTGCAAGGCGGCTCTGCGAGGCGGTTCTAACGAGTACCCACAATCTATGTTTTGGAGCAGAGATAAGAAAAATAATGCATACCCGTAAAAACCCCAGTTTTACTATATAAAAGTGGGGTTTAAGGGGTCAAAATTATATAGGTATGTTTTCGTGATGATCTCGCAATAATCCAACATGTTAACGCCCTGACTATTCCAAAAATTAGCGGCCATCACCTTTCCTGCTGAAGGAACTCTCTTAAATTTCTTAGGAGGGGTGAGCCAGGGTGCTTCCATTGGTTACTTTGCTCTTTTGGTCCCAGGATCAAAGTGATGGACCCAAGTCTCACCATGAGTCACAACTCGACGCATAAATTCCTCAGGGTCATCTTCATAGAAAACAGGAGACACTTAGAAATATCAAATCTGCTCTTCTTCTGATCTTTGGTTAATATTCTAGGGACCCATCAAGCTGAAACTTTGGACATCTCTAAGATATCAGAAAAACAGAACTGCCACAAAACTTTTGCTCATTTGTCTAGCTATATCACGCAGGCTTCTTCATAGTCTTCGCTGCTCTCCCTTCCTCTTCTAAATTAGCAGCCCATTTCTTCACTCTGCTGTATGAAGGATACTCATCCCCAAGGGTTTTAACGAAGTCGTCAGAAATTTTCTTCCGGGACATGCCCTTCTCACAGGAGTACTTAATGACTGCTGTAACTTCAAATTTGTCCATTATCTCATACCCTTCCTGTGTTTGCAGCGAATTCATATTGATATCAATAAATTTGAAATTTTATTCTTTCTGCCAAAGATGTTAAATAAGATAAAAGTATCAACTGATTGGGGTTTTAGTTCAATTTGTTCATTCTAAGTACGCTCGTATATCGAGAGGAGAGAACTTCTTGATCATACCAATGATCCTGCAAGCTAACAGCGAAGGCCCAGATCAGACTTAAATTGATTTGAGCAGCGCCATGAAAACAATGTGTCTTCGGGCTTTCGCGAACAGTAGAAACCCTAAACTGCCGGATAAGCTGCACAATATAGTTAGATACTCTGTCATACACCAGTGCATTCTATAGTATCTATACTCAGTAAGCATTCTTTATAAATCCACATCGGGCCATTATCGGCCCGTCAGGGTAGCTAACGGGCCGATAACGGCCAGCTGTAGATTTATAAAGAATGCTACCTGGGTAATGACCAGCTTTCCGCATATGCCCCGAAGACCTATTTTCAACACCAGACACATTTTGAACAAAGAAAATCAATAGAACCTGAATACAAGAACCATGACAACCTTTGATTTATGTAAATTATCATTGCATCAAAGCGGCATGATCTATTGAATTACAACAAAATTCCTGGAAAGGCTAGATGATAATTTAAAAACTAATTGCGGAAGTTGTTTATTTTACTTGTTTGATGCGGGACTTAGTAAAACTAACCTTTCAGATTTTAGTGTCGAGTGGCGGCGCTACGACGTCTCCACGCACTTCACCGTACTACAGATTAGATATCCATTTACTACTGGATCGTTGAGGATGGTCTGTTTACTTTGGAAATCGATAGCCACTTAAGCCGGTACTAGGGGGCGTATGCAGCCTCGCAACTTTTGTCCAAATGCTACATTTTAGATTTGTATTCATCATTTAGCTGCAAAAGGAAAACAACAACAACAACAACAACAATAATAATAATAATACTAATAATAATTAATAACAATAATAATGTTTTGTAGTGCCACAATCACCGATCGCCGTCAATCTCCAAGACCGACGGGAACATCCACAACCAGAACAAATAGTTAAACCGCTAGCTAAGCAACCAGCTCCCGCTTGCCAATGTGAGATTATCACAAACGTAGAATCACAGAACATACACAAGAACAAGGCGCCGAGCAGGATGAAAAAAAAACAACAACAAAACAACAACAACAAAAACAAAAAACAAAAAACAAAAAAACAAAAAAAAAACAAAAAAAAAAAAAAAAAAACTAATCAGGGTCTACACTGTTTAATTGAGCCTGTCTGCTCCAATGCCTTAGGTAAATTCGGTCTCATCAATGTGTTTGTTGTTGCAATTATAGAAACTGGGACTTAATGGCTCAAGTTTTCATGGCCATTAATTACCTTTTATTAATCCAAATACTTCCACGTCAAGAATTAGTACTAGAAAATATCTTAAAGAACAGTAATTGGACAAATCAATATGTGAGAGACAAATCGTTCATATTTATGATCCAAACATCGACGAAAATAACCAATCATTGTCACCATAAACATAGTGTTCGTCGGTTAGTAAGCAAACATTAATAAAACCTGATATTAAGACTAGACTGATGAGAATTTCTCTCTCTTTAATAACAAGTATATACAACAATGAAGCTTAGGAAGTTGCCTATCCCCCCCCCCGCCTCCACCCCCACCCATCACCATCCCCTTACACCGGCTTAAGCGGTATTTGATAGGCACATTGATCCCAACGTAAATAAAACTATACTCTGGACTACGGTGAAGTACGGGAAGACGTTTTACGGAGATTTTCAAAGTAACCAAAATGGGATCAATAATAATAATTAAAAAATATCATCTGCATTATGGTATAGTACGGGGAGACATTTCACGGCCACCAGACAGCATTTAATACCAGCTGTAGTGAAGTAAAATAAAAATCTAAAATGTTGCCGATAACACACAGACACACACACACACACACACACAAAACGAAAACCACGGGTTTACTTTCATCTTTTGGTCCACACTAGCTACATTTTGGTCCACATTAGTTACAGGATTTGCACATTTTATAAACAACAAAACTGGATGACTTTTCTGCCATTTTAACGAAGGCGACAACGAAGGAGACAGCTTTTGAGACTTCTTGTACGAGTATGCGTTCCTGCACAGCAAGTCCCTCTGAAAAGGGATTTACTCTGAAAAGAAAGAATTTTCCAGGGGAAGCAAATTCCTCCCTTATAGAGTAGACAGACTCCATTAACCTATTTTTGCCTATCGTCCCATACAAGGGACAAAGGCAAACTGTGTAGATCCACACTGTTTGCATTACACCTAGGAATTTCAATAAAACATACTGATCATAAAAACTGGCCAGACACCCTCTGTTTGAAAGTAGACCGATCCAAATAGTTATGGTAGAAGATTCCACTCGGCATAAATGGATTAAGAAGGGAGATGTAACAATTTGACAAGGTTGCCTCCCCTGAAGGTGTATTCATTGCCTTTGAATTATTTATTGTCTATGTCACGGGCCTATCGTCATTACAAAATCACTAACTACTATTCGTAGGCTGTTCCAGTGTCGAAATGATACACACAAAGTACCTTTGGTTTGACCAACAGCAAAACATGAACATAAGGCACTCCCTGTGAGCATTACGAAAACATGCCTATTCAAATATACTGAAAATTTTACCACCAAAAAAGATGAAAATTTACAGATAAAAATTTATGATTATTTTCATATTTGTGCTCAAAACATAGATTGTGGGTACTCGTTAGAACCGCCTCGTCGAGGCGGATCTAAAGAGTATCCACAATCTATGTTTTTGAGCACAAATAAGAAAAAAATAATGTATACCCCTGTAAACCCCAGTTTTACCATATAAAAGTGGGGTTTAAGGGGGTAAAAATTATATAGACATGTTTTCGTGATGGGAGGATTTCATTTGCTTCTATAACTGTTTCTTTTCTATGAATCAATGGCATGAACAACACCATAGCAACAGCTGACGCATTGTGCAAATAGGGAATTTAGAAATGCATGCTGAAGAAATGTGCAGGTAATTTGAAGGATTTCGTGCAGTTTCGGGTACCGGTTTTGGGTACCATTCAAGATCTTCATCTATGCTGTCGACCATAGATGGGCGCGCCAAGTGAAAACGTGTCTTCGGGCATATGCGGACAGCGAAGGCCCAGGTCAATCTGCGCAGCTGCGCAGTCAGATCAGGGAGTTCACTGTCCGCTAACAGAATCCATGGACACTATGAAAATCTAGCAATGGAGAAAAAATGCCCGGATGAGACCTTGCGCATACGCAGTTTGATGTGAATCCGCAAATTTTGTGCATGCTCGAAGACACATTTTCGCTTGGCGCGGCCGAAATATACGCTGAACATTTGGGTACGCTTGGCATCTTTTTTCTGCCAC
Source organism: Anodontia alba (assembly GCA_964016985.1). Taxonomy (NCBI): domain Eukaryota; kingdom Metazoa; phylum Mollusca; class Bivalvia; order Lucinida; family Lucinidae; genus Anodontia; species Anodontia alba. The sequence continues at coordinate 26,935,767 of OZ024826.1, forward strand.
ATATTTAACTTTGCGCGCACAGTCCCTTTCAGAAAAGGGGTCTGCTGTAAAAGGAAAGAATTTACTCCCAAGGTGATCAAATGCTTTTGATTAAGAGTAGACTCTTTTAGAGAAGAGAGACAGTAAGAATTTTTATGAAGAGAGGCAAAAAGACCTTTGACAAAGTTGTCTTTCTTGAAAGTGTATCTTTTCACCGTTATCATCATATCTTATGATTGTACCCCGCCACAGTGAAAGATATGTATCAGAGCCCAGTTGTTCAAAGCATCGTTAGCTTAACGAGCTCGTTAAGGGTCATTTCGTTAACTGTTTTAGCGGATTCAATATACAATATTCTGAACTTTTTTGCTGAAAAAATGTGAGAAGCTGCAAAAACTACTCACATATTTTCAGCAAAATATTTAAGCATATTTGCGTATTTGATTTAAATTTTAACGATTCGTTAACTAACGACATCGTTGGCTTTGAACAACTGGGCCCAGCACAATAGTGTTGCATACATTCTTTTGTATCTGTTATAAATCTGAAAAAACACCCTAATTAACTTAAGTCCTTACCATATTTGTCTTAGAATTTGAACAAGTTTTTGTCTCCCCACTGACGTATCTAAAATACCGCTTGATGAATGGCAAACAGTACAGACCATGGTCAAACGCCACGTTTGATAGCGTTGGTTTTATATACACTATTTGCTCAGGCCTTAGTGCTCGAATACAAGGGATAAATACGCTCATTACGCAAACACGCCTATTCAAATATATTGAAAATTTCACCACCAAAAATTGAAAGTTTTCCGATAAAAATTCTGATAGTTTTCATATTTCTGGTTAAAACATAGATTGTGGATACTCGTTAGTACCGCCTCGCCGAGGCAGTTCTAACGAGTACCCACAATCTATGTTTTTAAGCAGAAATAAGGGAAATAATGTATACCCCTGTGAACCCCAGTTTTACTATATAAAAGTGGGTTTTAAGGGGGTCAAAATTATATAGGTATGTTCTCGTGATGTGCAGACTGGCGTTTTATCACCGTTCCAAACGAGAAAGTTTAACAATTCCCTCCCTGAATATCTAAACTTGACTCTTCCATCCTTGAATTTGACCATGTCTGCTGGTGGGTTTCAGTCAAAAATCGAAACCAGAATGACAAACAGTGTTGATCCTGATGAGACGGCTCGTCACGAGCCGTCTCATCAGGATCTACACTGTTTGCAAAGGTATCTGTTGTGGTCTGCCAGACTGAAAGGATTAATAGATGTATGTTTGTGTGCTTTATCACCGTTTCTCCATTATAACAAGAATAATTTTTCAGGGTTGTGTCCACGTGACTCGGTTGTCTTGTAAATCCACAAATAAACCAATAAAGCACTGCTTAAATATTGGCTCTTATAGCATAATTATATGAGTCCCAACGTGAGAAATGTTCGCCCAACGTGGACATGTTCGCCCAACGTGGACATGTTCGCCCAACGAAGATGAAATTAGCTTGCGCATCCGCACAGTCTGATCTTCGTTCTCGACATGAAGAAATTGTTCATCCTAAGCTATATCCAGAATGCGCTCAGTTAAGATTTCGATCAAACTTGTCTGAAACTTCGATGAGTGCACATGTCCAAAGGTACGTTTTCTGACGTAGCGGTTCATATATTATCATCATAGCAACGAAATGTTGGAACAGCACATTAACTCTTTCACTGCCACAGGCGATAATAATAGACTTTTGCATACAGCGTAGATCCAGATGAGACGGCTCATAATGAGCCCTCGTATCTGGATCTACCCTGTTTGACATTCAGTCTTTCAAATTTACAAACTTCTTTCCAGGCGATAGTTTGTTAAAACAAAGCAGACGACAAATGTCGTTTTAAATTTGGCACCGAAAGAGTTCAGGGCAATGAATAAGCTTTTAATGGAGGCAACTTTATAAAATAGTTTTTCTTTTCTGAAATGGTGTCTCTTTCTGAAATGGTGTCTTTCCTCTTAGAGAAGACCCAGTTTAGGAACTTGATTGGTGCGCAGAAAGCCAAACAGGAAGTTACGAAAGTTATCTCCCTTCGCAAAAAGGGCGGAAGATCTATCAAATCTATCAAATGTATTCAGAACGCTCAAAAGCTTACATGCAGATTAAATTGTCATGGCTTAAATTGTCATTGTTCTCGCTTAAATTGTCGTTGTTCTCGCGCCAATCAGAATTCTTTTTATTCCATTAATGTTTAGTGCCCAATAAATGGGGCTTTGTTATTCGGTATAGACACAGAAAATATGGGTCCGATAAGAGTTAAAATTGTTTAACATTAACGATAGGATTGATTTGTTAAAAGTATTCAGAAACAAAATAAACCAAAGGCATGTCCAGACAGTTAGAGCGAATAGGTTTCTCACCACAAATGAGCCGGGACACAGCATTTTCTACAACGTTACATGTAAGCTCGGAGAAGACTAAGCTCAGCCTGTGCTCTCGCGTAGGAAGATCAGTCTTCACTGTCGGCTTGAAGATGCTTTGGATCTTTGGCTACCCACCGAATGCCATGCGAAGACTCTGATCAGACTGCGCGGATGCGCAGTCTGATCTGAGTCTTCGCTGGGCATACATGCAATCTTTTAGAAAATGCAGTGCCCCGGCTCAAATGAGTTTGCCCTTACAGCCCTGCAAAACAAAGCAAATAGCTGTGCAAACAGTGTAGGTCCTGAACATAAGAGATGGCTTGCAGCGAACTGTCTCATCATGAAATTCAATATGTCATTCAGGTTTTGATTAGACATTTCCAAATTCAAAGATGGCTGTATCCTATTCAGGAATACAGCTGGGGCGAAAAGGGTAGTATAACATGATGTTCCATTGCTCAGCCTTTATCGTTATAGCTGTATTATTCGTAGAATCCCGTAAAGACTGTTCCTTCACGGATGGGGTTTTAAAGCAATACAGCATTATTAAAATGTAATACATTAATGAGCCTGTCCGCTTAGAAAACGGCCTTATGGCATACGTGTATAGCGAGGACCGACATCAGCCTGCTCGTCCGCACAGTCCGATCAGAATTTTTAATGTACATATATTATGCACAGACCGATCACGGTTTACGGCGGTATCCTATGTTGTTAGGTCGATTTCTATACGGTGCGGCCGGATTTTATTAAAAAAATCTTCTAAATCTCAAGAGATGCTTTCTTTTCTAGATCTGTGTCACATTACAAAGTCCAACTGGAATGTAAACGAGGCCTTCAATTAGTGTTAATGTACTCCGAATGCAAATTTGTTAATAATACCGTAACATATATCAGATGAAATCAGTCCCTGATAAAGCCTATGATTCTGTCCAATTAGTAGAGAAAGCATGCTTGCAATTTTGCCTGCAATATGCTTTAACCCTTAAAGCGCCAAGCAAAACTAGGGCAAATGACAAACTATATTTTTAGACTATTTTTCAGAGACATTAAGGCTTGACATGTCATGTGAATCGTCTGCCTGGCAGACGATTCACATGACATGACACGCCTTATCTTCTCTGAAAAATACAAGCAAGCATTCAAGGGACGTCTGCTGCAGTTGTGATTAGAGCTTAAAGGGTTAATAATTCCAAGTAAGGTAATGAATTTCAGGTCTCAATTTTATTACTATTACAAATTGATAGTCTTAATGAGGATATAATATTTGATAGGATAATTCTGAGAGCATCAACTCGTTTTATTTGCAACGCAACATTCTTTGAAAGCTGATTTCAAATACGAATCTTGCGTAGAGGACGAACAAATTGACCTATCGCTTTTGACTTTTTGATTATAATATTTATAATTATACGTTTACTGTATAAACAGGTATGGGTATAAATCTAACCTTGTCCGGTGAATTGTGGCTTCTGGTTTCAATTTTTGATTTCATGAAATATATAGCTGGGAATCGGAAGCCCAGGTCACCCGACAAGTTTATATATAAAACAGATCGACCAAATAGACTTGTTGCTTTGACATTGCTATCTAATATTCATATGGATACATCTACTGTAAAGTTTAGGGGTCGCCGTAATTTCTACCTCAAATGTTGCGTGGACGCATCCAGGTGAATATTACATGTAAAATTCGGACCCATAGGTCTGTTCAGTCAATCTAAACGTAGAACTGACGCACACAGCATGCATGGGTTACCTTCTGCAATGTTTACACGTTTATTCTAATGAAGCAAGAGTACATATAGATCGATCAAACTGACCAATCGCTTTGACTTTTATATTTAATATTCATAAGGATACGCCCACGGTTGTCAAGCGACTAACTAGGAAATACGCTTAAATAGGAAAAAGTGTATATCAGCATATACAGCAGCACCGCTACTAACGGTCAACTCTCAACAACAGGCACCTCCCTAAAACTAATAACCAAGATTTCTGATAGTACAAAGTACATTTATTTTCTATATATTAAGCCTATCTACAATAGCCACCTCCCTTCAACAGCTACTTATTCCAAAGGCTATTTTGCTAAAGCATGAGAATCAGCTTTTCATCCTCATATCTACATTACAAGGAATTTGCTGAGTAACATAATTACCCAAAATATTCGGACGCTATAACTTTTTACCGTACCTATCCTAACATTTCAACTTGCACATTTGGCTAATTTGTATCTAAAAGTTCCAAATGCAGACCCTGATCAAACTGTTTGGATTTTGATCTGTGTCTACACTGTTTGCTCAGGCTGTATTATGTCGGAATATTTAGTGTAAATATTCTGCGATCAAACGAGTATTTCAAGGAACTCAATATGGTGAGGACATCTGACCTAGTTATTCTATGCGATAAACAGTCACATTTGGCTCAATCAAAATGATGTACAAAACTGATTAAAAGCAGAAATGCTTATCAGTTTAATGTCAAATAGATCACCACCAGTAAGCTGTTATGGAACGCCATTGCTGTCTTATACGGCGCAAACACCTTGCGTTTTGTGACAATTTGTTACGTTATGTGGTTTGTCATTACTTCATACGAGTTTGATGTTACTTCATGTGGGTTAAGTATTACATTATCTGACTTTATTGTTACGCTATGTGAATTGGCCATTATGTTTTGTGCATTTATCAATACGCTTTGTGGGTTTGTTATTTACTTACGATGATTTAATATTACATTATTTAATTTGTTCATTGCGTTTTGTACCTTTCCTAATACCGTCTTTGGACATTTCATTTCGTTATGACTGATTGATGCCGTATCTGTAGGGAAGGCACGTTTACGTCATGTGACAATTCTGTGAGTTTGTCATTACGGCAAGTGAGTTTGTCATTACGTTATGTGAGTGACTTTGCGTAAGTTTGTCATTACGTTATGTGAGTTTATCATTACGATATGAAAGTTTTTCATTACGATGTGAGCTTGTCAATACGTTCTTTGATTTTGTTATAACGTTATGTCATAAACCGTAAGTGGCGGAAACTAACGCGTTTTTCCGAATTATAGAAGGGTGCTCGACAATCGCCGGTTCTTAATACCGATTATTACTGTTTGTGTTGCCGAACACGAGTCATCTATCTATCTATCTATCTATCTATCTGATTTTCTAGTGGACGTTAGTTTCTAAAAATACTGCCCAAGTACCCAGTCTTATCGATACAACATACACCACTACTGTCCAAGTATCAGTCCAACTGATACGACACAGTCAACTTCTGTCCCAGTATCAGTCCTACTGATATGATACAGTCCCAGTACCAGTCCTATGGATATGATACATTCCACTACTGCCCCAGTACCAGTCCTATTGATACGACACTACCAGTCCTATTGATATGACACAATACACTACTGCCCCAGTACCAGCCCTACGTATACGATACAGTACATTACAACCTCAATACCAGTTCTATTGATGTACACTACTATAACTTGCCAGTCCTACTAATACTACACAGATCACTACTGTCCCAGTACCAGTCTTATGGATATGATACAGTCCACCAATTCCCCAGTACCACTCCTAATGATACGACGCAATCGCCTTCTGTCGCGGTACTAGTCTTACTGATATGATGCAGTCTACCACTGCCCAGTACCAGTCCAACTTATACGACAGCTCACTTCTGTCCCAGTACGAGTCCTGGTGATATGATACAGTCCACAACTACCCAAGTACAAGACATATTGATAAAATATTCCACTACTGCCCTAAACCAGTCCTTCTGATACCTTACTGATACCAGTCCTAGTGATATTCAACAGCCCACTACTTCTACTCCTGTTGATACCCTACAATCCACTACTGCTCCAGTACAAGTCCTATGGATACGACACGGTACACCAATACTACTTAAACGCTACAGTACATTTTTGCCCCAGTACCAATCTTATTAATACGTCAAAATTCACTAGTGCACCAGTACCAGTCCTATTGATACCCAGCAGTCCGCTACTGATCCAGTAATAGTCCTATTCATAAGACAGTAAACTATTGCCCCAGTACCAGTCCTCCTTATAAGTTACAGTACACTACTGCAGCACTGTCAGCCCTATTTATACGTCACAGTCCACTGCTGGCCCAGTACCAGTCCTAGTGATATTCAACAGGCCACCACTGCCCCAGTACCATCCTTATTAATACGACACAGTACACTACTGCACAAGTACCAGTCCTACTTATACACAACAGTACACTACTTACCCAGTACTAGTCTTGTTGATACGTCGCAGTCCAATACTGATCCAGTACCAGTGCTTTTATACCCTTCAGTCCAATTCTGCCCCAGTATTAGTCCTATGGATACGACACAGTCCACTACAGCCCCAGTACCAGTCCTGCCGATACCCACCTCTGCCCCATTACTAGACCAGTCCTATTGATACTATACAGTCCACTACTGCCCCAGCACAAGTCCTACTTATACCCTACTGTCCCGATACCAGACCTATTGATACAACACATTCCACTACACGAATTCTACTGATACCCTACAGTCCACTATTGTCCACTTTCCATTCCTTCTGATATGACTATTGTCCCAGTACCAGTCCTTTTGATATGCTCAGATACTACCCTAGTACAAGTTCTACTGATACTACACAGTGCGCTATTATCACAGTACCATCCCTATTGATACAACATAGTCCACTTCTGCCCCAGTACGAATTCCTACTGATATGACATAGTCCTCTCCAGTACGAGTTCTACTGATATCCTATAGTCCACTACTGCGCACTACCAGTCCTACTGATACCCTACAGTCCATAACTGCCCCAGTACCAGTCCATTTGATACAACACAGTACACTATTGCACCAGTACCAGTCCTTCATATACGATACAGTATAGTATTGCCCCAGTACCAGTCCTCTTAATACGATACGGTATATTACTGTCTCATTACCATTTTTTCTGATACTACACAGTCCACTATTGTCCCAGTACCAGTCTTACTGATATGATACAGTAACAAATGGCCCCAGTACCAGTCTTACTGATATGACATCTCAGTACCAGTCCTTCTGGTATGATGCCCACTACTGCTCTAGTACCAGTCCTTCTGATACCCTATTGTCTACTGTTCTCCCAGTAACAGTCCTCCTGATATTCTACAGTCCACTACTGCCCCAGTACCAGTTCTACTGGTACTCTACAGTCCACTTATGCCCGGGTACCAGTCTTATAGATGCATCACAATCAATTTGTGCCCCAATACCTGCCCTACTGATACCCTGTAGTTAACCACTGTCTCAATACCAGACCATTACTGCCCCACTATCGGTACTGCTGATACTCAACAGTCTGCCATTGTTTCAGTACCAGACCTATTGATACGACAGTCCACTAGTGCCCCAGTATCAGTCCTTCTGATACCCTGCAGTTCACCATTGTCTCAGTACCAGACCTATCGATACGGCAGTCCACTATTGCCCCAGTACCAGTACTACTGATATGCTACAGTACACAACTGCCCCACTCTCAGTCCTACTGATACGCTACAGTCCGCTACTGTCCCATACCAGTCTTGCTGATATGCTTCAGTATCTTCTGCTCTAGTACCAATACTACTGATAATCTACAGTCATTTACTATCCCAGTACCAGTCCTACTGATACCCTACAGTCGACTACTGTCTCATTACCAACGCTACTGATACGATGCTGTCCATCACTACCCAAGTAGCAGTCCTACTGATAAGATACAGTCCCAATAACAACTCTGTTGATACGCTACAGCCCAGTACTGCCCTACTGATACAGTCCACTACAGCCCCTGTACCAGTACTACTGATCAGATACAGTCCGTTTCTGCCCTAATACTAGTCTTACTGAAAGAATGTAAGGAGGAGTGGTACTGTGTCTGTAATGGACAGAATAGTATATGGAAGTCTGGTACAGAGTCTATAACGGTCTGTAGAGTATAATGAGGACTTGTACTTGGTCTGTACTGGAATGCAGAGTATACGATGGACTGGTACTTGGTCTGTATTGGACTGTATATTATAGGAGGGACTGGTACTGGTTCTGTAGTGAACTCTGGATTATACGGAGGACTGGCACTTGGTCTGAAATAGTCTGTAGATTATAGAGAGGACTGTATCTGGGTCTGTAATTGACTCTAGAATATTTGGAGGACTGGTATTGAGTCTGCGGTGGACTGCACGATATACGGAGAAATGGTAGTTGGTCTGTAGTGAACTGGGATTATACAGAGGACTGACACTTGGTCTGTAGTCGACCGAGAATATACGGAGAACTGGTATTGAGTCTGTAGGCGACTGTATATTATAGGGAGGACTGTAGCTTGGTCTGTAGGGGACTGTAGAGTATATGGAGGACTGGAAATATGTCAGTGGTGGACTGCAGAGTATACGGTGGACTACTACTGGTTTGTAGTGGACTATAGATTTTAGGGAGGACTGTAACTTGGTCTGTAGTGGACTGTAGAGATAAGGAGGACTCGAACTGCTTCTGTAGTGGACTGTAGAGTATACGAAGGACTGGAACATGGTGTGTAGTGGACTATAGAGAATACGCAGGACTGGTAATGGGTTTCTAGTGGGTTGTAGAGTATACGGACGACTGGTACTGTGTCTATCGTGGACTATAGAGTGTATGGAGGACTGGTACTTGATCTGTAGTAGAGTACATGGAGAACTGGTAATGTGTCTATAGTGGACAGTAGAGTATATCAAGGACGAGTACTGGGTCTTAGTGAACTGTTAAGAATAATGGGGTATTGGATCTGTACTCGATTGCAGAGTACAGGGAGGTCGTATACTGGGTCTTAAGTGGACTGTATATTATATGAAGGACTGGTACTGAATCTGTAGCGGACTGTACAGAATAAGGAGAAGTGGTACTGAGTCTGTAGAGGACTATAATGTATACGGAGGACTGATCTGTACTGTACTGGTGAGCATACGTAGGTCTGGTGCTGGGTATTTAGAGAATTGTAGTGTACATGTATACGTAGGACTGGTATCGTGACTGTAGTGGAGTGTAAAGTATTCGAAAGACTGGTACTGTGTCTGCGGTGGCTGCGGAGTATACGGAGGACCAGTCCTGTGTCTGTAGTAGAATGTAGAATTTAAGAAGGACTGGTGCTAGGTCTGTAGTGGAGTAAACTATACGTAGAGCTCCCAAAAAAAAAAAATTAACCCTAATTACTAAGTTCATTTGTTGTTCTTTATTATTTTAAATCCCCCGGAGTCAGGGGCTATTAGCAGAGAGTTTATCATAAATTTGTCCCCGCAGTGCAGGGCGTTTACCAGGGCTTTGCATTTGAAAATATGAAAGTCCCGCTATTCCCCGTCTCCGTACCGTCAGAAGTTGCAAATAATTAGTGCATTAGTTGTTTCATATTTTTATAGTTTGACTTCGTAATAACCCCATTCTCTTGTATGAATTTGACTAATAAAATAAGTAGAATACCATGTTCATACTTTGTCTTTACAATCGATTTTTTTGTGAATTTTGCCATTAAAAATGACTTGATTGGACCTTATGTGCTTTTGGAATAATAATATTTCCTACAAGTACAAGTTGTTTGCAAACAGATCAAGCTCAGACTGTTATATAAGTGATAACAAGTTGTGAGATAGAAATAGAGAGAGAGAGAGAGAGAGAGAGAGAGAGAGAGAGAGAGAGAGAGAGAGAGAGAGAGTAATAATAGTTGTAACAGCCCAGATATTTAGATAGAGGTGTGCGATCTAAGTCTCAAAAAACATGACCCATTTTTTTAATTATGAACTTTTTTTTTTTTTTTTTTTTTTTTTTTTTTTTTTTTTTTTACATTTTAGACCGATACTGCTCAAATACCGTACGTATATTTATAATTGTTGTCGCAAATCCCATCCCGTATTTGCCGCACATGCCTCATATAGGCAGATGTTTCCAGAGAGAGAGAGAGAGAGAGAGAGAGAGAGAGAGAGAGAGAGAGAGAGAGAGAATCTTATTCGCTTTTCTATTTACAATTCATAGTTTTAACCCATAGCTCTAGCACCTATATGTTTCATCTCTGCATAGATAGCTGGATAGAGTATCTTGCGCCAAGATAAGGACAAAAAAAAGAAAACAAATCGCATCAAAGAGAGCAGTATATAGGATTTGATTCTATGTGTGTACATGTACATGAGTGCGTTTCTATGCATCCAGTAGTTTCCGTTTCGAAGTAGTAAATGTATATTAATCAGAGAAGTAGCTAAAGCTATTCAAATTAGACGTACAAACATATTCCCTTCTAAAGGCAGTGTTTTCAAGTTCTTAAAGAACATTTCCACTTAAAGGTAAGGAGCTCATAAACAGTGAGATTTGAGTTTGTGAACCTGTTCAAATTTAACGTTTTATATATAGATAACAGGAATACTATAAAACTATATTTTCCGAGTTAACCGAAAAATGGTTTCAGGGTTAACAGACACGATTTACAGTTTAAATCAATTTTCCGGGACAACAGTAATGTTCTAAAAATATAAGGTGTTTGCGCCCTATATAACAGTCATGGCGTTCCATGGGCTTCGTAAAAGAGATGCTGTATTCGGACGGATAAGTATCGCTACATAAATATTCGTTGACTTCTCTTAACCTTCATAGTCGTGATGCATGTAACTATAATGTAATTGATAAAACATGGAGTTATTGCGACGATGATCTAAAATTTTTATCATATATGCAACATAAAATACACACACACACACACACACACACACACACACACACACACACACAGAGAGAGAGAGAGAGAGAGAGAGAGAGAGAGAGACAGAGAGAGAGAGAGATTACATTATAATTAAAGACAGTTGGCATGTAAATACTGATTGACTTAGGCCTACAATTACATCAATTTCAAGACCTCATTTTCAAAGCGCAATCTAGACGTGCAAGGAATGATAAAACTCCACACCAGGCGGAAGACGCCGTTGCAGTTTGTGTTATAATCAACGACCACACATACTTAATAGGATGATTTGTATATAAAACAATGATGCCCACTGCAGATATTGATTTTTCAAACATAGTCGTTTTTCTCATATAGTCGTTTTTCTAACTTAAGCGCTTGATATACGTTTTCCAAGATAGTCGTTTTTTTTTCGCACTTAGGCGTATTGCCAACTTAGTCTCTTAACACACGGTATACGTTAAGAACAGCCAATCTAACTCCTTGACAAGCTCATAACGTATAATTTCAAAGCTGCTTACTGCGTCGCTTTTTCTTTGTTCGTTTCTTATTTTGTCCTCTCTGTTGCCTGATTGTAGTTTCTGTAGGGCCCTGCATTGTGATTATTTCTTTAGGAAAGAGGGTTCTCGCTGTGTTGATTATCTCTGGTTTGTAACGTATATACATGCACTCTCTGTCGTAGTTTATTTAGTCTTCCTTCTTCCTCTTAGTGTCATTCGTTGGCTATGTGCTGTGATTGTGGCCCTTTCTCGACTATTTTTGCCTCATCACGCTGTTGCTGCAGAGTCCATAGAGGACTTAAATCCTTCTCGTTTCTTTCACACCAGATAAGGAAATCCTGGATTTAACCCTGGATAGTATACCGTTATTTCACACCAGTTTGTGGAAAAGTCAAAACTACTGCCCGAGGTGCCGCGGACAGCTCGATGCATTATTGCTCCAGGCCGGAGGTAATAGTACGAGCTGTTCACGGTAACGAGGGCAGTTGTTTTGACTATTCCACCGAACCAGCCATGAAATACATGTTTTATTACCCAAATAGTGCTAAAACATTATTGATTTAGCCAATAAGCGCTGTTTTAATTGACATGCGGTGTCGGCAAGTCAACGCCATTGCCGTGAATGTTGACGTCACCAACCATTGTATAGTCAAAACTATTGCCCAGCGCTTTTGCATTGGGTTTAAATTGGTGACGTCACCAACTGTGGTATAGTCAAAACTATTGGACAGCTGGTGACGTCAACCTTGATTGATTTCGATGACGTAGCTCCGGCGCGCGCAAATTAAGTAATAAACAGTCCAAACAGACAAAACTATTTCACTGAGCTGTAAAAAGTAGATTGCGTAATACAAATTCTTATCCTACCCAGCTTATCCTACCAAGGGTAAGATAAAATCGAGAATTCTCACCTTTTTGATATGCACCGATTGTAAGATACGTCACGTACGCAATCGAAAAAGGTTTACGTCAGTGAACGTAATGACGTCATTAAACGCCATAGTAATGGCATCATAATATGGCGGACGTCAGCAATTAAAATGACTGCACTATCAAAAATCTACGTATAGAAATGAAAGGTGTGCAAGAAAAAGAATCTATCATGGGTGTGAGGGATAGATAGAAAAATCCGTCCCTCGTGATCACAGTCTAGGACCACTCGGCAAGCCTCGTAATGCAAGACAGTGATCCTTGGGACGGATTTTTCTATCTACCCCTCACACTAATGATAGATCCTTATAAACTTCCCCTATCAAAAATCAGAAGTGCTTGAGCATATCTCTGATCGCTTTGTTTGAGTTGAGGATTTACGGCCTTGCTTGTACATGTACATGTACATAGATACACGATATTTGAGGATATAACATTACGAAAACAGGCCTATTCAAATATATAGAGCATTTCACCTCCAAAAACTTAAAATTTTCAGATAAAAACTATGATATTTTTCAGGTCAAAACATAGTTTGTGGGTACTCGTTAGAACCGCCTCGGCGAGGTGGTTCAAACGAGTACCCACAATGTATGTTTTGACCAGAAATAAGAAAAATAATACATACCCCTGTAAACCCAAGGTTTACTATACAAAAGTGGGGTTTAAGGGGGTCAATTTTATATAGGCATGTTTTCGTGATGACAATTCCCACCATTAATTGCCCCAGTTCGAAGTATATCAGGCTACACAGATATAATACAGCAAACTTTAAGACAGCTGTCATATCTGCTCAAAAGTTTGAAGCACTAGACAGAGAAACCATTTCTAAAATACTTTAGCCGCGTCCTGAAGAAGTGAACCGCTATAGCATATACAAACAGCAAAGTTTCAGGTAAGCCCGCGCATCCGCGCAGCTTCTCCAGAAAATTTGCTGTTTGCTCACTTAAGCGCTAGGCCAAGGGAAAACTACAATCAAAGAACTAGACATGTGGCCTTGCTAAGACGACAGGCATGCGCACTGAAATATGGTTTGGACAGAAAGTTCGAAGAACCCTTTTTTCGAGGAGCAACTCATTTGCTTTCAGACAATGTTTCGCATCACGAAAACACGCCTATATAAAGTTGACTCCCTTAAACCCCACTTTTATATAATAAAACAGGGGTTAAAAGGGGTATATATTATTTTTCTTATTTGTGCACAAAAAATATAGATTGTAGGTACTCGTTAGAACGGCCTCGCCAAGGCGGTTCTAACGAGTACCCACAATCTCTGTTTTGAGCAGAAATATGAAAAATATCATAATTTTTATACGAAAATTTTCATTTTTGGTGGTAAAATTTTCAGTATATTTGAATAGGCGTGTTTTCGTAACGACAAATTATGTATATTGCATGTAACTAAAAGAAGATGGTTTGTCGATTTTGATCACATTTGCAACAAAAATGCATTTAGTTTCTTCAAGATCCCACGTATCAGGTACACTCTGAACCAACATTGCTTTTGCTTTAACCCAGAAATGCCAGGTGGAATCTTCTACCTTAACTCTTTGGACGGCCCATTTCCAATTTTAACGGCTGTCCAACATTTTTTTTTTTAGTTTTGCCATTTATGTATTATAGAAATTCCTTTACTTAATGCACACAGTGTAGACCATGGTCAAACGTCGCAGATCGCGGCGTCTGATCTGGGTCTACACTGTGTGCCAATGTCCCTTTCATGGCACACCAGGCATAAATGGGTTAAGGTCTTCGCTTTATAAGAAACTTTGTAACAGTCATGAATACTTTGCTTAAAAAGGACAAAGCAGTCCCTGTCCCAACACCCACATCACTACACACATACACGGCTAACGACAAAAATAACTAACCGTCTCGCTCAATGCTAGTCTGATATAATTAAAGCAGCGCTCCCCGAAAGAGACACGGAATTCTAATGCCAAGATATAATTCCTTATCAGTGATAAAATAAGGAGCCCTCCTTCCCCTTCCCACATTCACCGGCAGGTAAACAATGATAGGTCCTTTTGAATATACATAAATTATACTCGGTGCCCAATGTTATTATCCGCCTTTCATTTTACATCTTGCCCTTGTACTGCTGAACCCAGATATGACCTAACTTTGCAAACTGTGTAGATCCAGATCAGTTGGCTTGATCTGGATTTGCACTGTTTGCCGATCAGTATGTGAATTTATTTCAATAATCTGGATCAAGGAATCTGATTGGTTGACAATTAGAAGTGGGTGTGGCATCTTAATTTATTCCGCAGGACAAGGGCTAGTATAGCTATAGTAATTGTGCACTCCAAATACACACCTTTCCCTGAATGGACCTCACTAAGCCCTCAAGGGAATCACAACTTATTTGACGGTCTATTCCAACCGCAGGGTGTCTGGTTAGTTCTTTTTATTACTGTGTTTTACAGAAATTCCTGTAGTTAATGGAAACAATGTAGACCCTGGTCAGATGCCGCGTTCTGAGTCTGCACTGTTTGCCAAGTATCTTTCTTTGTGGTCACAGGACTAAAATGGGTAAAACATCTATTATCGACAACATTGCTTTCCCTTATTTAGACATGGAAGGCGAAGCATGGTTCACAAGTAATGTTTACTTTCCAGGGACGTCTGATTCCATCCCATTTATTTTGGGTCTGTGTCTGTCTGTATGAATATGAGTAAGCAGCTCATCACGAAAACATGCCTATATAATTTTGACCCTCTTAAACCCCACTTTTTATAGTAAAGCTGGGGTTTACAGGGGTAAACATTATTTTTCTTAATTCTGCTCAAAAGCATGGAGTGTGGGTACGCGTTAGAACCGCCTCGGCGAGGCGCTTCTAACGCGTACCCACAATCTATGTTTTGAGCAGAAATAAGAAAACTATCAGAGTTTGTTTTTCGACTTTAAAATGTTCCGAAATACGATTTTGTTATGTTGAACTCAGACCCATTAGAATACAAGATGTAACAATCTATTGTCACGGGAAGAAACTAGAGAATTCTTGATACGCACATTGTCAGTTGCAACAAGAGGGCGATTAGAACGAGGCATTATAGCGTGCCTGACAGAAGGAAACCCCGTTGACTTCTGCAGATTTAAATGCAACGTGACAAGACTCCATATTTATGAATATTCAGAATATTAACTAATGGAACGTTCGCTCTGGACATGTAATTACTTCAAGTCTTAGGAGATACGAGTATTTGGGCCGGAATTCATTGAAAAGGCACCTTTTGAGATGAGGGCCGCGCCATACAAAAACGTACACATGCGGAAAGCGAAGGCCCAGATCAGCAGGACAATGTGAATGCGCACATTTTGCGCATGTTCGAAACATTTTTTCTCTGCGCCACCCATGTATTTTCTGGTCAGAGTCTTTGCCGTTCGCTTACAGAATATGTACATGAAGTAGAAAGAATATGAGGAAAAAGGACCACGTCAAGCGAAAAAGAGTCTTCGAACATGCGCAATATACTCAGATACTGATCATCTGTGCCAGTTGTTCAAAACTAACGATGTCATTAGTTAACGATTCGTTAAAATTTACATCGAGTAATACGCAAATATGCTTAAATTTTTTGCTGAAAAAAATGTGAGTAGCTTTTGCAGTGCAAAAGCTACTCACATTTTTTCAGCAAAAAATATCGGAATATTGTATATTGAATCCGCTAAAACAGTTATCGAAATGACCCTTAACGAGCTCGTTAAGCTGACGACGCTTTGAACAACTGGGCCCTGGTGTATGCGCATGGTATTATCCGAGCACTGCATCAATTTATACATTCTGTAGTATCCAATGATTGTTAGCGGACAGCGAAAGCCCTGATCAGACTGCGCGGATGCGCAGGCAGATCTAGGCTTACGCTGTCCGCATATGCCCGAAGACATTTTTTTCGCATGGCCTGGCCCAACTGGAGATCCTAAAATACTGAATTATACGCAGTTCGGATGTATGCTGGTTGCACATCTCTTAACCCTACAAGCACCAGTTACAACAGCAGCAGACGACATTATAAAATACATATATTTAAAAATATCCGATAAAATAGGTCTTGATATTTCATGTGAATCGTTTGCTAAGTAGACGATTCACAGCATATGATTCACATGAAATGTCACGCCTCGTTTTATCTCATAGACATAACAAATAGGATGTCGTCTGCTACAATTTCAGACACAGTAAAGATTAACCATTTCAGTCCTGAGTTTCTGAAGTGGACTTCCATCTTTTAATCTGATCAGAACCATTGTCTCAAATAGGGGTCTCAGTCAAAAATCAAAACAGAATGGCAAATAGTGTAGATCCTGATGAGATGGCTCATTATGAGCCATCTCATCAGGATCTAAAATGTTTGTAAAAGAACTGTCTGGATCTGCATGGCTTAAAGGGTTAAGGTACCTTTGTAATTGGTCTCTTTCTTTTGTAAGCTGCTATGATAAATCATCTATAGCAACAGTCTGCAACAATCGCATAACTTCAGAGACAATTAGACTACAACTCTGGGACGCTTCATGGGAAATTTTCTGATCGTACATTTTACACTTTGCATGCTGGCTGAAATTTTCAGCAGACGACATTTTGAAATATTATTTTCCTAGAAAAAAGAATTTGACATTTCATGTAAATTGACAATTTGTATGAAGTGCCAGATCCTATTTTCTAGGAAAAAAAAATAGTATCAGATTGTCGTCTGCTGAGTTTGCCCCTAGCATAGTAAGTGGTATAGGGAAGTATTTTGTCCACAGTTTGTAAGAGAAGCAACATTTAAAGAGCGCATGTTGCCTCACACGTTAGGCTATGGCGGTTAGTCTATAGACATGATAGGAAAGAATTTGCTCCCCGAAAGAGCAATCTCATTTCTTTTAATAGTAACCCCAATGAGAAGAGAGGCAATTATTTTTATATCAGAGCTGTTTCGCCTTGGGGTGTATATATTCCCGTTAAGAAATAATGATTGAAAGTTTCTGTACAGTTTCATTAGTGCGTATGCCTTTCTCACCAGAACTGAGCTGCACCCTTGTTCGGACAATGACGGCCCAGATTGTCTTTTGCATTCTTATCAGGATCCATTACGAGAACAAGCCTGTTCAAATATACTGAAAATTTTACACACACACACACACACACAAAAATGAAAATTCTCAGATAAAAATTATGATAGTTTTCATATTTCTGCTCAAAATATAAATTGTGGGTACTGGTTAGAACCGCCATATGTTTTTGAGTAGAAATAAGAAAAATAATGTACACCCCTATAAACCCCAGTTTTACTGTATAAAAGTGGGGTTTAATGGGGTCAAAACTATATAGGCATGTGTTCGTGATGGTTTTAGGTACTTTAGAATGTATCAACATACAAGCAGGGCACTTACCAGGCTGTTTGACTATTCTGGCTGATATGAATATACAGTAAAACCTCAATAATACTGGGTAATTCGAACTCGTTTTTGAGTAGCTAGGAAATTTTCTTGATAGCCAAGAAAGCTAGATTTATGGATACTTAAGGGAATTTTCCTTATTTTATCATGAAATGTATGTTGTGTGAATGCATTTGATTCGCCTCATAGAGCCGATTCTAATGAGTATACTCAACATACAATGTACCATTACTATACAGAAGATAAAAAAAAACCCTTCCCTAAATTGTCATCTTTTACTTCCTGACCTGGCGTTATGATTAACCCTAAGTGGCTCGGACTACCCATGTCTCAAACAAATTTACAAGGTCCCAAAGATATTCGAGTTATTGAGGTCCGACTGTATATCGTTCTAGTATGCACCAAAGAAATACTTTTGCATAAAAAGGCTCAAAATTTGAAGTCTGCAGAGTCTATATAGTGATCCTGAATTGCATTACGTAAACACACTTATTCAAATATATTGAACATTTAACCACCAAAAAATGAAAGTTTTTCGATAAAAATTCTGATAGTTTTCATATTTCTGCTTAAAACATAGATTGTGGTACTCGTTAGAACCGCCTCGCTGAGGCGGTTCTAACGACTACAACAATCTATATTTTTAAGCAGAAATAAGGCAAATAATGTATACCCCATGTGAACCCCAGTTTTACTATATAAAAGTGGGGTTTAAGGGGGTCAAAATTATATAGGTATGCGTTCGTGATGGTGCCGATCAGGCTGCACGGATAGTTGGGCTGGTCTGCATATTCACTGTACGCGTATGACATGAGTTGTATATCAGAATAATAGTATAACCTTTCATGGTGCATTTGCGAACTGTGCATGCGTTGAGTGGACTGCGCCCAGCAGCGCGCAAAGTCGAGATAAAATCGTTTAAACGGTGATAAAACGTTCTAGAAATACCCAGCTTGCACAAAACGTTGAAGCAATTCCGTTTCAACGTTGATACGACGTCCTATATGTTTCAACTTTGTGTTCCTGCAGGGCATATACACTTGTTCTTGGCATCTGCAGTTCCCATGTACCTTGAGGCAGTTTTGTTTTTGTCATTGTCGCGACTCAAATAAAAGGGAATGGCGTGATGCGCCACTGTTGCCTATCATTTTTGCCGCAAGACTATTGTCTTCGGGAATAATAGTTTTCAAGAAGAACGCAAACTTATAACCTAATAGTAAATCTTTTCAAGTAATTGGACAATGTAACGCACATTGTGCTGTTTCGTTATAAGATGAGTCGCATTGACAGAAGACGTACCTTCGGACATGTGCGCCCAGCGAATATTCAGATCAGTCTGCACATTCGCGCAATCTGATCAGAATCTCCGCTAGGTGCAGTTTGGATAGCCAGGGGTGCAGTTTCTTCACATTACGAAAACACGCCTATTCAAATAAACTGAAAATTTCACCACCAAAAACTGAAAGTTTTCAGATAAAAAATTCTGATATTTTTCATATTTCTGCTCGAAACATAGATTGTGGGAAATGGATACATCTTCAGGGGAAGCAACTTTGTCAAATCATTTTGCATCCTTTCTGAACATGGATCTACTGAAAAAGGTAATAATTTGTTCTCCCTCTGAGCTAAAGAGACTGGTTACACTTAGTAGATTTACGCCATTTTTGACAAGGTAGACAAATTTTGTGGCTTTCTGTTTGCACTCCTCTACACCAAGCCACTTCTTAAAAGGGATCTACCCTAATAGGAAAGAATTTGCTTCAACAGGAGTTGACTCCCTTTCAGAATGGGGCAATATAATTTAGACATTATCATAGAGTTACCGCCATAAAAAGTGTATCTACTCCCTATAACTCTCTACAATTAAACTTCAATGATTCGAAGACCGATGACTCGTTTACCATGGCTGACTCGAACTCGTTTTTGGGTGCCTAGGATATTTTTCCGATAGCTCAAATAAATAAATATACAAGACTTTTTTAGGGAATTTTTCTTAGTTTAGCTTGAAGAAGTGTGTTGCGTGTAGTCAAAATATTGGCTTCATCAAGGCAATATTTTAAAGAGGATCGAAAAGACATCCCTGAATTATCTCCATTAGCCTATCGTTAACCCTCAGTAACTCGAACTGTCCATGTCTGGACAAAATTTCCATGGTTCAAAAGATTCTGGTGCCGGTGAAGTTTGACTGTATGTGATAATTATATTCTAGTTTTACCGTTACATGAAAAGTCTCAGTTCATAGCACTAATCAGCACTGACAACACAGAGTAGGACAAACAAAACATTTCCATATATGGTCACTATATGTTCTTTCTTTGTCATGCTTTTTCAGTGATCATCAATGTTACACATGGGCAGTTCATTCATTAGCAACCTTGTGATTGCTATAATGTAAAGGTTTATTTGTCCTACATGTACCATTGTATGTCATTAATCTTTTTATAGCCATTTTATACATGTGTTGATGAGGGCTATTACGTTTGGACAACATTTGCATGATATATTAAAACCTGGCATGATTGACTTTTCTGCTAAATGGCGTGACTATGTCACGTCGCTTTTATCTAGAATATGTTTTATATGTACATACACATGAAAAGAAATTTATCTTGATTTTTATTTCAAGGTTAGATTATTTGCAGTTGTAACTGAAGTCATTACGAAAACACGCCTATTCAAATATATAGAAAATTTCACCCCCAAAAACTGAAAATTTTCGGATAAAAACCCTGATATTTGTTCATATTTCTGCTCAAAACATAGATTGTAGGTACTCGTTAGAACCGCCTCGGCGAGGCGGTTCTAACGAGTACCCATAATCTATGTTTTTGACCAAAAATAATAAAAATAATTTATACCCCTGTAAAACCTTTTTTTACTATATAAAAGTGGGGTTTATGGGGGTCAAAATTATATAGGCGTGTTTTCGTGATGTGCTGATTATGATGTGCTGATTATGATGACAGTTTTACTTTTTAAGAGAGTAGATACATTTTAGCTTTCAAGTACGTTTTTACGGCAATCACATTTCATGTTAGTAACTAGGATATTTTTGATTATAATGTTTATAGTTTGAACGGTTATCAGAACATTAGGTAAGCTGGATTAACCTAGGTTCTGTGGTGACTATTTTCACTGTTCCAGGATGGATTTTGTCTCAAGGCGATCTTTTGAATAAGGAGGCTTTTTGTTTCTCAAAATTTACACTTTTTTGGCGTGTTTTTGTGTCATATTTTGAGCAGCGGGTTTATGAAGTTTTACACCAAAATGATAATTGAATAAGTTCATTCTACGTCTCAAAAATCACGTTTCTAACGTACACATATAACAATACGTGTCTCATTGCTATATGAGTCCCCCATTTCAATAGAGCGGTACACACTACACCTTTAACCTTCTGGGCGTTATGTTGTGCTGCGCTCCGGGTATCTTACCATGGTTCCATTTCCGGGTGGTAGTATGGTTTGAACCGCTGACCCAATGGAAGTCGTCAAGATGAAACCGAGATCTGTGCGATCCAAGAATACTTCAGATATCTATATCAACTCAGAATAACTGTATTACGGAAATGACTGTGCCAAAGATAAGTTATTGAATCATCTACATGAACTTTGCTGCATGGGACCAGCGAAACAACACGTGTACTATATATGAGAATTTGAGAACAAATTACATTCTTTTCTTCTTCTGAAATATCTTCGTAGTATATTTTTATATAAATTATTGTTTTTATTTATAAAGTGTCACGTTTGTTTTTTTGATTGCATGTGATCACGTTTAGTCCATCGTCACCGGCCCGATGCTCGTCTACACATACGAAACATCTACTTGCAAAAAAAAAAAAAAAAAAAAAAAAAAAAATGGATAACGGTGTATTAAAAAAAAAAAAAAAAAAAAAAAAATAAAAATAAAAAAATAAAATTAACTTATCTGAGACTATAAATTGAACTCGCATATACAGTCGCACTTCAGGGGTTCGAACATTTTTGGGACCATGGAAAATTCGTTCTAGACATGGGCAGCTCGAACCAGGTGTGTTTAATCATAGCATCAGACCAGGAGGCAAGTGGGAATACAGTTGACTCTCGTTATCTCGACCTCGCATATCTAGAATAACCGCTTATATCGAAATGAAAATTTAGTCCCTGTTTTAAAATAGAAATATAATAACAGATAACAAAATATTGTGGAAAAGAGGCGAAATCGCTCCTAAGGAGCAATTTCTCCTCTTTTCCACAATATTTTCAATATATCTGTGAATTCAGGAGTCAAATTCATTTGTTAAATGTGGTTGTTCGATCAAATGTTTTCCTCGATTCCGCAACTCTGATATATTGAGGTACGGATATCTCTAAATGTTCAAAAAGACACTTGGAATTCGAGATAACGAGAGTTATAAACTGTAGTTTAGGGATCTTCTTTATAGTAATGGACTGTTGAGTGTGACCTAAATAGAATCGTCTTTATGAGGTGATTCATTTGAGTACATGCAACATACAATTTTATGTTAAAAGAAGAAATGTTCCTTATATATTCACAAATATTTCTTTTCTTGAGCTATCTGAAGAATTCCCAACAGACTGGAAAACGAGTTCGAATTAACCACCTAAACGAACCGTCGGTGTTCGAGACGCTAAAGTTTTCCTGTAGTACATATTGATACTGCAATGAAACAACAAAGATCATGATCAGCCTGCGCGAATGTTGGCATATGTCATAAAAAGGGTAAGAGAAAAGTCCAGGGAATGCCACAAACACAAACCGCAGCCCTTCCCAGACACAAAGAAGAAGAGGAAACCGACAAAACCAAACAAGCACAAATCGAATGTACCTTTGATGATATTTTGACTAATATGGTGATAATTCCTGATTCCATTGTACGTATTCTCTGAAAGAATATGATTTCAAATTTTATTCAAATCATTTATTGTTTTATCTAGACACAGACAGTGTCATTTCAGACTGTCAGAATTAAATATCAATTTCGTTGTTAAGGAACGAGGCAGACGTCTGTAGAATGAAACGAAAAAAAAAAAAAAAAAAAAAAAAACCATTAACGCTTAATATGTTGGGTGAAAACGTCAGCAGACAACATTTTAAACACTATTCTCCTTTTGTCGGCAGAAAATAGGTTTTGACATTTCATGCAAATTGTCTCCATAGGCAAAAATAAAATAAATAAATAAATACAAGCAGTTTATCATCTGTGGGATTAGTCCAAATAGTGGTAGTGATCATGTTTGTAGCTGTTTCTACATTGGAATCGTAATTGCCAGTCTGAAAAAAATACTGCGTGTCTTTTTATGTTCTGTGTAAAGGGAGCCCAACTTACATTACAAAAATGTGTTTTGGAAACATTGCCTGCTGAAATCATATATTATCAATTACGAAAAAAAAAAAAAAAAAAAAAAAAAAAAAAAAAAATATATATATATATATATACAGGCTTGGGCTGGGGTGGGGGATGAAAACGGAATTAATTCGAAAACCCATTCGTATCATCTTATCTTATTTTATTAGAATCTTATTTTACTGAAAACCTGAAATAAGCCTATTTTTGTCCAGCAGAACAATTGTATTCATTATTAACTCGCATTGTTGTAATTTTTAATAAGGTTAGTTTAAACAAGTAACAAGAAATCGTATCATTAAATTTGGTGCAAAGAAGGAGAAAGCTGATATAAATGGCACCATCCTGCCTGCTGAATCCACTGTTATAAATTTCGTTTCGCGGTACTTTACAATGTATGTGCTCTACAACAT
This sequence comes from Anodontia alba, assembly GCA_964016985.1. Taxonomy (NCBI): domain Eukaryota; kingdom Metazoa; phylum Mollusca; class Bivalvia; order Lucinida; family Lucinidae; genus Anodontia; species Anodontia alba. The sequence continues at coordinate 26,959,472 of OZ024826.1, forward strand.
CTGACTACATGTCGTTTGAACTTATTTCTTTAAGTCCTAATCATGTGCCGTCTCAAGGCGTCTATAAAAGAGAAACTCTATTGTTCTCTCACGTTAACAAATCCATGAAATGTACACCCCAGTGAACCCCACGTCGCTTAGAGATTTGTTGGCTTTATTAGTGTAATAGTTAACTTACTTGTTTCTGGTTTTCGCCTTACAGTCCAGCCATTCATGCCAGTGCACAACATGCAAGGATTTAGTTTCAGTCATGATTCTGTACAAATCCACAATATAAAATAAGAGAAACCATTCAATATAAAAAAAGAGGGGAGATAATATGAAAGACCTCGGAATTCGGAGACACATTCATAGAATACAGCCCAGTTCATGGTTCAAAAGGAAGAATAAATAGATTGCAAAAGAACACAAAACTAACGGCAAAACGACTAACTCCCTTGTTCCTACAAGAGGTGATCTTAATGGATTATCAAATTTAAAAGTCTCGAATAACGACTAACTACATGTAGTAAAATACCTACTTGACTGGTAATAACGCATCACGAAAACATGCCTATATAATTGTGACCCCCTGAAACCCCACTTTTATATAGTAAAACTGGGGTTTACAGGGGTATACATTATTTTTCTTATTTCTGCATAAACATAGATTGTGGGTTCTCATTAGAACCGCCTCGGCGAGGCGGTTCTAACGAGTACCCACAATCTAGGTTTTATGTAGAAATAAGAAAAATATCAGTTTTTATCTGAAAATTTTCAGTTTTTGGAGGTGAAATTTTCTATATATTTGAATAGGCGTGTTCTCGTAATGGGTTTGTCGTTTAAATTAACTACATGTACCACTAATCGACATGTCATAACAATTTTATTGTACAATTGCTATTGTCAATCAACTGGTAAAAGCCATTTTACCGTAATATCTATATTACCAGTCGACTGGTAATATCCATTTTAACGTAAAATGGCTACCAGTCGACTGGTAATAAACATTTCCTACAAATAAATAACTATTAGAGTAACAATTATCATTGCTAACTGTCGCACCTCAAAGATCAAGATATCATTGACATGTACAAAGTAGGCTATCGGTTTCATTAAGGTTTCTGTCCAATGAAATAGATGAAAGAGAAACATCAGCCAGCAAAAGACGTAACTGAATTATTATCGTAAAAGTACCTTAATCTGATTTACCACACATGATACAATATAAACTTTTGAAAATGAGAAATAAAATCTACAAATGTTACCCTTGGAAACATAGAACAGATAAAAGGACGAAAATCGGAGTCTGGATTTCACTGTGAGCAATGTAGCTTGCAGGACTGCGTACGCCAAACTGTCACCGGCTAAAGCGGAATTCGAGTTTTCAAAATACCGGAGTAGGCTCAATGATCCCAAATAAAATAAAATAAGACTGATTTTAAAAAGATGAACAGCGCAATTTAAAAGACATCGAACTTTAGTCCATGCACGGCATTTCCTAGAAGATTGCATGTGGGCACAGCGAAGACTCGGATCGCCCGCACAGCCTAATCAGAATCTTCGCTTTCTGCATGAAGAGGCTTTGGATCTTGGCTACCCGCAGAAAGCTCTGCAAAGACTGATGAGACAGCGCGGGTGTACAGGCTGATCTGAGTCTTCGTTGGGCGCACATGCAATCTTCTAGGAAATGTTATTCTCCGGCTTATTTGGTTTGTGAGCTGCGCAGTGAGACCCAGCTTAACTTCATTCACAGTATGCCTAGTCGCAGATGTACTTTCGATAGGCCCATTTTCATTCCTGTTGTTGAATTCGTTATTATAAGAGCCGCGCCATGCGTAAAATGTACTTCGTGGCATACGGAAACAAAACTATTGGAGTCTGACTTGTGACCTTTGATACATCGCTATTTATAGCAACAGCCAACCATTCTGTATTTGGGCAGCGAAGACTTTAACAAACAAGGCAGATGCACATGCTGATCTTGGCTTTCGTTATACCCATATACTCCGTAGATATTCTTTGAGCCGGGGCAAAGCATTTCCTTCAAGATTGCATGTGTGCCCAGCGAAGACTCAGATCAGTCTGCGCATCCCTACACTCTGATTAGAGTTTTCGCTGTCCGCCTGAGGACGCTTGGATCCTTGTCGACCCACAGGATGCCATGCAAAGACTCTGATCAGACTGCGCAGATGCGCAGGCTGATCTGAGTCTTCGCTGGGCGCAAATGCGGTCTTGCAGGAAATGCTGTTCCCCAGCTCATTCCATAATTGACGTGGCTGAATAACGCTATCTTTCCTCGTGATCAGACTCGATCATATTTTCACCAGAAATACACACATTTGCAATGTTTCTGCGAAAACATTTGTTACGTTAATTTCAAATATGACAATTTGCAAATGGCATTTTGGAAAATTAAACTCCCTTCATCCTCTAACTGCATATCATCTTCCAATTCTATAAGTGAATAATGGATTAGTTTATTTGCTAGTCCGCCGGGAAATTCCGCTTGTTGTATAACTTGCGGGGGAAGTTACAAGAGATTCTTAGTAATTCAAACGATGAAATGTTTTAACCCATTAATACCCGGATGACTCTTAACCCACTTATGACGAATGGTTTTTTCTACTGTCACTCTTCGGGCCGGTCCATTTCCAATATAAGGGGTGTCTGGTAACTTTTTTATTATTACCATATTTTATTAGAATTCCTGCATTTAATGCAAATAGTGTAGACTCTGATCAGACGCCGCGTTCTGCAGCGTCTGATCTGGGTCAACACTATTTGCCAATGTCCCCTTTATGTGACGTTAGGCTTAAATGGGTTCACTCTTTGAACGTGGCCATTTTCAGTTAAAGGGGTGTCTGGTTCAGTTGAATTTTATCATTTCATTTTCGGAAGAATTTATGCTTAATGCAAAAAAGTGTAGACAAAAATCAGACACCACATTCTACTACTAGTTGCAATATTATTTGATAGAGTTGGAGTTTTACGGCCCAGTCAACACTGTTAAGGTCATATTGAGCCGGTCAGTAAATCTATTCATACTTTTCATGGGCAGGCTTAGGATCATTGGGCCCATTGTGGTAGCTTTTAAAAAGCTAATGTTTACGATAGAAGGCGTAAGCAGTGTTGCAAACTTCATTACTACTTATCGAGAGTCTCAGTAAAACCGAGACTCCCATTTTCTATCTGTGATATGTTTTTTGTTTCCAAAGCCATTTTTTTTAGATTTTTATTTTACTTCACTGCAGCTGGTTTTGTGCCGTATGGTGGCCGTAGAACGTCTCCCCGTACTTCGCTATAGTGCAGATTATATTTTCATTTCCTTTAGGATCATTGGGTCCATTGTGGTATCTTTGAAAATGGTGTCCTGCTCATGTATACGCTAGAGGGCGTAAGCAGTGGTGCAAACTTCATGACTGCTTATGAAGAGTTTCAATAAAACCGAGACTCGCATTTTCTATCTGTGATGTATGTGTTTTGTTTCCAAAGACGATGTTTTAGATTGTTTTTAGTCCTCTAAGCGGTTAACCAGTTTTGCCAGTAATTGACAATGTCCCTTTTTGAATCAGCGGAAGTGAGAGAGTGACCGTAGAAATGATTTCATTGCCCCTATTATTTTTGTTCAGAATATATTAAGACTGTAAAATATAAGGACAAACAGAGAATACCCTGGTCAGACTGCGCAGAGTACGTTTTTTTCTGGGCGCTTAGGTTATAAGGTACAATGTAACAAATGCGTGCGCAGATCTAGGCCCTCTCGTTCGTATATGGAACAAGGGTCATTTGTTTTCTGCGTAGCGCATCACAGATGGCATTGCGTATTCAACTTCAGGCTTTCAAGCCGAGAGTAGTTGAGGTGGTCGGCACTTACGCGATTCGGGTTAGTCTATGCATTACAAAACATGCTCCAAAGTACATTAACCCTTTCATCCCTGAATTTCTGAGGTGATTTGAATCTGGTCAGAACCATAGTTCCAAATAGCGGTCTCAGTCAAAAATCAAAAGAGAATTGCAAACAGTGTGGGTTCTGATAAGACATTATGAGTTATCTGATATTGATCTACACTGTTTGTATAGGTACCTGTACCGGTCCACAGGGTTGAAAGGGTTAAAATGGGAGTGAAGAATCAGACTCTAGTGAATGTTAGGTACTGAGCAGGGTAATTTTGCATGAGTTTCTTCTATGGTAGCAATAGCATTTTACTAGAACCGAAACCATTATGGTTTTGGAAGCGTTTAGCTTCGGAAATTACAGGACCCGGATGTTCAAACAAACGATGTCGTTACTTAACGTATCGTTAAAACTTTGATCATTTCAAATGGCACACACACTAATATTTTTGCATTTGCAAAAGCTACTCCCATTTTTTCAGCAAAAATACCTGTGAATCAGGTTTTGTACTTACTATAGAGCAACTCACAATTTGACCACTAACGAGTTCGTTAAGGTAACGATGCTTTGAACAACTGGGCCCAGATTGTCGAAACGAACGATATGGGCCGCAACATAAGAAAACGTATCTTCTGACGTGTGCGTCGAACGAATATTCAGATCAGCTTGCGCATGCGCACAATTTAATCAGAGTCTTTATTGTCCGTAGGAAGAGGCTTTGTATTCTAAGGTATCAAAAATGCGTCCAGCTGATATTCTGATAAGACTGTGCGAATGCGCTGGCTGATCAGAATCTTCGCGAAACGCACATGTTCGAAGATACGTTTTATCACCTTACTGCTAATATTGTCTTGTTCTGAAAGTTTAAAATTTAAAGCACCCTTATGCATTGAAACAAAAGTACTGCATTTTTACTAGAGAATAATAATAATAATAATAATAATAATAATAATAATAATAGCATAAATGCCCTAAATATTTAGTTCTGTCTGATCAAACAGTGTATATCCAGACCAGACGCAACGAACGGGGCATTTTATTTAAGAATGACAGTTGTCAGTTTCTGGCGAAAGAATGTAACCGCTTAGAGAACTACATGTAAGACTGCCCAGTAAAAAGTGTGGTAAGTAAACGGACCGCGCTCGACATGACCCCAATGGGTTGACTTGGTCGTAAAACCTCAACACAAACACAAACCGTCTGTAGAGTTTGACATTTGTCCATACTTTTTAGATATATTTCTAGGTAGTCAAATAGACTTGTACAGATATAAGGCATTACATGTGCAGTAAGACTATCGTGTTTCTGTTGCGTTGAATCTGGGGCTATACTGTGTGCGCACGCACAGATGTAAATGATTATGCTCAGACAAAAATCTAAATAACTGAATATTTAGTGCAAATATGACATTTCGGGTATAAATCGAATAAAACAACATTTACTAAAAGGGCTGACCATTGAAAGCAATGAATACCCCACAGAACTGAATCTTCCTAAATGTTCATGTTTTCTATGCAAGACACGCTCGTTTCGGTCAGTTAGGCGTAATCAGTGATTCTGATATAAATTTGTTAAAAACGGAAATGGATCAATGATCACAAAGGACAAGAAAATATACCTGTTTATTCTATCCAATTTCACCAGTGTTTTCATTCAAAGCATTACGAAAACATGCCTATATAATTTTGACCCCCTTAAACGCCACTTTTATACAGTAAAACTGGGGTTTACAGGGGTAAACATTATTTTTCTTATTTCTGCTCAAAAACATAGGTTGTGGGTACTCGTTAGAACCGCCTCTAACGAATACCACAAGCCATGTTTTCAAAAAAAAAAAAAAAAAAAAAAAAATATCAGAAATTTTTATATGAAAATTTTCATTTTTTGGTGGTGAAATGTTCAATATATTTGAATAGGCGTGTTTTAACAATGGCCTACATACACGTGGTACCAGAGCTTTGTAATTATTGTGGAGAGTGAAGCTCTAGGTTATGCACAAAACCACCACTGAGTGTAACATTCTAAATTAATTAATAAACAAGACAAAATATTTAGGCATAAACGTCTAAGTACCGGCGCAAATTTTGTTCATGTTTACATAGAGATATGGGACAAGGGTATACTAAAGTTTAATAAATTTTCGATGTAACAGGTTGAATCGAACAATCATGTGATTTTTTAATTTTCACTGCCATAGGCGATAATAATAGGCTTTTGCAAACAGCATAGTGTAAACATGACATTTCGGGACATTCCGTCTTTCAGCTTTACGTATAAACTCCTTTTCAAGCGATAGTTGGTTAAAAAAGAAAAGCAGACGACAACGTCGTCTGAAATTTGGCACCGAAAGAGATAATGTTTGCTTTATAAAATTTCTTGATTGAAATGAAAATAAAATAGACATTAATATGTTTACAACACAGTTTTTAATACGATTGTTTTTATATTTCCCGGGATCGTCACAAACCGACGATCCCGGCAAATACAAAAAGTCCTTAGTGAGCTACTTGAACACGCTCCCATATGTAAAAATCCAAAGCTATATTAAGAGACCGGAGCGATTCGCGCGCAGGTTAATTAACGTGTAATAGTAAAATGCAACCTAAGTTATCACGTCTGTCTGCGAGAAAAAGAGAGAGCAACATGAAAATGCTTGTGTGAGAAAGCCAATTTATTTATCCCGTATCCCAATCAAATGAAAGCAATAAAATTAGGACACCGTAACACATAACCACAATCTGTTACTGTTTCTACAACATATAACAACAAACAGAACATTTAAATTGTTGATTGTTGCCATAAACGTAAATCAGTCGAGTTCTACGGGTTTAATCGAAGCTAACACGGTGTCTGCTTTGCTTTAAGATAATGCCAGTATAAGATAATGCCAGTATACTGTTGTTACTTACAGTATCAATATAAAAGATCCTTATTCCACATGTGAACGGTGACTGTCTACATCAAATCAACCTGCACATCCAAACATTCTGGCAATGGTGACTCGTATCTAGTGGTCAATACATTCTCTGTTGCATTTTTTCTTTGTCGATTCTCGTTATCTCGAAGTCCAAGGAACTCTGAAATACTTCGGGATATCCGTGGCCCGACATATCATCAGATTTGCAGAATTGAGGAAAAAATCGAACAACCACATTTCACAAATGAATATGTAAATTGAGTCCTAAGGTTAGAGATATATAGAAAATATTGTGGATAAGATTTCTCCTCTTTTGCACAATGTTTTGTTACCTGTTGTTAGATGTCCATGTTAAAAAAGGGACCAGATTTTCTCTTCGAGATAAGCGGTTATTCGAGATAGGCGAAGTCGAGATATCGAGAGTCGACTGTACACAGTTCAGTCTTATCTTCTTTTGTAGCCTAGGAAAGTCTGTACGCCATGATTGTGGCCTTTCCTAGGTAGCTTCATTTTTAGTTTTTATAAATGGACCATACCTTTCAGTATAACTCCGGATCTTCTCTGAACACTTCCTTTCTCCTTTTCTTGTATAGTGTCGTTTGAGACCGTCAACATTTACGGTATTTTATTCCTAGGGGGCTTACTCTTTACCGTATAAATTGTATTCTCGTCGAAGGTACTTTCTAGTCAATGGAGCGGATTCAGAGGGGGTTCGGCGGTTCAGTCAGTCTATCCCCCACTTTAACTCAAAAGGTCATTTTCATTGGAAATATTTGATAAATTTGGGATACCGTGTTTACCATTAATATTAACACTCCTTACTTTTTACCTTATATTTCTCCTCATTTTATTACATATGAATGGATGAATTGATATAAATGCTGGATGAGTGGCTAACAGGGAAAATCCTGATCAGACGCCGCGTCCGGGTCTACACTGTTTTCTCATGCTTGTCTTTCCGAATACGCAGAGTAAGTACGCTAATTTAATCAAATCGAACTCCCTCAGAAGTCATCCTAATTTAGATCATATTAATCCCTTTTGAGTTTTGGGGGAAGGTTTTGGATTTCTTCGTGGAAGAAAGAAACTATTTCATTACCTACTGAATTTCTCCCAGCGTATTTTATTGTCATCACGAAAACACGCCTTTATAGTTTTGACCCCCTTAAACCCCACTTTTATATAGTAAAACTGGGGTTTACAGGGGTATACATTATTTTTCTTATTTCTGCTTAGAAACATAGATTGTGGTACTCGTTAGAACCGCCTCTTCGAGGCGGTTCTAACGAGTACCCACAATCTATGTTTTGAGCAGAAATATGAAAAATATCAGAAATTTTTATCTGAAATTTTTCATTTTTTGATGGGAAAATTTTCAGTATATTTGAATAGGTATGTTTCCGTAATGCATGATATTTTTTCTGACGTCGCAGTTTACGATTCTACTTTTACGAAAGAGTTCTTACTGTAGATATGTTAAAAAAGTCTGCCTGAAGGAATTGTATAGAAAATGGGTTGCGAACGATTTCTTAGGTAGTCATGCTATTGTACTAAGATCAATATGGTATGAATAGATATATTACATTTCATTGCAGTCGAATGCTCTGTGTTCACAAGCAGACTTATATAACTTTATTTGCATTTTTAATGTAGTGTCCTGTCAAAGCTTTCTATCACTCCATCACTTTAAGGATGGTACGGCGTAATCCTTGTTTCTCTTATGCCGCAAAAGTGCACATAACGTTACAGTCTGTTCAGGAATACAGTTGTCACACTGATTTTTTTTTCATTTAAATAATTTCAACGATGTTCTACTGAGTTAAAGAAGCTGTATGGAAAGCACCCTAACCATTATTTTGTATGTTTAGAAAACTTGGATCTATGATGGAAGACTTGGCGCATAACTGAAATAAAAGTCAAAAAGGATTGCTTTTGGCCTCCCGCCACCCATCCCCGTTAGGGTTTACTACAGACGGTTCTACAGCAGAGGTTTGTCGTTATTCTGATATTTTTCACATTTCTGCTCAAAACTTAGATTGTGGGTACTCGTTAGAACCGACTCGGCGAGGCGGTTCTAACGAGTATCTACAATCTATGTTTTTGAGCAGAAATAAGAAAAATACTGTATACCCCTGTAAACCCCAGTTTTACTATATAAATGTGGGGTTTAAGGGGTTCAACTTTATATAGGCATGTTTTCGTGATGTGACTGCTCGCTTCTCCGCTTTTTTCTGGTTGCTTAATTTTTCCGTCGTTTGTAACATGTGTGTTGTCTGTCTTTGTTTGAATACTCTTCCTCGCGATGTCATTTGTAAGCTATGCTCTTGGACTGTGGTTCTTTATGGTCATCATCGATACTATTTACATCCATACATTGGACGATACATTTCTTTACAATGAAGTAAATGTCTAGTAGCCTTTGAGCTGTGAGATAGTATCTTAGTATGATGGCCAAGGTCTTTCAAGTTTACTTTTGCTTCCACTTGTAAATTTAGCTATAAGTCAAAGAAAAGAAGAAGAAGAAAAAAAAAAAAAAAAAAAAAAAAGACAAGGAAAGAAATAGTTTCTTCCGTCTATTGCATTTGTAGGTGTTTCTCAGCCTTAATACAAACACATCAATTTGAGGTCTAACCATTCCTACCCAATTCGGATTTTAGATTGAACTATTAGCATACATCTGTTTCTGTCAGAAATGAAATTCCAGTGCAGCATAATGACGTAACAGCAATCAAAATGTACTTCATTACGGGATTTTAAATTAGAAATCAAAAATAAATATACGATACTGAAAAACTAAAATGCTTCATTGCCGGTTGTAAAATGGTATTTATTCGGCAAGAAAGGACAAGACGTATAAGACGAACTGATACACTTTTTTGGGACACAAGTATGTCAAAATTGTTTTGTATCTCTTCTGAGGGTCTACTTTACAAGGAAAGAAATTATTCCCATTGGGAGCTAAGCAATGGAGGATAGCATACAGGAAGTCAAAAAAGTCATATAGCTTGTCAAAAATGCAGGCTCCTTAAACAAAAGAACATTTCGCAAAGAAAACCATTGCCTCGGTATTAATGTTATACTAAATATATTTTGCGCAATGGAAAAATGCTCTTATAATGCATATGGAAAAAAGTTTAGCACCCTCCCGCATCCCACCTAGCAAAATTTCAACGCAAATTTTGAAAGCCATCTCGTAAGACATGAAAATTGGACTATCCTCCACTGACTCCTGAAGAGCTTTATTACGAAAACACGCCTATTCAAATATACTGAAAATTTCATCAACAAAAACTGAAAGTTTTCAGATAAAAATTCTGATATTTTTCATATTTCTGCTTAAAACATGATTGTGGGTATTCGATTGAACCGCCTCGCCGAGGCGGTTCTAACGAGTACCCACAATCTATGTTTTTGAGCAGAAATAAGAAAAATAATGTATACCCCTGTAAACCCCTTTTTACTATACTAAAGTCGGATTTAAGGGGTTAAAACTATATAGGTATGTTTTCGTGATGTGAAGCAGCAATACATTTGGTTCTTCAGGACATCCTACGCTTGACTGGAGGGATGAGGCATGGGGTGGAAGCTATCATCCGGGCACGCAGCGGTAAGGCATGATACTGCAGGTATTTACTTGCTAATGTAAGCTAGAGACAATAAACGACATTTTTACGATTAAATATCCACCACGCCAAACTTAACAAATACTGTAGGTCAACAGTTGTAAGAGCGTTCATACTCGAATTTTGGATTTTAAAGTGACTGGTTTTTGCCGCTATACTGCCATTAATATGTAAGATTTCCATCTTGTTTTTTTTTAACAGTTTTTATTTTGCCAAATGTATATTGAAACGGTAAATGTTTTTTTTTCTATCTGAATTTAAAGCTATTTCGAAGACAGAGGTGGCTTCCAAAATTGCTTTGAAATTTCGTGCGGTTGCTTAACTTTCTTTTTACGTGTTTATATGAACAGAAAATGCCAAGGTCAGCTTGTGCATCTACACTGTCTGATCGGGTCTTGTATATCGTCGATATAGTCTAAAGTGTGTCCATAGATTTTGCAAGCGAGCAACATAGAGCACGCGAATGCGTTGGCTAATTTCGCCCTTCGATTTCTTCAAATGTTATAAGGAAACTTTTTAAACGCTGCGCATGATACAATGTTCGCAACTGAATACGATTTTATTACATGTACGTTTGATCGGAATTTCACAGATACCTTTTGACATAACTGTGTGGGTTCCTTCTAGGTCTTCAAAGGCTGCTAGATTCTTTCCACACACAGCCGATAGGATTGGCAGATTCGCTTTGTACAGTAAGATAAATTATTGCATAAAAAGCAGTGTTGCCAGTTATTAACAGCCGTGCATTAACCGGCGAAAAGCCGTGAATTAACAAGGCAATTCACGCGCTGTTAATGCACGGCTACGCAACATTGAATATGATCGTACTGGGGCCGCAGATTTGCTGCCGTTACGAGATGTGTACTTCCCGGCCCTAGAATGAGCATAGTCCGTGGAAATTGCGTTCGTGAAAATCGGTGAAAAGGCAAAACAAAATAGTGCAAGAAATAACGCGAAGTGTAGCAAATGTTTTCAGATTGTATGCAATAATAGCGATCGAACATGATTTTTCAATGCAATAACATTCGCCAGGTCCCTTGTGAGGTGTTGAAAACCGCGGCCTTCCGCCTCGGTTTTCAACACATCCCACGTGACCTGGCGAATGTAAACGCATGAAAAACCATGCTTGATCCCTATATTGTTACACATTTTAATCACTCAGAAATTAAAAGCACTGGCAGCACTGGTGGATCGATTGTATCTGAGTGTAGGCTGGGAAAATGGTCCTGTACGGGGACTTAAGACAGTGTAGTTTAACGCTTAACTTCCTGTAATTTAAGCAAATACAGCAGACCCCGATCAGACGCCGCGTTCTTTGGCGTCTGATCTAGGTCTGCACTGTTTCCCAATGTCCAAGATGTTCAAGTCAAGTCATGGATAACCCTCTATGAACAGCACTCTGACGTCACAGCGAGAAGAAGAGCGTTGCTATAAATAGCCGTTACCTGGATTTCGTCTCACGCGCAGTTTGATTACATTTGTCAATGAAAATCACGAAGACAATTACCTTAAGGAAATTTTGGTGTTTGTATACTATGGTTAGATCGTGAAAAATCGACCCAAAAATGTTGCAAGCGGCAACTAAAGTAAGCTTCAAACGCAAAGCAGGACTGATGAAATCATGACACATAAGGATCTATCAAAGATATATAAGTAGGGGATACGTATGCATGATAATATTGCTAGATCATTAAGTGCCAGTCCTTTGCAACTATTTAGAGCAGACATTAAATAGTATAATTGAGTGGGAGAAAGCAAAAAGTTGTTATAAGAAACAGCTCATCAAGCTTGAGGAGAGTTAATGCTGGGGTTCCTCAAGGTTCTGTTCTTGGCCCTTAATTATTTTTGGTTTACATCAATGATATATCTGAATCTTTACTTAGTCTTACACGTCTATTTGCTGATGATAGCTCTCTATTTTACTCTGCAGCAAAAATTAAAGACGTTGAAGGTATTATCAATCACGACTTACGTATGTTAGTTAGCTGGGCTGCTCAGTGGTTAATCAATTTTAATCCCCTTAAAACTGAAGCAATGCTTTTTACCCTAAGACTTATTGAATCACTACCAAATTTAATTTTTGACGGTACACGTATCAATTTGTAACAGAACATAAACATTTAGGTTTAACATTTAGCAATAATGGACAATGGCATAACCATATTGAAAATATCCTTAAAAGTGCTTCTAAAGTTATTGGTATAATGAGGAAACTCAAATATACATTTAGTCGTGTTGCTCTAAACCAAATATACCTTTCATACTTACTGCCCATCATCGAGTATTCTTGTGTTGTATGGGACGGCTGCACAGAAAGAGACATTGAGTCTCTCCAAAAACTTCAGAATGAAGCTGCCCGCATTGTTACAGGCTTAATAAGATCTGTTTCCTTAGATAACCTTTACAAAGAGAGTGGGTGGGTGTCACTTATCGAAAGACGGAAGCAGCAGAAACTTATCTTCATGTATAAATCAGTTAATGGTCTTGTTCCTTCATATGTGTCTGATTTAATTCCTCCGCTTGTTTGAGAAACAAATGCCTATAATTTACGAAAGAATAACAATATTACTGTTCTCTTTTGCAGGACAGAAATTTCCCGAAAATCATGTATTCCTTCGTCTATTTCGGCATGGAATTCGCTTGACATAGAATTACGTAATTCGCCGTCTCTGTCTAGCTTTAAGTATCAGTTAAAAAAAAAAAAAAAAAAAAAAAAAAAATTCAATAGTTCCAACATACTACAATGTTGGTAGTAGATACATCTCAGTCCTACATGCAAGAATTAGAAACAACTATAGTAATTTATTTTTTGATCTATATATTAATCATCTTACACCAAGTCCTACATGCAGCTGTTCTGAAGAAGTTGAAGATGCAGAGCATTATTTCTTTAGGTGCTCACACTTTATCAATGAACGAATTGCACTGTTTCGATCAACGAGGAATTTCAACCCACTAAATGTTAATAAACTTTTGTTCGGAACTGAAAATCTCACACCAGAAGAAAATGTTACTATTTTCAAAGCCGTCCAAACTTTTATCAAGGACAGCAGAAGGTTCACCGATTAGTCTGCTGTTATCTAAGGTCAGTATGACAATTTATCTTATGACATACCATTCCATTATCTTATTATTTATTTGATTACTATATTATTTACATTATTATCTTTCACTCCATCACCTTTTCGTATTTTTGTAGTGCTTACATGTTTACTTTGCCATTATCATGTGTCTGAATATTGCTGTAATGAAGTTCTGTTAGGGGAGGGCCGTAACTAATGTTGGCAGAACTTGTGGCCCGACCCTATTGCTTGTTTAGAAGATGCAATAAAATATGTTTAAACTAATTAAACTAGTATAATTGAGTACCGCTTTAAGCTCTGCTAGTAATCGGGAGAATATGGCATTTTTTCACCCCTCATAAGTAGAATCAATTAAACCGAATTAAGTGTGCTGTTGTCTGTGTTTTATTTTGTTCTGTATTAAAAATATACGTGAAAATACCAAGGAAATGCCACAATCACGAAGCACAGTCCTTCCGAGACACCAAAAGGAAGGAGATATAGAAGGGACAAATGAGGAATCGCAACAGAGGAACCGCCTTGGAACGGTCAATAGGAAAACTACTGTGACGGATTTCCTATTCAGATACGTTCTGTTTGTGATAGTTCGACAGCAAGTTTCGGAGCGATCATTCAGTGTATATGCCTACACGATCATTAAGTGTATATGCCCACTCAACCCCTCTGGAGAGAGGGACAGCGTAGATTCTGTCTCATACATGGAATGGTGACGAAGAATACTGATCAGATTGCTCGGAGATTTCTCTGAGCGCACATGGCATAATATACATTTCGCACGCCGTGACTCATATGCAAACCATTACGAAAACACGCCTATATAATTTTGACCCCTTAAACCCCACTTTTACATAGTAAAATTGGGGTTTACAGGGGTATAGACTATCTTACTTATTTCTGCTCAAAAACATAGATTGTGGTACTCGTTACAACTACCTCGCCAAGGCGGTTCTAAGGAGTACCACAATCTATGTTTTGAACAGAAATATGAAAAATATCAGTGTTTTTTGTCTGAAAATTTTCAGATTTTGGAGGTGAAATTTTTTATATATTTGAATAGGCGTGTTTTCGTTATGAGTATCTTTCTCATTTTACCACCAAAATATATATTTTATGAGTAGCTTAAAATTCTAATTAGTACCCATAACATTCATTTTGCTCGAGAAAAATATCTTGATACCCCCTTTTATGTAGAGATTTGTAAAGCATCAGATTTCCTCCATGTCATAAAGGGAACATGAGAACGATTTCATAATTAAGTACATTAAGAAACAAAATGCAGTATAATTGGTTAATGGAATAATAATAAAAAAAATAAAACCTATATAATTATGATGTTGTACCCCTGTTTCCTACATATGTCATGGCAAAAAGGGTCTATGGGTGGAGTGGAGGACACAGTGATGCAGCATACACATTTCGACAATATGATATGTCTCTTCGCTGCCCGTTTATACAATATAGGATACTTACTGAATATGTATTGCGAACAGCTACTACTCTGGGTACCTCAGTCATGCATGCTGATCTGGACATACGCTGTTGATACGTGCATAGCAGCATTAGAATGCGTTTCATATATATCCCATTGTGGATATATAAGACTGTCTGACACAGATCCTGAAAAATGACAGAGATGTATCTGTAAAGACAGATAGAACGTTATTTATAACAACATGACGTGAAACTAATGTTATATTGTCATGAAAGGAGCCACAACATGAGAAAATATATCTTCTGACATGTGCACCCAACGAAGACTCAGTTCAGCCTGCGCTTCTCGAGAAATCTAATTAGAGTCTTTGTTGTCCACATGAAGAGACTTTGCATCCTTGGCTAATGAAAATGTGCCCGGTGAAGATTCTGATCAGCCTGCGCGAATGCGCAGGCTGATCTGAATCTTCGCCGGGCGCACATGTCCGACGGTACGTTCTCTTACGTTGCGGCTCAAATATATTTTAGGGAAGATATGATAAGAAAGCCTTCTTCCCACTTCTGAGAACTGTCCGCAATGTACATGTAAACATACAAATTCGAAGACTTGTCAGACTGAGGTCGCATAGAATGGTGTACTGTGAGCCGGCGATGACCATGGCTTCCGAAAGGTTGATTTCTACAAAGTGCAGTTGAATTCTTTGGTGGAAAAAAGGCGCTAGAGAGAGAGAGAGAGAGAGAGAGAGAGAGAGAGAGAAAAAATTTCGATTAGTAAGTATATTCGGAACTGTCCTTGTCTTTTTTCTTTCTTTCTTTCTTTATTTAGTTATTTTGCCCTTTAAGCTACTTTCAATACGTTTTTGCAGATGTTTACCCACCCAATGTGGCTACGAAATCTAAAACAAATATGTTTGTCTGCTTTATTTCTTGTTGTTTTTTTTCACTGAAAGGATGAATGATCTGGACGGTGGGGTGGTGTGGTTGTTCCGACTGCTGCCAATGTCCCACTGCCTCACACTGCTTCCCCTCCCAATCAGGTCGACATATGTGGTGTCTCACCTAAAGGGTCATAGTTTTTAAACGCGAACCTATAAATGTAATGACTGGAGTAAATGTTTGACAAGTTATCCTATATTTATCTCTTTTCATTTTTTCCACTCTTTTTCGTGGATGTTTGTCTAACTTAAGGACAATAATGTTCACTATTAAAAATCAAGACCCAACCGAGGGATCCTTAATTCAGGAAAAAAAATGACATCAAGAGGAACAGCAAACAAACCACGACCGAAAGTACACAAGCCACAAACAAAAGAAACACAAAGCAATCAGATCCCTCTTCTCTCAAGGTGATGACACTGCTAGACAGGATCCACTCAACGCAACAGTAAGACAACGAAATGGACAAACTATGAAAAATCCAAGCAATGAGTAGCCACAAATAATCCTTTCATGAAATCATCTGGTGATCTTTTTTTTAAGTATAACCTTATAAGGTGGACGTTTTACTACATGTTTTCCCAGTAAAAAAAAGAAAAACAAAGAATAAAATAAAAATAAAAAATAACTAAAGCGCACAGAGCGACAAGTAGGTCGTATACGGTATTCCAAATAAAAAACAACTTTTACTTTTTAAGAATGATTTTCCTGCTTTACTTCAAACCGCATTCGCTTTTACATTAAAAAAAACAAAAGAGGGCTTGGAGTCCGTCCGCCCGTCTATCCGTCCGTATACACAAATGAGTACTTAAGTGGCTATATTTGTCGGAGGTTTCAATGTATTTAAATGTGATTAATTCCGTAGACACATGACAATCTTGAATTGTGTGGCTAAAATCGACTTGCGGGCCAATAAAATAGTCACATAAGTAACAAAATTTCTCTGGATAACCACATAAGTAACCATTCGTTGCAATGTCCGTACGTATGTCCGTCACGCTAATTCCTCCTAAACCACTCGGCGGAATTCTATCAAACTTGCTACATCACTTTCCCTTATGGTAAGGGTGTGCGAGTGCAACATTATTTTATATGTGCGTCCGTCCGTGCGTCCGTCGTCCGTCCATTTGTCTGTCACGCTATGTCCTCATAACCACTGGGCGGAATTCAACCAAATTCGCTACATCACTTCCCCTTATTGTAAGGTTGTGCGAGAGCAACATTACTTTTGCGTGCATCTGTGTGTCCGTCGTCCGTCCACTGACCGTCATGCGATCCCCTCCTAAAACACTGGGCGGAATTCAATCAAACTTGCTACATCACTTATCCTCTTGCTTAGGTTATCCGAGAGCAACATTATTTTTACATGCGTCCGCTGTCCGTCTATCTGTCCGTCACATTATCTCTTTCTAAACCACTGGATGGAATTCAACCATACTTGCTCCATCACTTTCCCTAAGGGTAAAGGTGTGCGAATGAAACATTATTATCCTGTCCGTCCGTCCGTCCGGCGTCCGTCCATCTGTCTGTCACGCTATCTCTTAAACCACTGGACGGAATTTAACCACAAGTCTGTCCGTCATGCTATTAGCAAAATTAGCAACAAACGTGGGGATTTGCGATGGCGCGCCATCGACTGCGCATTCTAGTTTATAAATACATTAATCTCAGTCATTCAGTGTTTTTCTTCATCATTTCAACCAGAAAAATAGGAAATGAAAAAATAAAGACTAAAAGCAGAAGTTTTATGACTGCATTTTTTTTCGACACCACTGTTTTGAGTAATCATTTGCAGAGATGGATTGAAAGTTAAAAGGCCAAACATTAGACAGTATCTATCTATCTATCTATCTATCTATCTATTCATCCATCCATCCATCTACCTATCTATCTATCTATCTATCTATCTATCTATCTATCTATCTATCTATCTATCTATCTATCTATACCCAAAATTAAATATATATTTTTTTCTTTTGTGAGCGAATTTTACCCCCAAATCTCTTAACCACACACTATCTTACTCAGACATAGAAGTCCTGAAAAGAGCAGGGTGTACATACTCTTCCGAAATAGGGACAGTTAAGATGGACAGGCCATGTTACCAGAATGCCTGATGAACGTTTGCCAAAGGAAATCCTCTATGGAGAACTTCAAGTAGGAAAACGCTCCTATGGTGGTCAGAAGAAGCGATACAAGGACACCTTCAAAGCCTCCCTTAAAGACCAACATACTAACAGAGTCATTGGAACAGATTGCACAGGATCGTACAAAGTGGTGAGGCCTCATAAAAAAGGGGGAGCTGGTGAATACGAAGCAAAAAGAATCAGCGAAGCCGAGCAGAAACGTGGACAGCGGAAAGCCAGAGCTAAGGCATCACCAACGGAGCTTTCTTCCTCAGACCTCTCTTGTTCTATCTGCAACAGGCAGTTTAGAGCTAAGATTGTTCTCATCAGCCATCTCAGAACACACAAATAATAACACATCACACAGTTGATTAGGATTGGTCATTGTCAGTAATGACAGACGAACGAACATCTTACTCAGCGGCACCCTTTGTTTAGGGAAGAGGGTACCAGTTATGTGGGTGAGGAAGCGTGATACCAGCCAAGGGTCTATTTTTTAAATTTCAATCTGATGTCTGAATGGACAATAATATATAAATTCGTATATTATGGTGTTACTGGTGAAAAATTGAAACCGGTGAAAATGCAGATTTTCATTTTTTTTTTCTGTCGAATTTAGAGTCGTAAGGTTTGGCCTCAAAAAAACTATAAACACGTGCAGATAGACTCCATGTTTTTGCATTTTTTTTTTAAAATCTAAGGTCCCACTTCATTTTGTGCACAAGTTTGGAGGCTACAGAATATTGTGATAGTAGGTATATAGTGAACTGTTACAACTGAAGTCTATGTAAAAAGTACTTAGTTTCTGATTTCTTTGCACAGCATAAATCCATATTAGTTAGTGTATCAACCAAATCTTCAGAACTTTCCTGTTTTTTATGTGGTGAAATAAATATTATATTATTTAGTAATATTTTATGTACATGTAGTAAAATATGAGGACACATTATGCATGGGCATGTTGGCGTATTTATTAGCCTGCTGATGGCTTCTAGTCCAGGCCGACACTGTTTACTGAGACATATCTGTCCTAATACAATTAAACTTCAATGACTCGTTTGTCGTTGCTTATTCAAACTCGTTTAAGAGTCTCACTGGAAATTCCTGCGATAGCGCAAGAAAACAGAAATTACGGGGTATTTTAGCGACGTTTCTTATTTCACCATGAAATTGTATGTTGTCTGTACTCACTAAAATTGCCTCCATGAATGGACTCATGTAAGTGGTTCTAATGAGTACACTCAATAATATATATATATATATATATATATATATATATATATATATATATATATATATATATATATATATATATATATATATATATATATATATATATATATATATATATATATATCCCCACTTGTCCCCTGATCTGGCGCTATAATTAATTGACTAACCCCAATGGCTCGAACTACCAATATTTAGAATCAATTTCCATGGTTCCAAAAATGTTTGAGCCATTAAAGTTCAACTGTACCTGAATAATAATACTGTGCCCAGTCAACATGGACAATATGCAGCTAACCATAGCGATATCGAGACACAAAGGGTATGCCATCACAATATAATGCCAATAAAATAACCAATAAATCTCCTCTAAGATAAATTGCAGCAATTTAGTATCAGTGATGGGTGAAAAACACCCTTTTGCAAATGCGAATCAGCCCAACTCTGTAGAGGATTTTTTCATAAGTAGGGTTATTTGACCATTTTGTGTCATTATACGCAATCCAATCTTACCATATTTACCCTAAAACTTCGGGCAGACAGGCCTGAGCAAACAGTTTAGACCCTGATCAAACATCGCATAACGCGGCGTTTGATCAGGGTGTACACTGTTTGCCACTCATTCAGCAGTTTTCAGACAGGTAGTAGAATTGTTCAATTTTTAAGACAAGTATAGTAAGCTGTTAAGGCGGCCACAAACTTAGGATAAATTACATTTATCTCAGTTGTGTTTCTTTGTTATTTCCTCCGTTGCGTGTCTTTGTTATTTCCTCCGTTGCGAGTTTTCTTTGTTCATGCGTCAGTGGTTTCATAAGCGGCACTGGTTTATTTCTCATCTCTCCGTTTGTTTGGTGCCTCGGGACGGCTGTGCATCATGACTATGGCATTCCATGGATATCTTTACTGATATATGTATTTTTTATGTATTCGTACAATGCCGACGCTTCTTTGAATGCTTGGGTATTTCACACTGAACTAGGCGAGCACAGTCCAAATCAATGAGAAGGTATCTTTGTCGTCTTGGTAGTGGTTCAAATGTTTAAGGACATAAATAAGACGGCGATTGGATTGCAATCCAATACAAAACACCTGTCTGATTTCCACGCTGTACCGTATTTAGCCTAAGTATTGGGACTGACAGGCTTAAGCAAACAGTGGAGACCCAGATCAGACGCCGCAAAGCGGCGTCTGATCAGGGTCTGCAATGCTTGCCACTCATCTAGCAGTTTTCAGAAGCTATAAACGATAGAGTAAAATTCCACTGTAAAGATCATCTTTGGTACTACCCTAAAAAGTCTTATTAGTGGGGTGGTCTTAATCTTGTATACAGAAAAATAAGAAAAAGACCATTTTGGACTCGCAGCAAATCTTGTATAATAACTCTAATTTCTGATTTATGAAAATACATAAATCGACCATTTTAGTGCATGTTAAAGATTCATCAGTTATTAGTATATCATGGGAAAAAGTAACCATAAACAATTTCAAATGTTAAGCATCTAATGATTTTGTTACCAGGTGTTACCCATTTCATTAGACAAACTGTTATCAGCACAACTTATCCTGATAATTTTTAATGAAGATCGAGGGGAGGGTAGAACTCTTGATTTGGATTTCAATTGCAACCCGGCAATCATTGCCACTTTGATTGGAAAGTATGCTTTAGAACGTGTTCGTTTATTTAAAGATTTATTGTTGGTGCCCCTACTCATAAAAGTTAAATATCAAAGTGTTCTTTGAAAGCGACTTTATG
Organism: Anodontia alba; assembly: GCA_964016985.1. NCBI lineage: Eukaryota > Metazoa > Mollusca > Bivalvia > Lucinida > Lucinidae > Anodontia > Anodontia alba. The sequence goes on from OZ024826.1 coordinate 26,980,448, forward strand.
ACTGTGTTCCAATGTGACCTTGTAACATTGCAAAAATTGCTTCTCATTACGAAAACACGCCAAGTCCTTGAGTACATGAACCTCGCACGGCAAAAAGCATCATAAGGCATAATAGGCGAACTCAGCACAGTAATATTACCCTGCATATTAACCTGTTTTATCAAGGTCTTTCATGTGCATCAACAACTTCTAGAATATCCATTAATACTAAAAAGGATCACAGACGGTCCTTACAAGAAATCGAGGATGCGCAGGCTGATCTGGACCTTCGCTGTCAGCATACTCCTTGAATGCACAAAATCACATCTGGTAACCGCTTTCTTGTCGATTACCATTTAGGGACTGATGATAAAAGTGATTACTGAAAGAATTAGAAAACTGTCGATCACGAATCCCTTTGGGAACTGACTGACAGACTAATGAGCCGCAACGCGAGAAAACGTAGCTTTTGACATGCGAGCCCAACGAAGACTCTAAGCAGTCTGCTCATCCGCGCAGACTGATCAGAGTCGTCGTTGTCCGCATGAAGAAAATTTACATCGTTAACTATCCAAAATGTGCCAATAAGATTCTGATCAGATTGCGCGCATCACGAAAACACGCCTGTATAATTTTGACCCGCTTAAACCCCGAGTTAATGTAGTAAAACTAGGGTTTACATTGGTCTACACCTCACCGAGGCGGTTCTAACAAATACCCACAATTAATGTTTTAAGCAGATACATTACGAAAATACGCCTATTCAAATATATAGAAAATTTCACCTCCAAAATCTGAAAATTTTCAGATAAAAATCTCTGATTTTTTTTTTTATATTTCTGCTCAAAACATAGATTGTGGGTACTCGTTAGAACCGCCTCGGGGAGGCGGTTCTAACGAGTACCCACAATCTTTGTTTTTGAGCAGAAATAAGAAAAAATATATACCCCTGTAAACCCCAGTTTTACTATATAAAAGTGGGGTTTAAGGGGGTCAGTATTATATAGGCGTGGTTTCGTGATGTAATGCTTTGACGTTGCGGCGCAGTGATGCTATAATGGTAAATGTTAGAGCGATCATTTATAATGTACGCCCTGCTGATACATTGCGTCTCCGTATAGGAAATTGAAAAAAAAATAAATGACACATATACAGTCAACCCAGTTTATACCGACCCTCGATACAACAAAAGAAAATCTTTTTAATGGTAGTTTGACTGGCACGAAGCCTTCGCTCAAGAGATGACAATTCATTACGAAAACACGCCTATTCAAATATATAGAAGATATCACCTCCAAAAACTAAAAATTTTCAGATAAAAATCTCTGATATTTTTCATATTTCTGGTCAAAACATAGATTGAGGGTACTCGTTAGAACCGCCTCGGCGAGGCGGTTCTAACGAGTACCCACAATGTATGTTTTTGAGCAGAAATAAGAAAAATAATGTATACCCCGCTAAACCCCAGTTTTACTATATAAAAGTGGGGTTTAAGGGGGTCAAAATTATATAGGCGTGTTTTCGTGATGTGATCAGAAATTATGCAAGAATTTTGTATTTAATACTTAAAGGAATATATCTTTTAAATATGTGCTAAAATGACCTCGGTGATACGATTCTATTAAATATCCAGAAAACATAAGTTCAATAAAACAAGGGCATTCTTAAATTTTACTCTGCTGCGATTACGGATTCTTTGCAACATCAAATTCATTTAAAATGAATCTTCAGAACAAATGTTATCGATATAACGCGGGCCTTCTGCAATGTACAGTATTTATAACAAAGTCTTCTAGAGCACAAATTACTCATGCAATGGCCCCAACCGTGTATAACATTGGTGAAACTCACTATGTAAAACAACTGTTTGTTGTATGGCACATATTCTGTCAAAATGTTAGAAAGATCTCCAGGACATGCAACAAGCATAAAACAAGCATAAAACACAGCCTTCCCGAAGCATAAAAAGAGGGAATAAACCATACAATAAACAGCTTCGTTCAACTAGGTTTGGTAGAAAATATTTAAATTATTTGCCATTAATGTCGCCACAATTTGTTCGCATATTATGCTTGCACAAACCGTTTAAAATTATCATTTATGCAGAATATTAAAGAAGACGTAAACGTATGCAATAGTCGGCTACCAATGAAATGTTGCAAAAATGCCTTTAGATTCCAATTGTCAGTTGTTTATGTCCGACAAAGTGAAGCATTTGCTTACTTTTCTTGCAAGACAAAACGCATATTTCCATGCATAATGATATTATAAGCCATTGTCATGATTGTAAGAGAATGTTCTGTTCAGTAACATATGGAAGAGATCATTGGTTTCTTTTAACAGTCCATCATGACCAAGCTGGTGTCAACGCCAATCTTAGGGTTTGTCAATGCTCCGGAAGCACCATTACGAAAACACGCCTATCAAATATACAGAAAATTTCATCTCCAAAAACTGAAAATTTTCAGATAAAAAACTCTGATATTTTTCATATTTCTGCTCAAATCCTAAATTGTGGGTACTCGTTAGAACCGCCGCGACGAGGCGGTTCTACCGAGTAGCCATAATTTTTGTTTTTGAGCAAAAATAAGAAAAATAATGTATACCTCTGTAAACCCCAGTTTCATTATATAAAGAGGGGTTTAAGGGGGGTCAAAATTATATAGGCATGTTTCGTGATGTTTATGAAAGATCATTGCTGGTCCAGTGCTATTTTCCATCACCTGCTCACCATTATTAACTAATTATTAGCTTTTAACAAAAGCTGCAACATTTTAAACCGGTATTAGCTTTCACAAAACTTTTGGTCAACGCTTAGCGCAGACCAAACATTTTGCGAAAGCTAATACTTGTACTATTCCAGTTCTTGCTTGAAAGTCAGAAAACACTGACCTCTAGTTATTGATGATCTCTAAGTTTTGACAGAAGGTATGCGGTTCTTGTGATTTTGTGACAAAGAGTAATATATTCAGCTGCATTGTACAACAATTTGTTTCTCCTTACTGGTATTAAATTTGCATTTACTCGAAGTGGTAGCTCATTTGACAAATTTTATGTGCAAAAATATAAAATATTTGTCTGGCTTGGCTCAGCTGTTTAAAGCAGCGTTAGCTTAACGCGCTCGTTAGTGGTCAAAATATTAATGGTCCTAGTAAGTATCATCACGAAAACATGCCTATATAATATTGACCCCCTTAAACCCCACTTTTATATAGTAAAACTGGGGTTTAAAGGGGTATACAATATTTTTCTTATTTCTTCTCAAAACATAGATTATTGGTATTCGTTAGAACCGCCTCAGTGAGGCGGTTCTAACGAGTACCCATAATCTATGGTTTTAGCAGAAATATGAAAAATATCAGAATTTTTTATCTGAAAATTTTCAGTTTTTTGGAAGTGAAATTTTCTATATATTTGAATAGGCGTGTTTTCATAATGATTGTCTAATTCACAGGTATTTTTGCTGAAAAAAAAATGTGAGCAGCTTTTGAAAAAGTTACTCACATTTTTTACCATAAATATTAGCGTATATGCCCTATTTATTGAGTTTTAACGATACGTTAACTAACAACATAGTTAGTTTTGAACAACTGGGCCCTGGAATATTTCAGACACGAGATATATACTCTCTGCGCATTATTTTTCGTCGAGAAAACACAGCGCATTCATCGTGATGATAAATGAGCGGGGGCACAGACTTTCCCACAGGATTGTATGTGCGCCCACCATCACGAAAACATGCCTATATAATTTTGACCCCCTTAATACCCACTTTTATATAGTAAAACTGGGGCTTATAGGGATATGCATCATTTTTCTTATTTTTGCTCGAAAACATAGATTGTGGGTACTCGTTATAATCGCCACGCCGAGGCGGTTCTAACGAGTACCCACAATTTATGTTTTGAGCAGAAATATAAAAAATATCAGAGTTTTTTTATCTGAAAATTTTAGTTTTTGGAGGTGAAATTTTCTGTATATTTGAATAGGCGTGTTTTCGTAATGAAAGACTCGGATCAGCCATCGAATCTGGGCTGTCTGATCAGAGTCTTCGCAGGGAACTTGCAAGGTGGCCAAGACTCCAAAGCATCATCGGGTGGACATCAAATACTCTGATCGTTATGAGCCATCTCATCTGAATCTTCACCTGTTTTCATAGGTATCTGTTTTGTCTGCCGGGCTGAAATAGTTTACGGGAATAGAGACACATTTAGGAGAGACAACCGTAGCAAGTTATTCTGCCTCCCTCCTGGAAAGGGGTTTTCCCTAAAGAAAGAAAGAATTTGCTCCCTTTTGGCAGCCAGTTATTTGCTTTTAGGCAAGACCTCTTCTCAGAAGGAAACTGGTATGCAGAAACATAAACAGAAAGTCGAACAGCTGTCTCCCTTCTTAACCCTTTCACCCACGAGTTTCTGACATGGACTCTTCCATCTCTAAACTTCAACACTTACACTGTGCAAATAGGGCTTAAGTAAAAAACGAACAGTATGGCAAACAGTGTAGATGCACATGAGACGGCTCGTCACGAGCCGTCTCATCTGGATCTACACTTTTTGCACATTATCTGTTTTAGTCTGCCGGACTGAAATGGATAAAGGCTCAACTTTCCTTAAAAAAAAACAACAGACATTTTAGTATCCAAGAAAGATTTAATAAATTGACATATATAGTTAACACAATCATAACACTTGGCACATGACAGCATATAAAATATCAGTTAGTCTCTCCTTTTTGAACTGGATCAAAAATGAAATGATTTTTAATCGCATCTCCGAATTAATGTTGCCAACATTAATTAAGAGATTGGATAAAAATAATTTAATTTTTGATCCAGTTAAAAAAACTAGGGACTAACTGAAACTTTACGGACTGTCAGGTGCTACATTTTATGATTGTATTAATACTATACATAACTTTATGTAACATTTCCTTAATATTAAATGTCTATTTTTGAGGAATATGGAGCCTTTAAAGGCGGCAAATCTACCAAATGTATGCAGTCTCCTTAAATTTCCAAGACAAGATAATGTTTATTTTCCTAAAGCGAACTAAGAATTACTTCAATGATTTAACCTTTCACCCCTGAGTTTCTAGTTGACTCCTCCATCGCTGAATTTAATAATAAATTTCATTATCTCAAATATAGGTATTAAATATAAATGAAGAGCACAATGGCAGACAGTCTAGATTCTAGTGACAAGGCTTGATACCAGTCATGGCACAGTTTGCTGACATGACATCGTTTGCTGAATTATCTGTTTTTCTCTACGAGAATGAAAGGAATAATATCTGCATAGTTCCAGATAAGAGTGGATATCCACATAACAGTTTTATTTCTCCTAAAAAACATATATTGTGGGTACTCATTAGAAGCGCATCGGCGAGGCACTTCTAATGAGAAGCCATAACATGTTTAAAAGGAGAAATAAAGAACATATTAGTATTTTAGTACTTTTTTTTCAACTGAAAAAAAGTGCCTTATCTGCGTAGTACTCAGGATTAAAGTAAATGTATGCACATCCGAAGGGGATCAGTCTGATCTGAAATTAATTGCATCAGTTCTGATGGTGGCGCTATACTTACAGGAAAACATTTCCTCCCAGAGGGAGCAACTTCTTTCATTAAAGGCAAATAAATACTCTTGGTAGACAGTTCGCCATTCCTGTCAAAGGAAACAAATTTTGTATCTTCCTGTTTGAACTACTAGACAATCCTCTCCTAAAAAAGGGTCTACTGTATAAGAAAAGAATTTGCTCCCAACGGGAGCAAATTCTTTTCTTATAGAGTAGACCCCTTTTTAGAAGGGGAAGAACAATTTTGACGGAGTTGTCTTCCTCCCTTGAGGGTATATCAATTCATCTTCAGAGTAAACCCACATTGAATTATACACCAGTGAAGCACACGTTTTTATATTGTAGTAGTCTCGTAGGAAAGGTCATAAAAATTAAGTTTAGCGTGTTCTCGCTATGAAGTGCGTCCGTTCACCTTAAAAGATAAATGTAGCGAAACTCCATTTGCATAAACATACGTTCTTGTTTGGACAAGACTGCATATCATTTCCACTGAGGACGAGAATATTGACTTTGATTTCGAAAAATAAATTACAAAATGGATTTTGTATTGACTGAGCCTTGATAGCAGAACCGGTCTATCGCTTAAGCCAGACCATGTACAAATGTTTCTTCCCAGCATAAAACACAGCAAAGCCCCATATCAAGTTGTGTGTCTACGAAATCTGATCCAGACAAACGTTTATGCTTAGAGAAACATTGAACATTGTGGAATTAACAAGAGACAGCATAGGCGCTGACGGGACAGCACAGATGCGCAGGATGATCTGAATCTGCGAACCTCGCACATGCTGAAAGACTCCTTATCATTTCACTTTGCTCTTGATGCAATCTGTTTGAACACTTAACAGAATCTTGGCTCCATGTCATAAATCTATAGTAGTCACAAGAGGAATATTAGTCTGGCAATGTCTTTGGCAAGCCATACAGAGGACTAATTGAACAGTTCGATAATGAAAGAAAAAGAAAAGAAAGAAAAAATAAAGCGAATTTTTTACCAATTTGCTTTTTTTAAGCGTATAAAAAAAAAAAAAAAAAAAAAAAAATGAAGGGATTTTCAGCATTTAATAGATTTTATTCTAGTCATGTCACAGATATTTACAGCATTGTACAGCATAGCATTAACTGAAAGTGAAATAGCGTGTGAGAATAAATTTATCTATGAAGCAAACCCGGCGGGTACCTTGGAAATTTTGTATCTGATATTATTGTCTGTTTCTTGCAGGGCTTTGAAAATACAATGTCCGGCGTCCAACTTTTCCCTTTTTCCCTGACAACAAGTAAGAAATTTCAATTTACTTGTCCTAGGACAATGACTGAATAGATCTGGCTAAGAAAACTGTCTAGATTATGAGATACGTTTTTTTTCTTATTTCTCAATGGAAACTTATGTTGTTGGTACTCATTAGAAGCGCACCGGTAAGGCGCTTCTGATGCGTATCCGTAACATGTGTTTTCTTCGATAAATAAAAAAAAAAAAAAAAAAAAAAAAAAAAAAAAAAACTACCAATTTTCGGGCAAGTAAATATTTGTTGGACAAGTGGATTTTGACCATTTACTTGTCCGTGGACAAGAGATAAAATTTGATAATTCCATAGCCCCGTTGATGTATGATCCGAAATGTACTCGCGTCATTACGAAAAAAAAAAAAAAAAAAAAAAAAAAAAAAAGGTAAGAGAAAAGTTCAGGGAGTCAAGCCTATTCAAATATACTGAAAATTTTACAACCGAAAAATGAAAATTTTCAGATAAAAATTCTGATATTTTTCATAAATCTGCTCAAAGCATAGATTGTGGGTATTCGTTAGAACCGCCTCGCCTCGCCGAGGCGGTTCTAACGAATACCCACAATCTATGTTTTTGAGCAGAAATAAGAAAATCAATGTATACACTGTAACCCCAGTTTTACTATATAAAAATGGGGTTTAAGGGGGTCAAAATTATATAGGCATGTTTCCGTGATGTAGTGCTATTTGGCGGTTGTTACAAAAATCTCCCCGTACTTCACTATAGAGTAGTTTATATTTTCTGATCCTTGTAATACATCACGAAAACATGCCTATATAATTTTGACCCCCTTAAGCCCAACTTTTATATAGTAAAACTGGGGTTTACAGGGGTATGCATTATATTTCTTATTTCTGCTCAAAACATAGATTGTGGGTACTCGTTAGAACCGCCTCGGCGAGGCGGTTCTAACGAGTACCCACAACCTATGTTTTGAACAGAAATATGAAAAATATCAGAATTTTTTATCTGAACATTTTCAGTTTTTGGAGGTGAAATTTTCTACATATTTGAATAGGCGTGTTTTCGTAATGTCGGCACTTGGTGGTACGCGTTCGGACGTCTATTCCAAGTGTTTGCAGTATACATCGATTGGGTACGAGACTTGAGGAAGTTACGCAATAATATCAGTTATGTTTATATGGCGCCATGTCTGTCGAGACAAACATGTTCATTACGAAAACATGCCTATTCAAATACATAGAAAATTTAACTCCAAAATCTTAAAATTTTCAGATAAAAAAATCTGATATTTTTCATATTTCTGCTCAAAACATTGATTGTGGGTACTCGTTAGAACCGCCTCGGCGAGGCGGTTCTAACGGGTACCCAGAATCTATGCTTTTGAGCAGAAATAAGAAAATAATGCATACCCCTGTAAACCCCAGTTTTACTATATAAAAGTGGGGTTTAAGGGGGTCACAATTATATAGGTATGTTTTCGTGATGAGAAACTGAGTCAAATATCTTTAGAACAAAGGAATGTACAGCTGCTGTGATAAGAATACCTAACCTCCAAGGACACATTTAGAACAAAACATCAACCAAAAAAAAAAAAAAAAAAAAAAAAAAACAAACAAAAAAAAAAAAACAACGTTTAACACTCTGAGGGTTAATTGTCAGTTTCGCATTGTGTTGAGTTCCGGTTTTAACATCTTATGAATATTTATCCCTTTTGTTATCTGCGATCGGTTCTATCCGACTCGATTTTGAATAGTGGAAGTATTTTGTACTTTTGCGAACATTTGCTGCAAATATGTTTCTTGAAGACAGTGTCTTTGTATGTTGTCTATTTCTTGCCTTGTTTAGTTTTTAAGGTTATATTTGTACTGTCTATGACCCAGTAGAATTTTCTACTGCTCTGTTGAAGCCCTCCAATGCATGGTTTCTATTTTTAGGAGGCTGTTAATTACTACTATGTTTTTTGTTTTACTAACGCTATATTCAGACATTCTCTTTCAAAGGAAGAATTCAGCGAACCTGTTTTATCTGGTAAAGTATTTTAGATATTCTGTCATGTTTACTAAACGGAGCGGAAGGAGTAGACTCTAAACACTTTTTTTTTGTGTGTTTTGTTTTGTTTTGCATATCATTACGAAACATGCCTATTCAAATATAAGTGTACTGAAAAATTTTACAACCAAAAAGTGAATCTTTTTATATTTCTGTTCAAAACATAGGTTGTGGGTACTCGTTAGAACCGCCTCGACGAGGTGGTTCTAACGAGTACACACAGTCTATGTTTTTTTAGCAGAAATAAGAAAAATAGTGTATACCCCTGTAAACCCCTGTTTTAATATATAAAAGCGGGATTTAAGGGTGTCAAAATCATAGGCACATCGGTCATGGACATTTTTTTGTTTCGATTTAAACAGAAATGTACGAAATAGTATCTTCATGCTAGCTGTATGATCGACCAGAGAGGAAAGTAACATCGACACTTAACATCGTACCCTGACCTACTTTGCCCGCCGATTTCTAACAAGGTCAAACGTTTTGCTTTAAAACACTCATCCCCGTGTATTTCTTATACACCCTAGTTTTCCTATGTGACACGCAAAATTCCCGGAATCGCTTAGAAATATATATAATTGATACGTGTTATTGTTCATTTCTTCAGTTCCAGCAAACCCACACTTACGCTCCGCCCACAAGTAAATTTGCATTCCGAAAGCGGGTATTTTCCAGTGCCGGATGTACTGATTCGATTTACGTCAAAGTTTTTATTTACATCATCAGTCAAAAATATTTCCGGCACTGCGAAACACCCACTTCTGAAATGCAAATTTAATTGAAAAACGTCTCGATTCTCGATATATATATATATATATATATATATATATATATATATATATATATATATATATATATATATATATATATATATATATATATATATATATATATATATATATATAAAGCAATTCCTGGGATTTTGCGTGTCACGCAGGAAAACTAGGGTGTCTAGGGAATAGACGGGAATAAGTGTTTTGAAACGATACGTTTGATCTTCTTAGAATTCGGCGTGCAAAGGAGGTCAGGGAACCGTTCGTTGTCAGTGTTACTCTTCTCCCTGGTCAATCATACAACCACTCTGAAGGTAATAATTCTTATATTTCTGTTTTAATCGGAAAAAAAAGGAAAACGCCGATGACCCGTGCCCCTATGGTCAAAATTATATAAGCCTGTTTTCGTGATGAAAAGGTGTGTTTGGAAGAAAATAATATTATTCTGGTGTTTTGTATAAAGTTATTGGATACACGTGGACTTTTCCATCATTTTTAATCCATTTACGCATAGCTGACTCTTCAACCTTAACACTTTGGATCGGACAATTTCAATAGAAGAGATGTCTGGTTAGTTTCTGTTATTACCATGTTTCATAGAAATTCCTGTACTGAATGCACACAGTGTAAACCCTGATTACACGCTCGTTCTGGTGTCTGATTTGGGTCTACATTGTTTGACAATGTTCCTTTTATTGGGTGCTAGGTGAAAAGCGTTAACTAGTGAAGTATCTAGTATTCTTTCATTACGAAAACATGCCTATTCAAATATATTGAAAATTTTACCACCAAAAACTGAAAGTTTTCAGATAAAAATTCTGATGTTTTTTCCTATTTCTTCTCAAAAATAGATTGTGGGTACTCGTTAGAACCGCCTCGCCGAGGCGGTTCTAACGAGTACCCACAATCTATGTTTTTGAGCAGAAATAAGAAAACTAATGTATACCCCTGTAAACGCCAGTTTTACTATATAAAAGTGGGGTTTAAGGGGGTCAAAATTATATAGGCATGTTTTCGTGATGGTTACTTCCTAATTGCTTCTCAACATACTAAGCCCTTCTGAAATAGCGTCTACTCGAAAAGTAAAGAATCGGCTTCCAGGACCTATATGTTTCAAGATTTAAGCCACAACAACCGGTCGTATACTTTGCATGGCCGTGTGCCTATTCGCTGCGGTTCGATTATCATGTTTTGGACTATTCGTTGTCTTATTGTTGTGTTTAGTGGTCCTATATAGCTTTGTTGGGGAAGAGAGTTGTTTACTTTTCCTCTTGGTGTCATCACGAAAACATGCCTATATAATTTTACTCCCTTAAACCCCATGTTTATATCGTAAAACTGGGGTTTACAGGGGTATACTTTAATTTTCTTATTACTGCTCAAAAACATAGATTGTGGGTACTTGTTAGAACCGCCTTGTCGATGCGGTTCTAACGAGTACCAACAATATATGTTTTGAGCAGAAACATGAAAAATATCAGAATATTTATCTGAAAATTTCCACGTTTTGGTGGTACAATTTTCTATATATTTGAATAGGCATGTTTTCGTAATGTATTTTTCAAGATTTAAGCCACCACCACCGGTCGTGTACTTTGTATGGCCATGTTTTGGACTATTCGCTGTCTTATTGTTGTGTTTAGTGATCCTGTCTAGCATTGTTGGGGAAGAGAGCTGTTGCTTTGCTTTACGTTGGTCTGTGGTTTGTGTACTGTGTGTCATGGTCTGTCTGCTCTTCCTCTTGATGTCATCACGAAAACATGCCTACATAATTTTTATCCCCTTAAACCCCACGTTTATATGGTAAAACTGGGATTTACAGGGGTATATATTATTTTTCTTATTTCTGCTCAAAAACATAGATTGTGGGTACTCGTTAGAACCGCCTCGCCGAGGCGGTTCTAACGAGCACCCTAATCTATGTTTTGAGCAGAAATATGAAATAAATAGAGTTTTTTTTATCTGAACATTTTCACTTTTTGGAGGTGAAATTTTCTATACATTTGAATAGGCGTGTTTTTGTAATGTATTGGTAGGCTTCAATCTGTGACTGTGGCTGTTCCTGGACATCTTCTATACTGTTTGAAAGTTTGAATTTTTACTTACATCTTCATGCAAAACATATTCAAGCTCTAAAATTACGAATTTAAAGCTTGAAAAATCTTGACCAGTATAATGCCTGTTTTTCAGAAAGGAGACAAAACAAGTTTGAAAGAGAAACCTCCCCTGAAAGTATACCAATGTCTTCAAAATTGCATTTACCGCCATTAGCGGTTGTTTTAGAAGTAATCGAGAACATAAGGCCTCTCATTTATTCTCCATGATATATCTACAATCCGAATGGAAATAAACGTACAAGGCACAACAGATAGTACTCACAACTTTCAATTGAAATTCAAATCCCGGATCCTGTCCTTGTTAAACCCAGACCAGCGACCAAGCAGATACCAATAGCGATATGTAAAAGGGATCCTTTTGAATTGTACACCAGTGCAGAAGATAGCAAGCTCCCTTTGATTGCATCTCTGCACAAGGTTTAATGAAAATTGCAACATTCTTCAGGACCCCTAGCAGCCCTTTAAGAGTTTCTCATTTTCAGATGTGATGTATGAGCTCAAATAGTCCTAAAGAACCAAAAATATATTGAGGGGAATAAATACATTTTCTGGGGAAAGCAACTCTCTCAAAGCCTTTTCGCTTCCATTCTGAAAACTTGGGAGCTACTAAATTTTCAGAATGGAAGCAAAAAGGCTTCGAGATAGTTGCCTCCCTTGAAACTTTAATTATTTTCGTTTAGAAAAAGCCCTGTTTAGGAAAAAAAAAAGTCTTGGCGTGTAGGAAAGCAGATGGGCTGCAAGACTTAATTACCCTATACATCCAGTCCCTTAAATCCATTTAAGACTGAGTAAGCTCTCCCACACTATACATTGGAAAAGTTAATTTTCCATTTTAGGTATGTCAGGCTATATGATGTAGATATTCCTGATGAAAAATGGTTGAACTATTTGCAACTCTTGTAGACCCTGATCAGAGGTCGCATTCTACGGAGTCTGACCTGGGACTGCTCTGTTTGCCAGTGACCCGTTTAGGTTAATATCAGTAATTGGACGAATAAAGTAACGTTTCACGGCCTCCACGCGTGTACATAACGTCATTTGTATAAGTGATAAATAAATAAACATGCAGTTTAAAATACAGTAACGGACAATCCGTTTACGTCGAGTGGACTCTTCTACCACAAGTCTTTTGACCGGTTTATTTCCAATAGTGGGGTGTCTGGTTAGGTTTTATTAATACTATGATTTATAGCAATTCCTGTAGTTAATACAAACAGTGTAGACCATAATCAGACGGCTTCTGATCCGAGTCTGCACTGTTTGCCAATTACCATTTTGAGGGTCTCCAGACTAAAACGGGTAAATCATTGTTCCAACTTAGCAAACATCAATACATGTAATTGGTAATTATTGCATTTGTCCATCTGTAAAGTACAACTTCAGATGTATTTATAGAAGGCTTATATCTTAAACCTACGCCTTCTGTCAATTAAATACCAATCCTATGACTACAGATACAGGCTAGGATTCTTCCTGATTACGTAAATCATACCGATATGCATGTTAAAACATTACAAGCAATTGGTATGAATCCAGCAAATATATCTCTTTCAATGACAGTTTATTACAGAAGAAGACCAATTTAAGAACTTAATACCACACAGAATTTTATTCACTGATAAACATCTGGTCGGTACTCAAGGTTTTAGCGTGCATGTTTGTTAATATTAAAACAAATCACGTGAACTTCCTTTAAATTTCTGACCTCCTACCCCCACCCCCACCCTTTAACCTCAATCTTAAATTCAATTTATATTTATGCTTTGTTCAAAATTGATTCTTGCCCATTTTATATGTATATGTTGTATTGATTTTACCGAATAAACATCTACTATCTATCTGTCTATCTATCTTCTGCGAAAAAGAAGGCAGGCATTTTTTAATCATCAGGGGAAATGATCTCCTGACCGGTTACTGAAATTAAGGAAGGTTGGGAGGGGTTGGGCGGACAGGAGTGGGGTGGATTGGAAAAGATTCCAAATCACATCAATTTCCTGTTCTTTTACTGGTTCATGTACATTTTAGTCATATCAATTCGCGTAAAGAGAAACAGTAGCTCAATAGCATTAAAAATGACCCGTTACAATGTATAATTTCTTGGTCAGCAATGGTCCATGACCGGTCCGATTGGCATACCTTGCAGAGGGCATGCCTTCGGATCTGGAAGTTATAGGGTCGAACTCCAGCCGGGTCATACCTAAAAACTTAGTACAATTTGTACAAATAATTCTATTTCTTGGTGCCCAGCATTAGGCAGAAGAGCTAGGATTGGTTACACCGGTGTCAGTATAATACAACAGGTGGAAGTATCCTGTCAAATGTCTTGGATACGATACTGCGGTCAGGAGACGCAAAAATGGCATAATTACCCTTCATCACATCCAGACGTCATGAAATACAGATCGATTGCTGACAGTTGCGTTGAACCTCAGCTCATACAACCAAAGCGAATGCCCAGGTCATTTGTGCAACCGCATAGTCTGATCAGGACTTAGCTATCCGCTTACAGAATCCCTGAATAATGTAGAATGTACCATTTTTCATGCATGCACTTCAGTCTCTTTTCAGATCCGCTGACTGATCTGTAGCTTTACAGTAAGCATATGCCCAGAAAGTAACTTTTTGTTTCAGTGGGTGTCTCAAATAAATTAATAGATAGATAAATAAATACGTGTAAATAAAAGTGAACGTGTTACAGACACACGGACGAGCACTAATAACAGACTATACACATTTTGTATCTGCTCTCGTATTTGCTTCGTTGAACAGATCAAACATTGCAAGGGAACACGGGAACACCTAAAGGCGGGTCTTATTGTGATTGTTTTTTTTTTCTTTTACGAATCTTGCACAATGAGAAACGCTCACCCAATTGGAGCAATACTTGTGAAATGTAGGAAGCTGGGGTCTTTTGAGAAGTTTGCGATGGTCGCTCGCTACAACTTTGTCGCTGAACATTCTTCGCTAAAATAAAATAAATTAAAAAAAAAAACAAAAAAACAAAAAAAAAAAAACACAAAAAAAAAAAAAAAAAAAAAAAAAAAAAAAAAAAAAAAAAACAAACAAACAAAAAAAACAAAACAAACAAACAAAAAAAAAACAACAAAAAAAAAAACAAACAAATGCTGCTAAAACAATAAACGAAAAATGTAAAAAGAATAAGTTAAGATGATTTACGTTTAGAAGGAGCATCTACTTTACATCAGCACGAAAAAAACCGCCGCACTTTGTCAGGAAATTGTACGGGTTGTGCAAAAATTAATTAATCAGCGAGGCGGTTCTAACGAGTACCCACAATCTATGTTTTGTGCAGAAATATGAAAAATATCTGAGTTTTTTTTTATCTGAAAATTTTCAGTTTTTGGAGATAAAATTTTCTATATATTTGAATAGGCGTGTTTTCGTAATGTTTGTCTTTATATGTTTTATGTTGTAATATATATATATATATATATATATATATATATATATATATATATATATATATATATATATATATATATATGTGCAAAATTAATTTAAAATTCCAACGCTATTAGAGTTTCTATGTAGCTGATACAGTGATAGGAAGTCCTGACCGCTTTCGAGTGTAACAATGGAATGGTCACCCTGGAATTTCTAAAGCGGACCATTCCATTTTTTTTTAATTTGGACTTAACCTCTGTTCCAAGTAGGGGTCTTGATGAAATATCAAACGCAGAATGGCAAACAGTGCAGATCTGATGAAATGGCTCATTATGAGTTATCTCATTTGGATGTGTCTTGTGACAAATTATCTGTTTTGGTTTACAGGGCTGAAAGGGTTTGGGCTACCCTTCGAACCCTTAAATAAGAGATTTGCATCAGCATATCTCAAGTGTATTGCTTTTTTGTTTGGTTTTACTTATTTTTATACTTGCTAAATTTTAATGTTTTGTTTTATGTCTTACCTTGTGCAATTTTGTTCTTGTGTTTTTCAGTCCTTTTAGCATTGCGATTACCTCGCTTGGGGAAGAGAGAGCTAATCTTAGTGCTTTTCGTACGTTTGTTCGATTTGTACTTGTTTGGATTTGTCGGTTTCCTCTTCCTCTTGGTGTCTGGGATAGACTGCGGTTTGTAATTGTGGCACTCCCTGGACTTTTCTCTTACTTATTTTTTTATTTTTTTTTTTAAAGTTTGTCACTCACCAATGATCAGAAATTGATCGATTCAATATCGAGATATTTTAGCTAGAGATATTTTAATTACTTAATGGAGGACACTCCGTGACTGATCTTTAGATCGAATTGCCTGGCATCAGAGGGGTTGCATTTTGTTCAGTACATGTATACAATTAAGTGACAATTTCAATACAAATTACTATATACAGAACTTTTGAATCAATATGCAAGTTTTAATTGTCTTACAGATAGTTCAGTGTTGTTGATAATAGAAATTTCATTATAGCACTGTGCCAGTTTATATATATGGGCAAAACGCACCGTTTTATTTGTTAAAACGTGTGTGCTGCTATTAACTCATTGATGCAATACAAACCTACAGCCCTAAAGACATTTGAGTCAGCCACGGTTTGTAACTCTCTACAGAGTTCGCTGTCCTCTGATCTGCTTAGAACTGATTTATTCAGATAGATTTATACCTCTCTTAAGAATTAAACAATTGGATTGGCAAACGATAAAATCTAAACCATTAATGAGTGTTTTCTGGTATTTTATCTTAAGCTCGCAGCATACATATTATGTCGGTGACAGTTTAATCAAACTGGTGACGTTTGCTGATAGTATACTCTAGGGTAAATACTATATAGAAACTGTGTCCCTATGTTAGTTTTGCTAATTCTTATAGGCATAAGACCATAAACAAAACAACAAATATTATAATGTTCATTAGAAATACAATAAAACTTCAATAATTTGAACACTTATGGCTCGTTAACCGTGGCTGAGTCAACCTCGTTTTTGTTGAATCCCTAGGAAATTCTTCCGATAACTTAAGACAACAGATATTAAAAGGTATGTGTGTGTGTGTGTGTGTGTGTGTGTGAGAGAGAGAGAGAGAGAGAGAGAGAGAGAGAGAGAGAGAGAGAGAGAGAGAGAGATGTGTCCGTAGTTACAATGTTTATATTAATTAGAGTTGTTGTCTTCATATTCTGGGTATTAGTAATAATCCTAAAGTTGTTCGCAAAACGCAAAATAATCATATAATATCTAGTACAAAATATAGATATGAAAAAGAATAAATAAAAATAAAAAAAAAAAAAAAATAAATAAATAAATAATGATTATATGTCAGTTTAATATAGATCATACGAAGCGCAAAATAATCATATAATATTTAGTACAAAATATAGATATGAAAAAGAATAAATAAAATAAAAAATATTAAAATAACTAATGATTATATGTCAGTTTAATATAGATCATACGAAGCGCACTTTTTCCATCCGTATAGATATATTATTTCATATCCACTTGTAATGCATGTGTGACTATTCTAAAAGGCAGACAAAACTTTGAATGGTTTCTATCACTACTAGTATTAAAAAGTATCTTCCTAATTCATAAGCATATTTACAATATCTATTCTACATATTGTGACCAAGAAGGGCAGTTGTCAGTTTCTGGCGAAAGAATATGCACAATACTGCTTAACCGCTTAGGTGACTAAGCCTGCCCAGTAAACATGTCGGGTTAGGTAAATTGACCGCGCTCGACATGATCCCATTGGGTTGACTGGGCCGTAAAACCTCAACACAAACAAAAACATATTGGGACACATGAAATCTTTACCATATTTTCCTTACCTTTGAACAAATACATTTTCCCACTTGTCGATGTGTCCAAAACCTTCTGGATGAATGCCAAACAGTGTAGACCCTGATCTGCGGCGTCTGATTGGGGTCTACATTATTTGCACAAGCATATCTGTCCAACTAGGGTAAATTGGGTACGTGACTAAAATACTGGACGTTTATTGATAAAGCTTCAGACATCTGTTAGTCTGAAGGATGATCATTCTATAAACTTTGCAGACAGAAATAATAAATTGCATTGGTTTCCAAGCAGAAAATCTACTGCGTTGGTTATATCAAGCCTTCAGCAGTGTGCCCGCATGTATTCGCACGGTCAAAAATACCTGCGTCTCTTAATATCTTGGTAACAACAAAGATGTGTCAGCCTGTATTGAGATAGCTAGAGTTAGTTTTATGGACCTTTCTTATATTCAGGATGCACGTTACGTTTGTTTGTTTGTCTGTCTTTCAGAACAATGGCGTACGGTGATGGACAGGTAAAACAATGATCCAGTTTACCTGGTCAAGTAAACATAATAAAACACATGTATATGTGACAGCGAGCATTCAGACAGCGAGACCCTTGTTATATCCAGGTTTTACGTTCAGTTTGTTTGTTTGCCTGTCTTTCATAACAATGACGTACATGAGCTAGGATGGAAGACTTGTAAATATTGATCCAGTTAACCTTGCTAAGTAAACATATTTAAAACGCACATATATGTATTTTCGAGTTTCCACATTCTCTTGTTCAGTTGACTTTAAACCCTCTTTCAGTATTTACGTAAAATGATTCTAAAGGGAATAACCCTTGAGAGCATCGACCACATTCGCAAAACTGAAAGCATCTGAAGTAGCAAGATTTCTAGGCCAGACAAGCTAGATTGGGCTACATAGGCCTCATTAGAGACCCTCACGATTTAACTCGATTTTTAGCTCTTTATTACTTAAATTATGGTCCCATTGTTTCAAGCTTCTATCTTGATCTCAACTTCACATTTTGATCCTGATCAAACTCTTTTCCACGTGTTGTGCTCTGTGCGTAGTCTAGTATGATGTAACATATTTTGGGGTTTCAACGAGTATCCCAACATATAAACTTTTAACATCGAAATTGTTTTATCAAACAGCACTTTGTAGGCATAAGTCGATGACTGAATTTAACCGCGTTGTCATGGTCTTGCATTTTTGTCTACATTTTCCGGTTTACGAGCATCCAGCTCTTTGCAGTTTTTTCGTTATTTTTATTTTGCGATTTTTATGACTTTTTGTTTGGTTTCCGATACACCACACGTTCATTTGGAATAAAGTCTGCTCTAAAAGTGATGAATTTGTTTGTCTTGGGAGCAAACATTTTCCTTTTATATTTAACCCGTTTACAGAAAGGCAGTTTTGTCATAGTTACCTCCCTAGGACGTGTATCCATTTCTTTAACACTACATACCGCCGGCCTCGGTAGCTCAATTGGATGCACGTTCGAATTGTGATCAGGAGGTTGCGGGTTCGACCCCCGCCGGCGCGGCATTGTTCTTTAGTGAAGATTGATCAGGAACTTCCTTCCGCCGATTCAAGAAGTGCAGTTGTCAGTTTCTGGCGAAAAGAATGTGCACAATACTGGTTTACCGCTTAGAGGACTAAGTATGTCCAGTAAAAGTGTTATTAGGTAAATTGGCCGCACTCGGCATGACCTCATTGGGTTGAGTGGGCCAAAAACCTCAACACAAACAAAATTTAACACTGCTTCTCAACAACGTGTTTGTATGTACAGAATCGTGTAACAGAGAAACGCCCGGACCTAAGTCTCTAAAAGCTCTGATTGATGGTCGATTGACTTTAAAGAAGAGCTTTATAAGGTGACAGATTTGCCCCCTTTCTATAAGTCTATCATACCAGCAGGACAAAGACCCTGGTATATAAATACTTTTGTAGAGACTTTCACTAAAAGAAAATGATTTCTCCCATAGGGTGAGTCCTTCCGTTAAGAGAACAGTCATTTGAGAAGGGAGACAAATACGTCAGAATCAGGGTGATCTAAAATATCTCTATATTGTAATGACTAAATAAATAAGTATAATAATAAGTGTAAATCAAGGGATTGATACAATTTATTGCAAAGGACCTCAGTTAAATTAACCCAATACCTCTTAGACTGTAGCATCGTGTCTGGATTTAGCGATCTATCGATATAGTTTAAGCTAAAATAAGACGATTTTGATTTTGATATTATAAATGTTCTACTTTGGGATGGCGATTTCTCTCGTGCTACAATCTGTCGTGTATATATTTCTCAGCTCATTCGCTTCGATGGAGCATCTAGTCAAGTCAGTGACTTTAATAATCGAAACAACATTTTTACTGCTAAGCTTCTTAAACAAGGGTACTGTTATCGTAAACTACGTATAACATTTTCTAAGTTTTATCGCCGTCATTCTGAATTGATCTCCAAATATAAAATTTGTTTTAAAACATGTCTGCAAGTGTGTCTGTCGGAGTCTGAATTTCATGGCGACTTTGTCTATAAATTCAGAAAGATTGTTGGCAAAACTGATTTTCTCGGAGCAATTTAAAAAGTAAGTCACTCGCTACAAAATGTTACAACCTGAATATTCTGCGGCAAACTGCATGAATGATTATAAACCTCAATTATGGCTGGTAACTTTGCATCCCTCATTCATTGCACAACTGTCAGTCAGTCCTCAGACTACATAACGGCTCCCTTTCTATGCGTTTCAGTTCATCACGAAAACATGCCTATATAATTTTGACCCCCTTAAACCCCACTTTTACATATTAAAACTGGGGTTTACAGGGGTATACATTATTTTTCTTATTTCTGCTCAAAACATAGATTGTGGGTATTCGTTAGAACCGCCTCGGCGAGGCGGTTCTAATGAGTACCCACAATCTATGTTTTGAGCATAAATATACAAAATATAAAAAAAAATAATCTGAAAATTTTCATTTTTTTGGTGGTAAAATTTTCAATATATTTGAATAGGCATGTTTTGGTAATGTGGTTGGCGCCTGACTATTAAAACTTGTAGTTGGGTTCATTCTTGTCTTGTATGTGGTTTTCCTGTATTCTTGCATCAGATCGCCATTGAGCTCTTCGCGTTGTTTCATCTCAGTGTTTGTGGTTATATGTTTCGCCGTGAGGTTTCACTGATGAGGTAGAGGATCCCGAACATGTGTTTGTGATTTTGAGTTGCACAGAACTAATGGTATCAAAAATGGCGGAAAGTCTAGACTAGTTTATCTAGTCTCCTTAAAAGTCAAAGTATGGAAATTCTCTGGAAATAAGAGTCAGTATATTCAATCTCGCTCTCTGAATCTTTGGCTTTGAAAAGAAATGAGCAACAATCTGAGAAAACGTACTTTCTGACATATGTGCCATGCGAAGGCTCAAATTACCCTAAGAATCTGCACACAGACTCTTCGTTGTTCGCATGTAGAAACTTGGCTTCCTTGGCTATCAAAAATACACCAAGTGAAGTTTCTGATCAGACTGGGCGAATGCGCAGGCTGATCTGAATCTTTGCTGTGCGCACTTGTCTGAAGGTACGTTTTCTCATATTGCGGCTCAAATATAATATCCAACCGTCTGGACAAATGTTTAATAATACTTAGAAGAAAGTAATTTCTGAATGAGTAATTAGAGAACGTCGGAAAACATTAATAAAGCAAAACTGATGTAGCTATATGAATAGAAATTCCAAAGGCTATATAAGCTTGAAACTGATTTTTTTATTAGTTAAAATCTAAAAGATATCACTATAAAGTTGTTGAGCCAGGGCTATCAAAAAAAAACCAAACTGGTAGCAACACTTAAGAAGTTCTATGGGAGACATCATGATCTGTCAATCCCTACAATGTGGCAGTTTCCAGAATTGTTTCTGATGTCTTTGCCAGTGACGCGCCATAAGTAAACTTCCAAAATCCCGGACATACGCTTCTACCGATATTTCCTTCGTTCAGGCCTATGGGCATGGTGGGCGAAGCTTGCTTACCAAATAATGCTTACTATCCGCGGACGCCTGATTACACCCTTTATTCTGGGGTCCATGTCTGTTGGTCTGAACATTCTGATTCGTCATTCGTTTACAGATTTATGAGTTTGGATTATGGCTTAGGTACCATGACCGCAACTACTTCTCCTTTTGAGGCCGATAAGCAGAAAACTTTCCTCCTGACATGTGCGCAAGTCAGTCAGCGCATCAAGATCAGAGACTTCATGCTCCGCATGAAGGAACTTTGCATCCTTGGATATTCAAAATGTGCCAAGTAAAGATTCTGATCAAACCGCATGAATGCACAGGCTGATCTGAATCTTTGCTGGGCGCACATGTCCAAAGGTACATTTCTTATGTTGCGGCTCGTATTTCTGGGACCCTCTTCAACCGCTCTGCCATATAAAATATGAATAAAAGTATTCCCCACGATTCTGAATAAATGCAACGTTTTTGTTTATATATGTATCTGTGTTAAACCCATTTGTGCTGAGTGGATTCTTTTACTTTAACTCTTTGGACAGGTTAATTTCCTATATAAGGGGTGTCTCGTTAGTTTTTATTATTGTCATGTTTGTAGAACGCGGCGTCTGATCTGGCTGTTTGCCAATGTCCCTTTTATGGGACGCTAGGCTTATATGGGTTAATATCTGATTTATTAGAAAATAAAAGCGGGGCAAAACAGCGTTTGCCAATCAAAGAGTATTCAAGTTGAAAACAATCAACCTTTCAATTTACCGTTAAATTAAAGCGAATGGATACAAGTGGAGATTTAGCCGCCATGTTACACAAGGAAGACAATTTTATGACATCATGTTTGCTTTTCTGCATACCTTTCCCCTTCTGAAAAGGAGTCTAGTCTACAAGGAAAGGATTTGCTCCGTCTGGAAGTAAATGCTGTCCTTAGACAGTATATCCCTCTTCAGGAGGGCACAATTCAGGAAAAAAACAATTCAGGCAGTTACCTTCCCCTCCACTGAAAGTGTATTAGTTCCCCTTAATATCAGTACCAATACCAGAACAAAAGCACTGGTTTGTTACATGTATTTATTGAGCAAGCTGTAAATGACACAGCAATTGTACGAGCTGTTACAGTAATTCAACAAACATAAACATTTGAAAATGATTTGACTGTAAAAACATCAAAATTATGGTACTATTAATGTGTGAATATAACAACTGACTTTTAGCATTGTACAGCAATGTTACTATTCATATGGTATATATTAAGTGACTTTTGTTTTGCAAATTTGTTGTAAATAATCACTTGTAGTTTTCGCTGTAAATCAACTATAAATAAACTTTTATTTAAAATTATTTGTTTTATGGTAGTTTAAGATATTCATAATTAATGTGTAGTCAGTGTGTTATTTAAAACATTCATTGTCTTTATTTAAATTAAGGTCAAAGGGTTGCTGTTTAAAATCGGTCATACAACAATTGTGCCGAGCTCATTGCAATAAATGGGTGAGTGTCATGCACAGATTACAGACATTTACCGCGTTTTTACCATATGCCATTACAGAAAAATATGAGGAAATGATCTCTATTATTAACCCATGCGGTGTATTTTTTTTTTTTTTTTTTTTTTTTTTTTTTGTTTCTTTTCCCCAAGTATCTTTATCATTTTCTGTCTCATTATGTAATTGGAGGAAGTGATTTTTAATTGTCATTTGACATGTAAAAGTCAATAAGTGATGCAAAGTTTCCAGACCTTGAATTCATATGCATGTACATCGCTAAACCCAAATGACAATAATGAATACATAATAATTTTGTTTACAGGATCAAACATTTAAAGGCAACTATTATCGATACTACAGTGGGACATTTCTGAAAAGGGGCATCATTTCCCATTGTCAGAGACATCGCCACGACATGACCGAAAGCCTGCTGACAATGGTATTTAAACTCATCTGAAACAAACAAACAAACGCCTGTGAGTGCAAATGCCACGTGGCTGTATTGCCTGCTGACAGCAAAAAAAGGTAAGAGAAAAGTCCAGGGAGTGCCACAATCACAAGCCGCAGCCCTTCCATGACACCAAGTGGAAGAGGAAACACACAAAACAAGCAAGCGCAAATCGAAAAAAAAAAAAAAAAAAAAAAAAAAAAAAAAAAAAAAAAAAAACGTACGAAGAACACAAAGAGCAGCTCTCTCTTCCCCAAGCGAGGTAATCGCAATGCGAAAAAGGACTGAAAACACAAGAACAAAATAACACAAGACAAGACTTAAAACAAATCGCCTCGTAGAATGAACCACAAAGCAACAAAGAGTAAGACTAACACCGGGACCACCGCCTTAAAACGGTCAGTAGAATAAACCACCGGGGAGTGGTGGTGGTGGTGGTGTGTGTGTGTGTGTGTGTGGCGGGGGTGGGGGGGGGGGGGGGAGGGGGCGGTTAAAGCACTTTTACAGCTAGCCAACTTCACCCTTGCAGAAATACATACAGATTCGGTTCGCATAAAGGCGCATGTCACAGTCAATGCATCAACGCGAAAACAGAAAACATAAAAATCAAATTAATCACTATGATAATCAGAGACGAGTACTCATGGCTAATTCTACTGTGTGCTAGAGGAAATGAAAACCAATAGTTGAACCACGACGGGCCACGCCAAAGACATATTGTCAAGACCCAATCCACTGGTTAAATTTTTATGAAGAGGCCATCATTGAGTCTGAGGCCCTCCAGCAGGGAAGCTGTCTTCTGATTATGTAACTACGACTCATTCATCAAAGCCTATCTGTTTTCAAACTTAAATTACCTATTTTACCATGAATTATTCTTATCTGCCTATTCATGGACCGAGTTTAAAAAGACAGGTCAGTATGCGAGAACTATATCCTAGTAGAAAAGACCACCAACAGTTGTACTGACCTTGGTTTAAAACATTTATTTCTTTTTCAATAACATGTACATTAATGACACATGCAGGGTAACAAGTTTCTAACAATAAACCACAGAGGATCTGAACGAAATCATTTTGCCTATAGAGATCATTTCCTCTAAGATGGCTGTTTACGTTCAATGCATTGGATTGTTTTACGGGAGACAATGTAAGAGAATGCGTTAATATCAATGTTTAAATATTTTTTCTCTTATAAGTGGTTCGATCGTCCTCTGCGGTTCTGGGCGCTAGGTTCGAGGGTCTGACAGGGGAGATTCCATTGAGATTTTGTTGTGCATGTTTATGCACTTCAAGGTGACTGTCGTTATGTGACTTTTGAGTTAAGGGTCGTAGGGAGTCATTGTTTGGAGTTGTTAAATCGTTTTGATGCTAATATGAAGAGTTGCACTTGTCAGAATATATGATAATTTACCTCGTCAGGCAAACCCGAAATACCGTTTAATACAGGCGCTGTGAGAGGATGCTGAAGCGTATAACTGTAGCGTTGTCGAATAATGCGGTATTTCGGACATGCTTATACGTAGTGGACCGAGTCTTCAATTACAGAGGAACCTCAACGACGTTTTATTGTTGATTTAATAAACTATATTCAAGTCGTAATCGGGTGTGATATATTTGACCTTGCCTTGTGATTTGAACATTAACAAAGTATCTAGGAGTCCCTGTTGTCTCCGCTTGATGTTTATTGATATACATTTTGAATGCGTTTAATGTTGCTGAGTTTCGCACGGCGGTTTCCAGTCTTTTACAGTTGATGGAATGAAAACAATTGTAATATGCAGCAGTACGCGAGACTGGTATTGCGAAATATTCGTTGTTACGTTATCGGTATCTGGTCAATTCATGTACCCTGGCTGGGAATATATTTTGAAGGTATAGTGGGGTCAGTCCATTGATGATTTGTATAGCTGACATAATTTATGTTTGTTTCTGCGCGACTGTAAGGCATACCATCCTGTTTCAGTGTAGAGGTTTTGAATACTGCAGAGTTTGGTGGCTCCAGTGATTATTCGAGCCGCTTCGATTTGTATTTTGTCAAGCAAGCGTTTACTTTCCACTGAACAGCAAACCCAAGTAATGTTAGCATATTCCAAGAGAGGTCGTATCTATATTATATATATCTTGTTAATGTACTGACCTTGCTATTGTAAATATAAACATAGTTGTACAAAATTAATGCGCAAGAGACATCCATTTTTCTAAAAGCATTCAATGTGCTAGAAAAAACAACAACAAAAAACATCGTTATAATTTTTATATATAAATGACCACATAGACTGCTGAATCAGTAGCTTAATATAACGATGAAAAGCTAACATGCTGAAAAAAGTTTGACCGGTAGGTAGGAAAAACGTTTTTTCAGTTCTCTATGTTGGTCGGTGCTGTTCTTTTTTATTTTGCATTTTTACTGATAAAATAGCAGCGTCGGGTGTTTGAAACAGGGTCGGTGGGGTTTACGCCTAACAAGCATACATTTAGCACTATTTGTCATGGAAAGAAATCTTGATTAAACATGGCCTAAATCACTTTCTAAATTTCTTGAATGGCAGTCTTGAGCCTCAAATTACTGTAATGGAGACAGGACCGACGATCAGCTATCATTTCACTAAATTTGATGAGTGGGGCTTGATCTTGACAGCTAAACAGCTAAAAGTGCTCCAAGTAAAAAACCATACATTGAAAAAAATGTTTAAAACGATGGCAAGCTTCTCTGCAAAACAAACTTGTAATTCACAATGATCCGCAATGTAGGAAACAATTATAAATCGTTATATTGTTTAGGCAGTTGAAGTCCCAGGTCTTCCTACGAATCAGGGCCATCGTTGGCGGCTAATGGAATCACGCGAAATTGTAGAAAATACCGACAAACAGTATAAAAAAGCCCCAATAAGACTGCTTGGATGGCTGCATATGCTATAAACGCTCTGTTTAAACACTGTCGTTTACCCAGTTTCCAGTTTTAATATTGTTTATGAACACACTCCTGAAAGTCGAGTATGTTATTTTCGTTTAATTTGATGTATTTTGCTTCCAAGGGATTCCTGTTTTGCGAAGTTGTCTTTACTACAGCTAGGGGTAAGTGCTGCATGGCAGTGGTCATAAAACGTATCATTAGTTTATACATTCTGGCTCTTTGTGACCTCTGAGCTTATTTGAAAATTAAAAGAAAAAAAAAAAACTTTCAGCCACCATAGACTTGATGTGAACAGTGTTATGGACTAGGTGTGAACAGTGTTGCTGTTTATAAATACACTCATTAAAACGAGTCTGCTATTATCGTTTTGTTCCAAATATCACGAAAACATGCCTGTATACATTTGACCCTCTTAAACCCCATGCTTATATAGTAAAACTGGGGTTTAAAGGGGTGTACATTATTTTTCTTATTTCTGCTCAAAAACATAGATTGTGGGCACTCGTTAGAGCCGCCTTGCTGAGGCGGTTCTAACGAGTACCCACAATCTATGTTTTGAGCAGAATTATGAAAAAATATCGAATTTATTTTATTGAAAAATTTAAGTTTTTGGAGAATTTTTTCTATATATTTGAATAGGCTTACTTTTAGTTTTTTTTTTTTTTTTTTTTTTTTTTTTTGCTTAAAAACATAGATTGTGGATACTTGATAGAACCGCCTCGAGTACCCACAATCTATGTTTTGTGCAGAAATATGAAAAATATCAGGGTTTTTTTTTTATCTAAAAATGTTTAGTTTTTGGAGGTGAAATTTTTTAATATTTGAATAGGCGTGCTTTCGTAATGTAAAAACAGATTATCGCTCAGCTATGGGGTAGATGGTGTCAACAGGTGTGTGTGTTATGTTACTATTCGTTAACAGACTCAACAAATCCGACTCTGCTTTTCTTTTTTTTTTATATATGTTTGTCAAAGTGAAAAATAAAGAAAAAATACGATATTCCCTTTCATACATTCAACATTGTCTTATGTCATGACATAGTGCAATAGAGTAATCAATAGAGCAGACTCAAACTAAGGCTGAAAACTGTATTTCAAAATGCAGTTAGAAAGAACAAACTGTAATTCCAGAAGCATTGTTTTTAATGACATGCAAATATATTTTTATTGCAGTTATAGAAGACGTGATAAAACGTACCTTCGGACACGTGCGCCCAGCGAAGATTAAGACCATCCTGCACATTCGCACAGTCTGATCAAAACTTAAACTTGGCACATTTCGAATAGCCAAGGATGTAAAGTTTCTTCATTCGGATAACGAAGACTCTGATCAGAATGCGCGCATGCGCAGGCTGATCAGAGTCTTCATTGGACGCTCATGAAAGTACGTTTCCTGACGTTTCGGCTCAGAAGACAGATAGCAAGTACGTTTCCTGACGTTTCGGCCCGGAAGACAGATAGCAGAGACTGAAGTTCTTGTTAAGGTCCTGCTACTCCGGGTCGCTAGCAATATTACTGGCGTAATCCTGTTATCAATCTACGAACATGCTTGGCATAATCTAGAGCAGAATCTCTGCTTTATTTCATGTAATAATGGACATATTTGCATTTAGAATACATTACTAAAAGAGCATTTGAATACCAAATTGTGTAAATTTTGCTTCCCTGAGTCATTGGAGAACCTCACGAAATTCAGCATGTGTTACTTGCACAGCGGCTCTTTGAATTTACAGGGAATGAATACACTTTTACTGGTAGAATTTCCGCCATTTTGTTTTTGAAAGGAGGTACCGTTTTGACCTCCTGATGGAGTACCAACGCACCAATCTCTGTCTAAAAAGGGCCTACTCTAAAAGGATTGCCCGAACTATTGACACACAACCCTATTGGCAACAGTGGGCATGATAAATTTCAAATACCGAACACATTACAATAACACGCCTATGCAAATATATATCTAACGAGCATCCACAATCTATGTTTTGAGCAGAAATAAGAAAAATGATATCTACCCCTGTAAACCCCAGTTTTACTATATAAAAGTGGGGTTTAAGGGGGTCAAAATTAATAGGAGTGTTTTCGCGATGATGCCATATTAGGAACATAAAGGTGGAAGGTTTAAATAAAAATACAATTAGACAAATGCCTGTGAAATATACGGCCCATGTATATCCTGATCATCCTACGAAACTGAGCAGTGCAATGAGCATCCACGTAATTCCATTAGGCTCTCTAAAGATGTCATCATTACGAAATCCCGCCTATTCAAATATATTGAAAATTTCACCACCAAAAACTAAAAGTTTTTAGATTAAAAATTCTGATATTGTCATATTTCTGATCGAAACGGGCGGTTCTAACGAGTACCCACAATCTATGTTTAAAGCAGAAAATAGAAATATAATCCAATACCCCGTAGACCCCAATTTTACTATATCAAAGTGGGGTTTAAGGGGGTCAAAATTATATAGGCATATTTTGGTGATGAGGCTCTATAAAGTTGTCATGTTGATACTCCATGGCGAGCATGTTGTATAAGCGAACAACGTTGACTCGATTCACACTGCTAGGATGCGTAATCCGCGTATATAATAAAAAAGTAAATAAATTGAATATATACAAGCGTTCACACAGACAGAAGCACAGCTTAACTAAATAAGATGATCAAGAGCTCTCACTGTAAGTCGAAAAATCACCGCAGCCTGTTGTGAAGCAGTGGAGAAGAAATAACCCTGTATACCATTACTGTACGTACACAGTGCAGCCACCAAGAAAACACAATGTCGCGTCGATGTCGAAAGGATGTTCTTGCGCGCTGTGCGATTACTGGGTAACAAAACATAAAGAAAGGCAAATATGCTGCTACTGGTAATAGGCTTCCGCTGATTCAAGAAGGGCGGTTGTCAGTTACGAACGAAAGTACGTGTACAAGTATTGGTTAACCGCTTAGAGGACTATGTCCACCGAGGAACAGTGTGACCGCGCTCGACATGGCCCTAATGGGTTGACTGGGCCGTAAAACCTCAACTCCAACAAACAAACAAAGAACCAACATAAGGGCAATTGATATACAGTCGACTCTCGTTATCTCGACTTTGCTTATCTCAAATAACCGCTTATGTCGAAGTGAATATCAGGTCCCTGTTTTAACATGTTAACCTATCAAAAGGTAAAAAAAAAAATATTGTGGAAAAGAGATTGCTCCTAAGGAGAAATGTCTCTTCTTTTCCACAATAATTTCAATATATCTCTATATTCAGGAGCCAAATTACATATTCATTTGTGAAATATGCGATTTATTTTTTGTCTCAAATTTACAAATCTGATATGTCCGGGTACGTATATCTCGAAGTATTTCAGAGAGTCCCTTGGACTTCGAGATAATGAGAGTCACCTGTACTTAAGAGGAGACAGCTCTATCAAACTGATTTTGTCTCCTCCCACTCCTTGTTAAAGTGGATCTATTCTAGAAAGAAAGAAAACGTTCTCCTTGGGAGCAATTTATTTCCTGTTAGATGAGAACATTTTTTTAGATTGGACTTGCTGGGCAAGAAAGCAAGCAGGAAGTCACAAAAGATATCTCTCTTGAAATAAAGGGCAAAAAAAAAACAACAAAACAAACAACAAAAAAAAAAAAAAAAAAAAAAAAAAACACTCAAGTATATCCTGCTCCCTTATGATCGATCAATCTCACCGTTACCCGGAAGCAGATCCTGAAATGAAGGCCATATGATTAATATCTGATTGTAAATAATCTCATTGACTTTTCAAAACCTGTGTTTTGGAAAAAGGAGAAAACTATTTCAATATGTTTTCTGGTAAAAATTTTACCCAGAGTTTAAACGTTTATGTTCAATTAAAGTGCAACGGTTCAACCCATGCTTTACGCGTATTTTGCGCCAATCTAGATAATTTGTGGCTATGAATCAGCCCGTAATTTATATTGGTATTATCGGAAAATCTCATTATTGTGTGTTTGCTGAAGTCGAAAATATGGTAGTTTTCCTCTTTATTATTGATTTGGTCAATTATCAAGCCTTGTAGTATCTGCAAGTACCAATATTTGACTTGCAATTGTTTGGATTTATTATCGACAATTAATGAAGCTTGCTGTAGAATATCCCATAATTTCTCACTTGGAACAATGAAAATCTGGTCCAAAATCCGGGACTATTCAAGTCGTCGTGTAGACTTTAGGCCAGCAGGACGCAATGTATACGAAGGTCAGCAGCAAAGGTGCTGCAGGCACAGACTGGTCGGTCTTCTATATTCGCCGACTGGATGTAAATGAGATGAGCCGCAACGTGTGAAAACGTACTTCCTGTCATACGCGCCCAGCGAAGACTATAATCAGCGCATCCAAGCAGTCTGGTCAGAGTCTTCATTGTCCGCGTGAAGAAATTTTGCATACATGGCTATCCAAAATGCGCCTAGTGAAGATTCTGATCAGACTGCGCATTCGCGCAGTCTGATCTGAATCTTCATTGGGCGCACATGTACATAGGTTCGGTTTCTGGCGTTGCGGCTCAACTTTCATTTAGCCGGACTCTAATTGTCTGCTGACATTTACAGTATACAGACGTTTGTCTATGGCATTAAGGTGAATAGACGCACTTCGTTGATTTTTCGCCATTTTTACAAGCCAGACAACGGTTTTGTGACTTACTGTTTGATTTCCTTCACACTTGCACCGCCTGAAAAGGTGCCCGCAATAATGAAAGGGAGGGGGTGCAAATTATTACCTTTAAGAGTATTTTTTTCTTTTAAAGGGAGGCAGGATCAAGTTTTGATCATTGTTCCCCATTTAGGGGAATGGATACAAGCTCAGGGAGACAGTGATGTCACTATTGTATTGGCTCCCTTCTGAAAGGGGTCGACGCTTGATAGAAAGAATTTGCACCCAAGAGATAAGAGTGTAAATTCTTTCCATTTTGAGTAAACCCTTTTCAGAAGAAATCTGGCGATGATCGATTTTCAAAAAAGAACCAAAATGGGTTCAATGATCCCAAAAGGAATAAAAAAAAATATATAATTTACTCTATGGTGAGGTACGTAGAGACGTTTTATAGTCGCCACACGGCTTTTTACACCAGCTTCAGTAAAGTTTAATAAAACTCTAAAAGTCACAACGCATTAGGAAAACAATCACATCATGAAAACACGCCTATTCAAATATATAGCAAATTTCACCACGGTGACCATAAACTGAAAAATTTCAGATAAAAAACTCTGATATTTTTTTTATATTTCTGCTAAAAACATAAATTGTGGGTAATCGTTACATGTAGAACCGCCTCGGCGAGGCGGTACTAACGAGTACCCACAATCTTTGTTTCTGAGCAGAAATGAGCAAAATAGTGTATACCCCTGTAAACAGTTTTTCTATATATAAGTGGGATGTAAGGGGGTCAAAATTATATAGGCATGTTTTCGTGATAAATTGTTTCCCTGTATAAAACGTCGGAAAGTCTACCAAGTGTATCCAGTCCCCTTAAGCAACGGTGTCAATAACAGTCATAGTGGCAATCAGATATGATGTTGCAATAACAAAGACCGAGCGGAGAAGTCTAATATGAAATAGATCCTCTACTTGATAATACTATTCCATTGTATCTAAAAGCTTCGATGTCTAGTTATGGAGAGGTCTATCGACGGCGTTTAAAGTGGCGAGATATAGCGTGAAAAGAATGTAAGTTGTATTGAACCCTTAAAGCGCTAAGCGCATTTTTCTCAGGAAAAAAAAAAAAGCCTTGTCATTTCAAGGGAAACGTCTGTTTGCAGATACTTTAGATGAAATGTGAAGCCCTATTTTCTCAAAAAGATAAAAAGGAATGCCGATTATTACAATCTTGAATGGTGCTCTCTAATGCTCTACAGTCTTATGCAGAATCTCTCTCTCTCTCTCTCTCTCTCTCTCTCTCTATCCGCCTGCGCAGGCTGATCTCTGATCTGAGTCTTCGCTGCGCGCAAATTGAATCTTTTAGAAAACGTTGTGTACCGGCACGTATAGTAAAACTGTTTTGGCATACATGTAGATCACGTTTTGACGTAATGTCTATTAGAACAAACATAGCATGGTTATTCACACGCATTTTCTTGCCAACAAAAAGCCAAACTCACTATAATGTTTTTAAAATTATGTCAATATTACATTATTAACACAAATGTTGCTAAAGAATCCGATAGAAAGAAGGAAGAACATTACAAATGTAACATGGACATAGTTTTAGCATGGGCATACGGCCAAATAGTCCAATGTGCCAAAACTAGTAATAAGTGTATTTAGCAGTATTTTGACAATTCTCATGCGGAGCTACAGGCCCTGACAAGGTCTATCAAGTTTGCAGTGTTGGAGGAATAGCGATTAATGAATTCATACAGAGCTATTTAATGGAGACAATTACCACAGCTCTACCCAACACCCAGCCACCACCAAAACAAAATTAATCGATTATTCCATCCGCATACCTTGTACATGTTAGCTGAGAGTATATTATGATGGATTGAGGAAAACTGTTCGCCGAGAGAGAGCGAAAGAAGGATAAATTCAAAATCAAACGGAAAAGAACAGAACAAAGAATATTTCAAATCAATTTTAGGTAATTCACAAATGGAATATGAGTA
Organism: Anodontia alba; assembly: GCA_964016985.1. NCBI lineage: Eukaryota > Metazoa > Mollusca > Bivalvia > Lucinida > Lucinidae > Anodontia > Anodontia alba. The sequence continues at coordinate 27,013,413 of OZ024826.1, forward strand.
AAAGAAATACATTTTATGGCATTACTTTAACACGCTTATGTACAATATATACCTCTTAGCTATAACCCGAGATAAGCCATGTTTAAACAATAAAACTAATGTTTTTGTTTTGTTTTTGTTGTTTGTTTTTTGGTTTTTATTTTTGTTTGTATAATTTTCCAATAAAACATACGTTGTGAGTGCTCACAAGTTCTTCTCAGAATTGCTTCTCATCAGCACCAACATTTTTTTTTTTTTGTTAAAAATGTTTAACTTGATAATCCTCTTATCTGGAATAATGTGACCATGACATTTTCACTAAATAGTACTAAACATAAGAAAGACTTTTATTGTAAACAGATTTATGCAACAAGAAATGTTGTTAGACGTAAATTTAAAAACTGGTTTAAAACTGCAAAATCCTCACAAATGCCCACTTATAAGTTGACCCCTAGATAACTCTTGTTTGTAACATGAATATGGGAGAACACGTGGGTACACATTACATAGACTTGTATTTAGCAGTATTTTGACAATTCTCAAGGTCTATCAAGTTTCAGTGTTGAAGGAATAGCGATTAATGAATTCATACAGAGCTATTTAATGGAGACACCCCCACGGTGGTTTACTCTACTGACCGTTCTAATGCAGTGGTCCCGGTGTTAGTCTTACTCTTTGTTGCTTTGTGGTTTATTCTACGAGGCGATTTGTTTTATGTCTTACCTTGTGTCATTTTGTTCTTGTGTTTTTCTGTCCTTTTAGCATTGCGATTACCTCGCTTGGGGAAGAGAGAGCTAATCTTAGTGCTTTTCGTACATTTGTTCGATTTGTGCTTGTTTGGATTTGTCGGTTACTTCTTCCTCTTAGTGTCTGGGAAGGGCTGCGGTTTGTGATTGTGGCACTACCTGGACTTTTCTCTTACTTTTTTTTTTTGCTAATATAATGGTATAGCTTGGTAACGTGGACTAGCTAAAGCGATATCGCGACCAAAGTACACATAAAGCTACACGAATGCATGGTGCTTAAACCTTAGCATATGAGACTTTTGGAACTTGCGTAGCTTTTCGAATGAACCCTTAGTCAATTTCGCTACATACAATGTAAATTCTGAGATACGCCCTCATAAAAGAATTGAATTTATCTAAACTCTACGGCTGTGCATTCAGATGATTAGTTACAAATATCTTTCTTAATAAAATGGTTAAACATCTGATTAAAAAGTTGTCATGGTTCTTTTATCTCCTGTTTATTGATTCAGTCTGCAGATACATCAGACATTTTATATACCAGAATCAGCTAAATCAATAATACGCCAAATATTAATCATTTTGTTATAGACAATTTATGGAGAATAAAATAAATAAGAGTTTCCCCATGAGAAAAAAGGTACTGACGCATTTGCGGCAACGGAGGCCCAGATCAGACTGCGCCATTGCGCAGTCTGATCAGGGCCTTTGGTATCCGCTTACAAAACCATTAGATGCTATGAAAGAAAACGTCCTAGTCAAACCACACAGAATAGGCAGATTGATCGGAGTCTAGATTGATGCATATATCATAAGTTATATTCTAATACGTTGCGGTACATAAATCAGAGGACAGACGTCTGAATACGAATTTGGTTATGTACTGCTTATAGACAGTCAGAACCGAGCAAATGAGCCAAGTTATGACAAATCTGTTATTATATTGAACATATGTGAAAAACTCAAGTTCAGACGACACTGCGCCTATGTCCCAACAAGCGTTAAATTGCAAGGCAACGTCGCTTCAGGGTCGCAGCATGTCGTTACTGTCATGTCGTAACTTTGACTATACGGATTTCGAAGGAAATGGAACGACGGTCAGTTCAAAATTTATCAAATAGGTTTTGGGCCGATATCGTAATAAATAGCTGGCATACAGACTAGTTTGTACCATTACGAAAACAAGCCTGTTCAAATATATTGAAGATTTTACAACCAAAATAAGAAAATTTTCAGATAAAACATTCTGATATTTTTTTATAATTCTTCTCAAAGCATAGATTGTGGGTAATCGTTAGAACCGCCTCGGTGAGGCGGTTCTAACGAGTACCTACAATCTGTGTTTTTGAGCAGAAATAAGACAAATAATGTATACCCCTGTAAACCCCAGTTTTACTATATAAAAGTGGGGTTTAAGGGTGTCAAAATTATATAGGAGTGTTTTCGTGATGGATCATATTATTGAAATTAACCATTATTATTATTATTATTATTATTATTATTATTATTAAATGTAACCATTAATTCTCATTTTACTAATGGCATTGCTTCATTTCTAGAACAGCATATTGTATTAAACCACGAAAACGTTCTCCGTATGGTAACTAGATACGTTCGGCATCTTTTTTGTTGATGCGAATCCGTGATAATTTGCATTCGCAATCCTACTGGTTGAAGTCTGTCGCTGCGTTTCGACTTCATAACCAGCAGCCAATCATAGCACGAATGCTAATTTACGCCGAGATAATATTTGCAAACAAAATGGCGACTGAATCCAGTAAGTAGTTTATTTGGCTCATTCTGGCAGCGTTTGCACAATTTGTTTTCCTTTTTGTTTGGAGGGGAATTGATTCGATTTTGGGGCAAGCCACTCTGTTTTTGTCTTTCTTCTGAAAAGGGAGGAAAAAAAACTGGGAGCCGCAAAATTTCTCATTTCCAAAACATTGACCGAACATCTATCATGTGTATCTTATTCTCTTGATTATGTTTGTCTTTATTTTTCATTTGTGTTTATCAATATGATTATTAAAGAAAGTAATGCATATGCCATTTTCCTGTTTTTTAATTCATGTATTGAGACTTATGTATATTACCACATACTTTTAGCTTGTTAAGATATATTTTATACAGCTTCGGAAACTACACAGCTATATATGTATATATTTATAAAACAGGGTCTCCGAATTTCGTTGTTTTGTGTGTTTTGTGTTTCCAAATGCAGCCTTTTAGATTTTCTAGTTTACTTCACTGCAACTTGTGCTAAGTGCCGTGTGGTCGTAAAAGTCTGTCCGTACTTCAACATTGTGCAGAATAAATCTTTATTTCATTTGAGATTCAGGTTACTTTGAAAATTGAACACTGCTTAAGCCGATGCTAAGGGCGTATATATAAAGCTACTTAATAAAACCGAGCCTCCGACTTTCGTTCGTTTGTATGTTCTTTGTTTTCAAAGGCAACATTTTAGATTTTTAGTATAAATCATCACATATTAGTTGGTTAATTTATATTTTAAGAAATCATATGTGTATGTGCATTTGCACTAAGATAGTCTACTTATGAGCCTGGTTAGCTTCTTTATTCATTGCTTAAGCCGTCTTATGAGACAAAAACAAATATGTAGGGAAAGTTTCGATGTATTCATCGTTTTCAATAATTGAAGCGCTTTTATTTGCTTTTGGAAAACTTCAGTACCGAAACACAAGTTTTCAGATAAATTATATAAATCAATGGTTAAAGTTCCTTATATAATATAATCTCTTTTCGCCATAAATTGGCTGACATAAAATGGAAAAGAAAGAAGCAGAAGCCGCTTTGGGAATACTGCATAATATTGCCACTGTTGTCGCTGTTATTATTATTATTACTGTTGTCGTTTTTGCTGTTGGTCTCGTTTGTCATCAAATGAAATTCTGTTCTCGTCAATAATTTTGCACTGATTGCATGTAAACGCCCACAGAAGCATCCTACCAAGGTCGATACCATAAATGATGTTATCACCGCACAAGATCAATACAGGTTTAAACGGTCTTATCTAAATTAAAGTACTGATGTGGACGGTTGTCTTGTAAGATATCTTTCAGTTACAGGATAATATTATTGTTACTTTTTTTTAATTGTTAAGTTGCGAAAAAGGAATGACAATTTGGTTCTTTTAACAACCGATGTTTTCGTATAATATTTACTGGCTTTGATAAATTCAGGTGGGATCATCAAATAGCCCATATGAGTGACTTGACCGATATAATTGAATTGATGTGTTTATTCGACATAACAGAAACTGTCCACTGGGACCGATATGTCACATTACGAAAACACGCCTATTCAAATGTATTGAAAATTTTACAACCAAAAAAGGAAAATTTTCAGATTAAAAATTTTGATATTTTTCTTATTTTTCCTCAAAACATAGATTGTGGGTACCCGTTAGAACCGCCTCGGTGAGGCGGTTCTAATGTGTATCCACAATCTATGTTTTTAGTAAAATAAGATAAAATAATGCATACCCCTGTAAACCCAAGTTTTACTATATAAAAGTGGGGCTTAAGGGGGTCAAAATTATATAGGCATGTTTTCGTGATGAATCATCGTCATATATCTGACATAACCATTATACACGACAAGGATCATGTTTTGCCAAGACACATTTATCCGACTGGAGTGTTATATCTAGCAGGTACCATACAGGTAAACTGAGCAATATAATCCGCATGATGTATTTACTCCACATTACATATACTGCCGACTGGGATGGTGGACATGCACCATTCACTGTCCATCTCGAAAACATGCCTATATAAATTTGACCCCCTTAAACCCCACTTTTATATAGTAAAACTGGGGTTTACAGGGGTATACATTATTTTTCATATTTCTGCTCGAAACATAGATTGTGGGTATTCGTTAGAACCGCCTCGCCGAGGCGGAGCTGACGAGTACCCACAATCTATGTTTCGAGCAGAAATATGAAAAATATTGGAGTTTTTGTATCTGAAAATTTTCAGTTTTTGGAAGTGAAATTTTCTATATATTTGAATAGGAGTGTTTTCGTAATGTCTCAGATATGACTAATATATTTCCAACTTCATGTATGTATTCGACTTGACAATCATTGCACATTGTCCAAAATTGCCAATACATCTAATCTGCTCAATTCTTTAGACATGATATATTTATTAGATCTATCAGAGATTGATGGCTGGGACTGATATGTCCAGTATTGCCTGCCTAATATAAACTCTGATTCGGTTTCACAATTAAATCTAAATTTGACCGTATGCCATGCAACATATGTATTCTAACGAGCAAACGACGCTTCTACAAAGATCAGTAAAGGAACAGTTTGCTGGATAAGTGGCATACAGTGAAGTCCTTGCCGCTGTTTACTACTCAATTACATTATTTATGACAATCGGGTTTGCTCAACGTTTATATTGTATGTGAGGCTCAATGTGAGAAAACGTACCTTCTGACGTGTGCGCTCAACGAAGATCAAATCTGGAGCCCTTTTGTGAACCGAATTTTATGTTTTTCTGTTTTAAGAGTTACATCGGGACCCAGGGTGAAGTTGGTCTGGCCGTAAAAGTGCTTTAACACCCCGCCCCGCCCCGCCCCTCCCCCCAGTTGTTTATTCTGCTGACCGTTCTAATGCGGTGGTCCCGGTGTTAGTCTTTCTAAGTTATTGGTGCACAATGTTTAACTCGTAGAACAAACTCTGATTCGGTTTCACAATTAAATCTAAATTTGACCGTATGCCATGCAACATATGTATTCTAACGAGCAAACGACGCTTCTACAAAGATCAGTAAAGGAACAGTTTGCTGGATAAGTGGCATACAGTGAAGTCCTTGCCGCTGTTTACTACTCAATTACATTATTTATGACAATCGGGTTTGCTCAACGTTTATATTGTATGTGAGGCTCAATGTGAGAAAACGTACCTTCTGACGTGTGCGCTCAACGAAGATCAAATCTGGAGCCCTTATGTGAACCGAATTTCATGTTTTTCTGTTTTAAGAGTTACATCGGGACCCAGGGTGAAGTTGGTCTGGCCGTAAAAGTGCTTTAACACCCCGCCCCGCCCCGCCCCTCCCCCCAGTTGTTTATTCTGCTGACCGTTCTAATGCGGTGGTCCCGGTGTTAGTCTTACTCTTTGTTGCTTTGTGGTTTATTCTACGAGACGATTTGTTTTATGTCTTGCCTTGTGTCAGTTTGTTTTTGTGTTTTTCAGTCCATTTAGCATTGCGATTACCTCGCTTGGGGAAGAGAGAGCTAGTCCTGGTGCTTTTCGCACGTTTGTTCGATTTGCGCTTGTTTGGTTTTGTCTGTTTCCTCTTCCTCATGGTGGCTAGGAAGCGCTGCGGTTTGTGATTGTGGCACTCCCTGCACTTTTCTCTTACCCTCTTTTTTTCATTATCCACACGAAGAAACTTAGAACATCACGAAAACATGCCTATATAATTTTGACCCCTTTAAAACCCACTTTTATATAGTAAAACTGGGGTTTACCAGGGTATACATTATTTTTTTTCTTATTTCTGCTCAAAAAACATAGATTGTGGGTGCCGATGCGGTTCTACAAAATACCCACAATCTATGTTTAGAGCAGAAATATGAAAAATATCAGAGCTTTTTATCTTACCATTTTCAGATATTGGTGGTAAAATTTTCTATATATTTGATTAGGCGTGTTCTCGTAATGCCCTTGGCAATCCAAAGTGCATCTTGTTAAGATTCTGATCAGACGGCGCAAATGCGCAGCTGACGCACATGTCCAAAAATACGTTTTCTCACGTTGCGGATAATACCGTATTTTCTACAGTATCCAATGAGTAAGTGAACAGAGAGCGAAATGCCCTGTTTCGAGCATACTGAATTAGTATCCCTGTAGAAAAAAAAGGTAAGAGAAAAATCCAGGGAGTGCCACAATTACAAACCGCAGCCCTTCCCAGACCCAAAGAGGAAGAGGAAACCGACAAATCCAAACAAGCACAAACCGAACAAACGTACAAAAAGCACTAAGATTAGCTCTCTCTTCCCCAAGCGAGGTAATCGCAATACTAAAAGGACTGAAAAACACAAGAACAAAATGACACACGGAACGACATACAACAAATCTGTTTTGCATAGTTTTTAAATTGTAAAACTATATTTGATTCGTTTTCAGAATTTAATTTGAAATTGACCATATTCCTTTTACCGTATATATCCTACATATAAGGCTATAGTGTTTCAGAAATGAATGGAAAGGAAGGCAACGACCAGGAATCAATACAATTACCTAACACCTTCTGTCCAAGACATCCAAGGGAAAGGACACACTTAAAGCAACGGCACCACAATCAAAACACTATATACACAGAAAGCTAAAGGACAGTTTTTTCCCAAAAATTTTCATTATTCAGATTGTTCATAGAAAAAAAGGACAACAATGTCCTAAACAGAAAGCAGAATATTTATATTCTCATACGAATGTGTATGAAGCCAAACGTGACACTGAGACTGATTTTTATTTTTATTTATTTATTTATTTATTTTTTTTTTTTGTTTTATTTTATTTTATTTTTTTATTATTATTATTATTTTGCTTTGCATTCCAGGGAGCGTACCGTGGTTTATTGCTTGAAACAAATTTCAAAAGTCCGCATGCGAGCTGTATTTCAAATACACCTTTTACCTTTTTTTTTCGATGCCATTTGAAAGAATTTAAGGTTCACAGAAATGGAGTAACACGAAAAATTTCCGATTTCTGTTCCAGTATATCCCCGCTGTGATAAGCTTATAAGAAACCGCTTGTTTTGAAAATTTTGAAATACTGTTTTAAATAACATATTTTAAACTCTACCAGACACCTTTCGGACGTTCGTGCTTATGATTTTCCTATTTGATTAATTCATGGAAAGGTCTATTGCCAGTCGACTGGCAATAGTCAATTTACGTTAAAATCGCTAATGCCAGTCGACTGGTAATAGACGATTTACGTTAAAATCGCTATTACCAGTCGACTGATTATAGCGATTCTTACGTAAATCGGCTATTACCAGTCGACTGAAATTAGCAATTTTAACGTGAAATTGCTATTGCCAGTCTTTTGCGAATTTTTACTTGATATACCAGGAGTCGAACTGATGTATGTGTATATCTCGCATGTTTCGAACAGTAAACATGATTGTTGTACGATTTATAATTTGTTGATACATATTCCCTATCTAGCACATGGTTTAAACAACATGCACTACTTTATTTTACGATTTTAATCTGCTGATACATGTGTATACAAACATTTTTGTTGTACGATTTATTGTACGATTTATAAAGTGCTGGCAAATTTAGACTCTGTATATCGAATATGGGTTGAATAAACGTTTTGTTGTGTATCAGATCTGTTAGATCTACTATAATACTAGTTTGTGCACTATATTTCTAGTTTGGGGACAATGTAGACAATGGTCAACTTGGCTTAAGAGTTACGAACGTTTTGAGTAGAAATAAGATCAGCCTTATCCGAGAATGAGAATCATTGAATTATTTCGTAAGATATGCAGGGAAAACCAAAGTGTTACGGAAATACGGACATACGGACGGACAACTTGAAAACAGTATAACCCCCTAAACTTCGTTTGCGTGGGGGGGGGGGGGGGGGGGTGGGGTTTATAAATAAGAACTCACTTCTATCTAAGTCTGTGAAGCTGGCTTGGAGTTTGGTGTCTGGAATTCGATTTATTCCGTATAAGTATCGTTTTGAGTAGAAATAAGATCAACCTTATCTGACCTGCTGCAGTGAGGCAATTCCTGCAATAAGACTTGCTATAAGACGTGCATGTATAAGTGAGAAGTCTTATTTGCTGAAAGAAGGAAGCAACGTAGACAAGTTGATAATTTTGCATGTAATTGCATTGAAACAACAACAAACTGTAAGCATTTTTAAGTAGCTGAGGCTCATGACAGCCTGTGCATCCGCACAGCCTCGTCATTGTCTTAGATATTAGAACTTTTCTTACACAAAATTAACACATGACAGGGAACGTGATGCACTTGGAAACAGCGAAGGCTCATGACATTCTTTACATCCGCATATTTTAGCATATTATACTTCTGCTCATGCAGAAGTAATACACATAAACAATAAAACAAACACATGATTATCTAAGTGTTTGGTGTTTAGTAGCATACAAAGTTAACAACCAACGCATGGTTTTCGGTGTCTGTGTTTTTATGTTTAAGAAAGAAATCAGGCAATACATGTATTGCATTTAAATGCGTAATCTGAATTTTTCCTAACTTTTTCTGCCGTCTACTTTTCTAGACAGCGAAAATGGAACCATTCAGAGCAGCTGGTGCACTGAACCATTTCGCTGTCGTAGAGGCCCCTGCAAATACAAAAAAATGTTTTCTCTTATAATGACAGTCTCTTTCTTCCTCCAATTAGTATTTATGCTAAACGGAAAGTTGGAAAATTCTTGTTTTGTTAGACAATCGATGAGGTGACCCCGCATTGATTCTTGCTTAAACAGTAGTTTTGTGGGGTTAAAGCCGAATCCTAAAGATACTGCAAAGGCAATGGCAAACAAATCACGTGTTTGCTATTTGTAATTTACTCTTTTTGTCAATATCGTTATAAAAGCTGTCGAAAACGTTTACGGTCCCTTCTTGACAGTTAAGATTTGAAATGGTCAACCAATGCCCGAGGCCGGGACTGCCGCGATGTAAAATTTGTATCATAACATTTTTTTTCACCTTTTTTGAAACTGGTGAAGCGTTGTTTATTCAGAACAGATTGAAAGCCTTTGTTTATGATTATGACTGGCAATAAGTATTAAACCCGAAAACCGCTATAACCAGTCGAATGGTAATAGCCGATTTACGTAAGAATCACTATAACTAGTCGACTGGTAATAGCGATTTTAACATCAATCGGCTATTACCAGTCGACTGGCATTAGCCATTTTAACGTAAATCGGCTATTACCAGTCGACTGGCATTAGCCATTTTAACGTAAATCGGCTGTTACCAGTCGACTGGTAATAGCCACTCCGTTAATTCATACACAATACAGTTTTACTCTTATGTAAAAAAAGGTAAGAGAAAAAGTCCAGGGAGTGCCACAATCACAAACCGCAGCCCTTCCCAGACCCCAAGAGGAAGAGGAAACCGACAAATCCAAACAAGCACAAATCGAACAAACGTACGAAAAGCACTAAGATTAGCTCTCTCTTCCCCAAGCGAGGTAATCGCAGTACTAAAAGGACTAAAAACACAAGAACAAAATGACACATGGAAAGTCATTTAAGTCTTTAAAATACATGTTGCGTCATGTCCACTATTCTAAAACATTAGTAAACGATTACACTCTGTAAAAATGTATGAAGACCAAGCACAATAAGTCAAGTAATTTACGCAAACAAAAATGTTCATCGAAATTCCATAGAATACAAGTCGTTTAGCAAAACGCGACATGAATTTAAAACAATCAGCGATAATTTATATTTAGACAACAACTGAACAGATTAATCTATTGTGAGTCGGATGTATTTATATACCGTTCAGTGTATACGTGTTTTTTTATACGCTCAATAGAACTTACAGTTGCTGGGCAAAATTTGAAAACAGCACCATGCAAAATGAATGCATTTTCCAAAACGCAATTAGTTTTGAATTGGTATACAGTGGTTTTATATCATACAGTATCCAGGCTTTACATATAAAAATTATCAGCTGTATATCTTTCAAATTGTGCTTTTTTTTCTTCTTCTTCTTCTTTCTTTTCTTTCTTTCTTTTTTTTTTTTTTTTTTTTTTGTTTTTTTGTTTTGCAAGATATGAGAAATGAGAACCTTGGCTATAAGCATGATTTTGGTTTTTCCATTTTAATACCATGATGTCCCGCGGGGTACTTCATACGGAGTAGTCCCCATTCCCCTTACGGGGAATTGATTTACTGGCTGGATTTCCCGCCATTTTTACAAGGCTCCCTCGGGGAGCACAGTTTTACAAAGACGACTTTTGTGATTTCTATTTAGCTTTTCTGTACACCAACGCCTGTGTAAAAAGATCTACACTGTCAGGAAAGAATGCCTTCTAGAGTGAGCCAATTCTTTCCCGAAATAGTAGACTCCTTTTCGCAATTAACTTTAACGCAGTTGCCTTCCCCTGAAGGCGTATCTATATACCTTAATTTACACGCATATAGCAATTATGCAAACAAACAACAACAACAATAGCAACATTAACAACAGTCTGTCGACTTTCTTCTGAATCCCATTTGTGCAATTGTGCCTATATTTAATGTATATTTGTAATTGGCCGGCGCGTGAATCGCGCCGGTCTCTTAATATAGCTTTGGATTTTTATGTATTGAGAAGTGTTCGATTAGCGCAGAGCAAAGTTTGGTAAGTTTGAATATGACCTGCAGACCATCTTTGGTAAGTTTGACTTTGACCTGTGGTCCATACTTAAAGAGTTCAAACATTCATATCTGACGCATGATAAAATAAGCTTCTAGATAAGATCTGGTAACTTATTTAATTTCTGGCATGTTTTTTGTTGTTGTGTTTTTAAAAATAATAATGTACAAGCTAAATCTCGTGGATATCCCAATATGACTAGGATTCGCATATTGCTTGATCAAGAAAATTCATAAAGCTTAATAAAAGCATACATTAAAGAATCACATTGTTGTTCTTTTTTACCTGTTACATTGAACATTTATCAAACTTTAGTATACCCGTGTCCTATATTTCTAAATAAACATGAACAAAATTTGCGCCGGTACTTAGACATTTACGTCTAAATATTTTGTCTTGTTGTTGTATACTATATATTATAAAATAAAATAACGTTAAACCTACAACAGGTTCAATAATAGCAGAAAATTGTTCCATGTATTGTGACAGTATCCGTGGACGTCGTCTCCATATTCAGCTGTACTTTACATGACAAGATTTCGGCCTTATGAATAATTCAGAATATGAACTAATGGAAATGTGATCCCAAACTGAAATCGTAATTACTTTAAGTCTGAAGGGATTTTACAGGATGAGGGACTGGCAGTGGCTTACATTACCGAAACCCAACTCCAAGAAAATATGTTTTATGATTTATGTGACAAGCGCGGACCATCACAGCAGTACCCATACAGTTGGTACACAGTTTTGGACCATAATAATAGGAGATAATATGTAGAAATATGAAGATGCGCGGGATTATGTGTTCTGTGCAAAATTTGCGGTTCGCTTAATATAAGAATGCGCACTTCCCTATCTCCAGAAGTTAGCCAAACAGAGATAAAAATACCTCTATTCGTATTAGTGCGACGTATGAAAAAGGGTCTTTGTGACGCAGCGAAATCCGCCATCAGTCTGAATATCCGAGTTGCCTCAAAAATACCTTTTGTTGCTCGCTGATATATTCTACAGCATCCAATTATTTCATAGGCGGAGAGCGAAGGCCAAGATTAGCCCCCGCATGCCGCCCCACTGTCCGCTAATGCATATTTTACGCAGACTATGGCACGTATATTCTAACCTACTTCATTGAATTTGGTGGGGTTGAGGAGATTCGTAGGCTTATATGGAGATACAGTGAACCCTTGTTACAACGACAGCATTTGTTCCCAAAGATATTGCCATTAAAATGAATTTGCTGTTGTAAAGAATTCTAAATGCGCCAAATGATATGCAAAAAATGTCATGTTTATTCTTATTTCTTTACACAACGCATGTTTTAGATATTTGTTAGAATCGCCTCACCGAGGCGATTCTTACAAATATCCAAAACAAATGTTGCTTGAAGTATTGAATAATAATGTTTTTGCATAATATCTGATTAACTGTCACCTCTTGAGAGAGGATTTTCTTGCTAGTCAAATTGTCAGTATAACTTATCTTGTCGTTGTAGCGAGTGTCGGTATAATGAGGGTTGACGTTGACTGTACAGTTTTCTTATGTACAATAAAGGGCTTTTTGTTTGTCACGACAAGATTTCTGTCTGAAGTCAACGTTTTGGATGGTCATTTTTATTTAATGTGCAAATTGTAGTAATTACTTTGCAACAAACTGCATTGCAACATCAGAATATACGACGCCGATATTATTTTTTGCCCGTCTGGGCTGAACAATTACGCTTGAATATAAGATTTCTATTATTGTGTTTATAACAAAGACTGCTGATGGTGCCCTTCCGAATAGTAAAACATCTTAAGGGGACCTGCTATACTTGACAGGTTTTCAGACTTTGTTTGACGCATTACGAAAACAAGCCTATTCAAATATACTGAAAATTTTACCAGCAAAAAATGAAAATTTTCAGATAAAAATTCTGATATTTTCCACATTTTCACTAAAAATATAGATTGTGGGTATTCGTTAGAACCGCCTTGGAGAGGTGGTTCTAACGAGTACCCACAATCTATGTTTTAGAGCAGAAATAAGAAAAATAATGTTTACCCCTGTAAACACAAGTTTTAAGTCTAAAAGTGGGTTTAAGGGGGTCAATATTACACAGGCATATTTTCGTGATGACCCCAGTGATCTTCAAGTGTCTCAACCCGTTGTTTCTGTTCAGTACTCATCTTTGCTTCATTATAGGATTTATCTGTGATTTATTTGTTGCCCGTTATGATTTAGAAGACCTCCACGCGAACAGGACAAATACATGTTTTTACCACCATAGAAGGTGAGGGCAAGGGTTGGGATCCCGGGAAAGCTAGCTTAAAACCCCGAGTAATTCATTACTGACCCTTCCGAGGCAGTGCTTTCATAGTGGTACGTTTTGTTTAATGTTCTGTAGTGTTTCACTTACAAATATGTTTTCGTTTAAAAATCATGTAATTTTAAGATACAGTCGACTCTCGTTATCTCGAATTCCAAGGGACTGTCTGAAATACTTCGAGATATCCGTACCTCGACATATCAGAGTTGCAGAATTGAGGAAAAAATAATTCGAGCAACCATATTTAACAAATATATGTGTAACTGAACTCTTGAGATATATTGAAAATATTGTGGAAAAGAGGAGAAATTGCTCCTTAGGAGCAATTTCTCCTCTTTTCCACAATATTTTTACTTGTAAGATTTTCATGTTTCGGCAAGGACCAGATTTTCACTTCGAGATAAGCGGTTATTCGAGATAAGCGAGGTCGAGATAACGAGAGTCAACTGTATATCCAGTAAGTTTTGGTAAAAGAATGGCCACCGTTTTTGGAAAAGGTTGCCAACTCTGCTTGCCATCTAATCTTTATGTGACTGTTTATTTAAATTCTTTCTGTCTTTCCCTTTGATATTGAAAATTTGACAAGGATCTGACTGCATCAGTGCCCGAGTTCTCATAAGGTTGACAGATTTTGTTACTTCTTGTCTTTTTTTTCCTTCCTGCTCACCAAGCTCATTTGGAAAAGGGTCTACGCTAAACGGAAAGAACTTGTTCCCTGCCAACGTTTTCCGTTTGGAGCAGACCCCTATTGACAAGAAAGCCTCACATGAAACTATATATATTCGCCTTTAAAAGAATAGATTTTGAGATACCTAGAAAATGCCGCAATCACTAAACACAGCCCTTTCAAGGCACCGGGTAAGGGTTGAATGACATTAATCGATATCACAAAAAACGGCCCATCATCTAATACAAAACGAACCAATGAGAAAAAACAGCAAAAGAAATACCGGCTTGGAACGGTCTGCAAAACAGCTATTGTGGCTATAAAACAGTATACATGTAGATGTCCGGGGTCCAGTTGTTCACATCATCGTTAGCTTAACGAGCTCATTAGTGGTCAAAATGTTAACTGTTCTAGTAAGTACACAATATAATTCACAGATATCTTTGCTGAAATAAAAATGTGAGCAGTTTTTATAAATGCAAAAGCTACTCATATTTTTTTTCAGCAAAAATATTAGCGCATATGCCATGTTTAATTATCAAAGTTGTAACGATACGCTTACTAACGGCATCGTTAGTTTTGAACAACTTGGCCCAGGAATACCCAGTTAGCATTCTACGTAAATCTACATCGGGCCATCATCGGCCCGTCAGCTACCCTGACGGGCCGATGACGGCCCGATATAGATTTACGTAGAATGCTGACTGGGTAGCCACAACAACAAGTCATAGCCTATCAATGGTTCCAAGAGGAAAACCGAAAAAAGCATGGTAGACACTACACAAGGTACAGATTAAAGACAAGTAAAGCAACTAACTCCGCCTTCCCCAATGTTGGCCACAGTGCTAGATAGGATCTATTAAACACAACAATTAAACAACGAGCACATCACGAAAACATGCCTATATAATTTTGACCCCCTTAAACCTCACGGTTCTAACGAGTACCCACAATCAATGTTTTGAACAGAAATATGAAAAATATCAGAAATTTTATCTGAAAATTTTCAGTTTTTGGTTGTAAAATTTTCAGTACATTAAATAGGCATGTTTTCGTAATGAGGACAAAACATGAAAATGCCCCGCGACGAGCAGTGTCAAGGCCACACACACACACAACATCAACCAGCACCAGAATCACTGCCTTTAAGCAATATCATGACGGGATTTAAATCGATTTTACTTTGGGCCTTCGCATTGTAAGTCACCGCAGTGACGTTGACTTCCTCTAGATGAACAGCAAGGGCCTTGTTCAAACTTTACAAATACAGCTGCTGACCTGCTACTTCACTCTTCCCATTTTTACTAAGGCCCTATTTTTACCAGACAGGACTTATATAGATTAAATCGACTGCATGTCTCGTTAGCAATCACTTAAACACAATTGTTTGAAAAAGCATTTGCGTGTATGTGCTTGTAAAGACGACACGAAATTTACTAACTATGCAATTAACAGAACAAGAAAAGATATGAGTTGTCTGTCATATCAATAGTTGCGACCTAATAATGAAACACAGAAATCTACTCATCCAACGTGCTCATCCAACGTTATGAGTGTTTGTTCAGTTAAGCTCAGAGAGAGAGAGAGAGAGAGAGAGAGAGAGAGAGAGAGAGAGAGTAGCTATGTAAATAACATATATGATAAAATCATCGAATCGCCAGGAGCACCCAGTGTATCATATCATTCTTATCAGGGACTAAACTTTTCACTAACGAGACCATTTACAATGTATTCACCATTTTGACAACACAAGTTGATTGTTTTGTTTATCTGTGCACACCATTGTCTTCGTTTATTTCAAACATAGTATCTATTTGTGTAATGTTTTAGAAATAGTTTCTATCTTTATCTTAATTGATAAGAAAACATATGTTTGGGGCTCTTGTTATTTTATGTTATCTCGAATAACGTTGGAACATAAGGTGAAGTTTATACTCCAATAAAACTGATTAAAACCCTACTCCTTCAACCCGGTGTTTTTAAACCCGGTGTTTTTAAGAAAAAAAAAATGGTCGTTTGACCAGCCGTTTACTTGTTCATGTACATTCAATTCTTATTATCTCGACTTCGCCTATCTCGAATAACCGCTTATCTTGAAGTGAAAGTCTGGTCACTGTTTCAAACTGGAAATCTAACAAACTGTTGCGGAAAAGAGGAAACATTGCTCCAAAGGACCACAATATTTTCAATACATCTGTAACTTCAGGAGTCAAATTACATATTCATTTGTGAAATGTGGTTGTTCAAATTATTTTTCCCAATTATGTACATCTGATATGTCGAGATACGGATATCTCGAATTAATTCCCAAAGTCCCTTAAACTTTTGTACATCTGATATGTCGGGGTAAGGATGTATTAATTCAGAGAGTCCCATGGACTTCGAGATAACGAATCGACTGTATATTCTGGCTGTGGATGTTCCTGTTCAATTACCCTTTCTCTCGGTTTGGAAGGTAGGATTTTGCTAAGCACTGAGAACATCTGTGGTTGCATATTGTGCGTTTGTTTCGTCGTTATGTGTTCCTCATTTCTCTTTCGTTTGATGCCCCGGAAAGTCTGTGCTTCGTGATTGTGGCATTTCCTCGGTATGTTCACTTGATGTTTTTACTTCTATGTCTTTTAGTTTAACCGCAGTGCGAACTATTCCTTTACTCGTGCTCGTGGAGCCATCAGTCATAAAACGTCCGTCGCTCTGTCTAAAGTAGCGCTTATTGTCTACGTTTAAGCACTGAGAACACCTGTGGTTGCATATTGTGCGTTTGTTTTGTCATTAAGTGCTCCTCATTTCTCTTTCGTTTGATGCCCCGGAAAGTCCGTGCTTCGTGATTGTGGCATTTCCTGGGTATGTTCACTTGATGTTTTTACTTCCATTACGAAAACACGCCTTTTCAAATATATTGAAAGTTTCATCACCAAAAACTGAAAGTTTTCAGATAAAAATTCTGATATTTTTCATATTTCTGCTCAAAACATAGAATGTGGGTACTCGTTAGAACCGCCTTGCCGAGGCGGTTCTAACGAGTACCCACAATATATGTATTTGAACAGATAAAAGAAAAATAATATATACCCCTGTAAACCCCAGTTTTACTATATAAAAGTGGGGTTTAAGGGGGTCAAAATTATATAGGTATGTTTTCGTGATGTATGTCTTTTAGTTTAACCGCAGTACTAACTGTTCCTTTACTCGTGCTCGTGGAGCCATCAGTCATATAATGTCCGTCGCGCTGTTTAAAGCAGCGCTTATTGTCTACGTTTAAGCACTGAGAACACCTGTGGTTGCATATTTTGCGTTTGTTTTGTCATGATTGTGGCATTTCCTGGGTATGTTCACTTAATGTATTTACTTCTATGTCTTTTAGTTTAACCGCAATACTAACTGTTCCTTTACTCGTGTTCGTGGAGCTATCAGTCATAAAACTTCCGTCACCCTGTTTAAAGAGGCGCTGATTGTCTACGTTTAATACTCGCTGTATAACGTACTAACCCTTTCATCCCCGACTTCTGAAGCAGACTCTTCCATTCTTGAATTTTTGACTAGGTCACTGATGCAACCAGGGATTTCAGTCTAGAATAATAATAATAATAATAACAATAATAATAATAATAATAATAAAGCAGATTTGCAAACAGGGTAGAACCTGATGAGACGGATCATTTCGAGCCGTCTGATTTGGATCTATACTGTTCGCAAGGGTATCTGTGTTGGTCTGCCGGGCTGAAAGGTTAAATTTGTGTTTGTTTATATTGAAATATACGAAGTGATATAAAGAATGTTTCATGTAGTATTCACTTTTGTAATGATTATTTCAGAGCTCATCTAGAAATCACTCAGACATCATTTCAGCCGGGGCACGGTATTTCCTACAAGAATACATGTACGCCCAGCGAAGACTCAAATCAGCCTGCTTATCTGAAGACGATTTTGACCATTAGCTCCCAACGAGTACCCTGTGCAGATTCTGATCAGACTGAGCAGATGAGGAGGCTGATCTGGGTTTTCGCTCGGTGCACATTTAATCTTGTAGGAAGTTGTTTGCTCATTGTAAATCAAATTTGCATAGATCACAAGACTACCTTCTGTGAATGCTGATGTAGTTATTGCATATCTACAGTACCATGTTGGTATTTGTGAGTCGGTTATACAAATCAAAGTGCTGAATAGCCCTGAAATGACATATTCTAAGAAAAACTAATAAATTCCCGGTATCATTCTGTTCTCCATATAAGTTTGTGAGACGCTTCTTCTTCGAAAAAGAGCTATAGCGAACAACAAAGGCGCTGATCAGCCTGCGCGGACGCGCAGGCTGATCTGCACCTTTGTTGTTCGCACATATATAAAGGCGGGTTTTCTCAGCAACTCTCGCCGTAGATCAAGCACAAGTTGCACTACTTTTGTATGGACAGCTCTTCAATGGCGTACTAATATACACACATTGAAACATTGGGTCTACTTTTGTGCGCAGATAAATACGAAATTGAATAGCAGTCAAAGTCACTTTCTCTAAAACCGTGCGTGGCAACGAAGAATGACAGATAGAATCTCTCATTAATAAAATTTACCTACAGTACCATGTTTATGTTTGTATGTCAGCTATACAAATAAATTATACATACGATACATTTTTTTTTGTGTTTGTGTGTCAGTTATGCATATACGTGTAAATTAATCCGACGGTACCATGTTTGTGTTCGTTTGTCAGTTATACAAATAAATTATACATATCGTGCCAATTTG
The DNA here is from genome assembly GCA_964016985.1 of Anodontia alba. Lineage (NCBI taxonomy): Eukaryota > Metazoa > Mollusca > Bivalvia > Lucinida > Lucinidae > Anodontia > Anodontia alba. The sequence goes on from OZ024826.1 coordinate 27,032,248, forward strand.
TATATCAGTTATACAAATAAATCATGCATACGCTACCATGTTAATGTTTATATGCTAGTGAAACAAATAAACGATAACTATGGTACCATGTATGTGTGTGTATGTCAGTTATACAAGTAAATTATACATACGGTACCATGTTTGTATGTCAGTTATACAAATAAATTATGCATACGGTACCATGTTAATGTTTGTATGCAAGTCAAACAAATAAATGATAACTACGGTACAATGTTTGTGTTTGTATGTCAGTTATACAAATAAATTATACATACAATACCATGTTTATTTTGTATGCAAGTCAAACAAATAAATGATAACTACGGTACCATGTTTGTGTTTGTATATCACTTATACAAATAAATTATACATACGGTACCATGTTTATGTTTGTATGTCAGTTATGCAAATAAATTATACATACGGTACTATGTTTATGTTATGTCAGTTATACAAATAAATCATACATACGGTACTATGTTTATGTTATGTCAGTTATACAAATAAATCATACATACGGTACTATGTTTATGTTATGTCAGTTATACAAATAAATCATACATACGGTACTATGTTTATGTTATGTCAGTTATACAAATAAATCATACATACGGTACTATGTTTATGTTATGTCAGTTATACAAATAAATCATACATACGGTACTATGTTTTTTGTTGGTATGTCAGTTATACAAATAAAGTATACACATGATACCATGTTTGAAAATTATATGCCAGTTATACAAATAGATTGTGCATACGGTACCATGTTTATATTTGTGTATCAAATATACAAAACAAAGATATAATACATACGGCACCATGTTTATGTGTGTATGTCAATCATACAAATAAATTATACATACGGTACAATATTTATGTTTCTATGTCAGTTATACTAATAAATTAAACATACGGTACCAAGTTTATGTTAGTATGTCAGTTATACTAATATATTATACATACGGAACCATTTTTATGTTTCCATGTCAGTTATGCAACTAAATCATACATACGGTACTATGTTTTCTTGTTTGCATATCAGTTTTACCAATTAAGTATACACATGATACCATGTTTGAAAATTATATGCCAGTTATACAAATAAATTGTGCACACGGTACCATGTTTATATTTGTATATCAAATATAAAAACAAATAAATTATACATGCAACACCATGTTTATGTTTATATGTCAATTATACAAATAAATTAGACATACGGTACAATGTTTATGTTTGTATGTCTGTTATACAAATAAATCAAACATATGGTGCCATGTTTACATGTACATTTATATGTTAGTTATCCTAATAAATTAAACATATGGTACCATTTTTATGTTTGTTTGCCAGTTATGCAAATAAATTATACAAACGGTACCATGTTTATATTTGTGTGTCAGTTATACAAATAAACTATGTTTCAACCATCATACCAGAGGCTTCTCTCCCAATTTAAACAGTAGCCGACTTGTGAAAAGTACATGTACGAGTATATGGTAAACAAAAAAGGCCGGCTTGTGTGCGTTCTGCTCTCGGTATTTCCTAAGCCTTTTCATCTATTACAAATGGCCGCCTCTCCTCCCATTACGAGAACATGCCTATTCATACATATACAAAAAATTTAACTCCAAAAATTGAAAATTTTCAGATAAAAAACGCTAATATTTTTCTTATATCTGCTCAAAACATAGATTGTGGGTACTCGTTAGAACCGCCTCGGCGAGGCGGTTCTAACGAGTACCACAATCTATGTTTTTGAGTAAAATAAGAAAATAATGTATACCCCTGTAAACCCCAGTTTTACTATATAAAAGTGGGGTTTAAGGGGGTCAACATTACATAGTCATGTTTTCGTGATGACAGTGTCTTCTTCTATATGTTTAATCTCTTTAGCTTTAAAAACAGGGTATTTATTTTTAACTCTATAAATCTAACAGTCAATAGACATATTTTAACCTTTAAACCGCATTATTTAGATATTGGCAGACAACATTTCATAATGAATAACCTTTATTGGGAGAAAATCTGGCTTGACATTTCGTGTCAACTGTCTGCAAATGGAGGCTTTTATTATGAAATGCCAGCCCGATTTTGTCGGAAACACAAGAAACTCATTCACAAAATTCTCGTCTGCTAATTTCGTGGTAAACGTACTAAGCGTTAAATTCCAACTCTACTTCATTAGCATAATTGCTTTAGGGACTGTGACAGACAAATGTAAATGGGCATTGTCACGAGAAATCAAGCCTGATGCTAAATGCGCATTACAATTTCCACGAAAACGTGTGCAACTTTGGCATGGGCTATTTAATCACAATTTTTCATTTAAAGTCTAAAATTTTGTACACTGAAAGCGAAGGACAAAATCAGTCGTGTGCGCATATACAGGCTAGTCCGGTCGTCGCTTTTCCAAAGTGGCAAACAGTAGTTTTTCCGTGAAGTCCGATGTCGAATATAGTAACACATGTGCGCCACTGAAACCTGAAATGTTTGAACAGGAGATTGATTTGTTCTTTTGTGTAGAATGGTTTCTGTAAGACGTTGTAACCTTCAACAAGGTTGTTGTGAATATTAGCAGACGATATTTGAACCGTTGCAGTGCCAGATGCCAGACAAAAGTATACAGTCCATCTAGTTTTGAATTGCTCTTTATTTCCTAACTGTACAATACTTATGACCGCAGCAGCTTTCGCTAAGTAATTGTTTGGAGGCCGTAAAACGTCACCCTGTACTTCGCATTACGAAAACAAATATATTGAATATTTCACCAACCAAAACTGAAAGTTTGCCGTTAAAAGTTCTTATATTTTTCATATTTCTGCCAAAAACATTGATTGTGGGTTCTCTGCGAGGCAATTCTAACGAGTACCCTCAATCTATGTTTTACAGTAAGAATAAGAAAAATAATGTATACCCTTGTAAACCCCAATTTTACTATATATAAGTGGGGTTTAAGGGGGTTAAAATTATATAGGTATGTTTTCTTGATGGTAAAGTCCTGATAAATTACATTATCTGAACCTTTGGGACTATTAGAGTCATAGGTTGTATCTATGAGAAAATAGAGTGTGCCTAAAGCTGTCAGTGGGCGTGAGGGATATTTCAGTTTTCATTATTGCTCATGCACTGACTCAAAGCGTGTCTGCTATTTCTTCTTTTTTAATGACAGATTCTATCTGTCATTCTTTGTTGCCACGCACGGTTATAGAAGAGTGACTTTGACTACTATTCAATTTCGAATTCATCCGCGCACAAAAGTAGAGCCAATGTTTCAATGTGTGTATATTAGTACGCCATTGAAGAGCTGTTCATACAAAAGTAGTGCAACTTGTGCTTGATCCATGGCGAGAGTCGCTGAGAAAACCCGCCTTAATATATGTGCAAAAACAAAGGCGCAGATCAGCCTGCGCGTCCTCGCAGGCTGATCAGCGCCTTTGTTGTTCGTTATAGCTCGTTTTTTTTCGACGAAGAAGCGTCTCACAAACTTAAATGGAGAACAGAATGATACCGGGAATTTATTAGTTTCTCACAGACTCTGTCATTTCAGGGCTATTCAGCCCTTTGATTTATTTGTGCAGTATTTTCAGAATAGTATGTCTAAATTCAAAGACAGCTTAGATTCTCATTTTAAGAGACCTCAGTATGACCTACAGTATGGTCTCATCACGAAAACACGCCTATATAATTCTTGCCATGAACTTCTTCGTTCTGTTGTTCTTTTTCTTTCCAGATTATTCTGAAACACTTCCGCCTCTGACGAGCACAGCATAAAATCTAAAATTAATCTAAAACATCGCAAATACTACAAGTTTATGTTATGTTGACTTAATGTAGTCTTTTGCTTCAAATTACATGTAAATGTAGACTTTGCAGACTCAATGTACGCCAGTAGAGTTGTAAACAGAATAATAGGAGCTTTAAAGTAAAAACAAGGAATTTTTGATGGTTTTTAACAAAAGTCATTGATTTGATAAGGGCTCTAGTTAACTGTTTTTTTCTCCACCAAATAATACGTTATGAGTACTCGTTAAATACACCTCGCCGAAGCGCTTCTAAACAATACCTAAAAACTTAAGTTTAGATGAGATATTTATCTGAATATCCCTTTTTTCTACAGTTCTAAGTTTAAAATTCTAAGTAACATTACGAAAACACGCCTATATAATTTTGGCCCCTTTAAACCCCACTTTTATATAGTAAAACTGGGGTTTATAGGGGTATACATTATTTTTCTTATTTCTGCTCAAAAACATAGCTTGTGGGTATTCGTTAGAACAGCTTCGTCGAGGCGGTTCTAATGAGTACCCACAATCTATGTTTTGGGCAGAAATATGAAAAATATCAGAGTTTTTCATCGGAAAATTTTTAGTTTTTGAAGATGAAATGGTCTATATATTTGAATAGGCGAGGTTTCGTAATGAATACTTAGTTCTTATGAAAACAAAAATGTCACAGTAGCTAATCTGCAGTGTTTTTAGTTTCATTTCCTACTTTTTTGATTGATAAGGTGTATGAACAGTGTTGGCTGTGAATACATTACGAAAACATGCCGATTCGAACATACTGAAAATTTTATCACCAAAAAATGAAAATTTTCAGACAAAAAAATCTGATATTTTTCATGTTTCTGCACAAAACATAGATTGTGGATACTCGTTAGAACCGCCTCGACGAGGCGGTTCTAACGAGTACCCACTATCTAAGTTTTGAATAGAAATAAGAAAAATAATGTATACCCATGTAAACCCCAGTTTTACTATATAAAAGTGGGGTTTAAGGGGGTCAAAATTATGTAGGCATGTTTTCGTGATGAAGCCAGCACATGCCCTTGTGTGAAGACTATAATCCATGCTGCAGTACTGGTGTTCGGTTGTATCACGCAAGACATCCTGTATTGTTTTCGTTTACTTCCATTTTGGACACCACTTATATCCGCATTCATTATGAAAACACGCCTATTCAAATATATAGAAAATTTCACCTCCAAAAAAATTGAAAATTTTCAGATATAAAACTCTGATATTTTTCATATTTCTGCTCTAAACATAGATTGTAGGTACTCGTTAGAACCGCCTCGGCGAGGCGGTTCTAACGATTACCGACAATCTATGACTTTGAGCAAAAATAAGAAAAATAATGTATACCGCTGTAAATCCCAGTTTTACAATACAAAAGTGGGGTTTAAGGGGGTCAAAATTATATAGGTATGTTTTCGTGATGATTCGGACAGACTGTCTCGATCAAACAGTGTAGCTCCAGATTATACTGCTCTTAAAGAGAAGTTAATCAACATCTACAATATTTGTCACTTTAACACAACAAGGTAATATATTGCCCAGTAGTCAAGTGGACAAACTCTGATTAAACATAGCTGTTGATAAGTGGGGTGTCCATATTCATGGTTTACATATTCTTCAACGAAATCATATGTATAACAAGCACCTTTAGGAAACATGTCTATCGAGCTCCTCATATTATGATTCAATGGATTCTTATTTATGGGATAAAAGCTTACTTTTGACACATACATGAAAGTTCTGAAACGGGTTCTTTTGGAAGTCACACACACACACACACACACACACACACACACACACACACACACAGAGTGAAACCGCAGCGCCTATTACGCACATTACTCATAGGCGTAGCGCCTATTACGCACATTACTCATAGGCGTAGCGCCCATTACGCACATTACTCATAAGCGTAGCACCCATTATGCACATTACTCATGAGCGTAGCGCCCATTACGCCCATTACTCATAGGCGTAGCGCCATTACGCCCATTACTCATAGGCGTTGCGCCCATTACACACATTACTCATAGGTGTAGTGCCCATTACACACAATACTCATAAGCGTAGCGCCCATTACACACATCTCATAGGCGTAGCGCCCATTACGCACATTACTCATAGGCGTATCGCCAATTACGCACATTACTCATAGGCTTAGCGCCAAATACGCACATTACTCATAGGCGTAGCGCCCATTACGAACATAACAAACAGGCGTAGAGCCGATTACACACATTATATATAGGCGTAGCACCCATTACGCACATTAAATATAGGCGTAGCGCCGATTACGCACATTACCTATAGGCGTAGCGAACATTACGCACATTACATATAGGCGTAGCGCCCATTGCGCACATTACATATAGGCGTAGCGCCCTTTACGCACTATACTCATGTGCGTAATATGCGTAAGCAAACAAATATTTTTTGCAATAAAGAGACTATAACTAACATGAAATATGTTGCTTCTCTACCGTGGAGACTACTCTTAAAGAAAGTAATTCAAGGGTAAATACCACTATTCAACAGACATGAGCGGTGAAGTACTCATGCCAGCACCAGTTCATGAACCCTGGCTGATATGTAACAGTATCTATGTCTTCTGGTGTTAACATGTCTGTTCATGTAATGATTGGTACGTTTATCTGCTGGTGATTAGTAACACTGTTTGTATCTGACTACCGGAGGTTAGAAGCGTTGTTCATGTCTGTATATCAGATGTGGGCGGCGCTACTTACCTCTGTTCATGGTTTTAGCGATGCATCTATCTACCACCGATATGAAACTTTATTCATTAGTTCCTACAAGAGATAAGTAACGTTGCAGCGCTACTTATGCTTACTTATGTAACTGGTGATGCGTTTATTCACTACTGATATGCACCATTACTCTTATCTACCCACTGCGTAAGCAGCGTTGTTCATGTCTGCTCACCATATACGTATGAGCGGCACTTCTCATGTCTGCGCATTTAATAGTAATGTGCTTACATACTGGTAAATATACCATTTTACGTCTAACTACCGGAGGCAGGTAGCGTTGCTCTTGTATGCCCAGCGGCTGGAAGCAGTGTTACTCACGACTGTTTATGCAATATTACGATGTCCGTGTCAGGAGATAATTAGAGTTAAAGGTAAGTAGCTTTGCTTACATCTGCTCATCAGAGGTGAGCGGTGCTACTCGTGTCTGGTCAAGTAGCCAGTAATGAGTTAAACTTCTGCTGGCATTTAACAGTATTCATGTCAGTCTACCAGTGGTGGTAGAGATGCTCATATCTGTTTATAGGATGTGAGCGGCGTCGCTCAATCATTATTATAAATTTATCTTACTTATAACCGTAATAATGACATGAATGTATATTCGTTGTCATAAAGCACTAGTTAATACTGAGTAAGTAACTAGTCAGCTACATCTTTACATTTTGCCTACAGTAACCATACTAGATCTCCACCTTTCTACCTTTTTAATGATTTTCCAAATTGTCTTTCTTTTTGTTTGTTTATTTTACTTAAGGGGAAAAGAGGATGGGTCGCTGGCGCAGTGGGTGGTCAATTCAGCCTGTTTAGCCTTCACTATGAAATATAATGTCGGCATCATGGCACTTGCTTTATTTTTACTCTCTCTTACAACAATTACATGATAGACTCAAATGAAGCAAGAAGTCATGCCGTGATGTCAGCATACCGTTGCAGGTATAGATTTAAGTTCCTGCTTCATCTCCTTGCAATTTTTTCACTACAGCAACGCTTTATAAATACATATTCATTGCTGAAGTCTATGCAGCATAGTACCTTATTAGCCAATAACATTTGTGGAAATTATAAAAAAGCAACACCTGGAACTCGAGTCAACAAAAATTCAGAATTCTCGTTGATGCTTGTCCACTGTCTGTCATTTTGGATTATCGCCCTTTGGCTCTACAATCTCTTACTGTGTTCGGGTGACATCCATCCTAATCCAGGTCCTCTACCAATGACACCATCTAGTAATCTCTCCAACTCTTCCTCAGATATGTCAAATACTGCTTTCAATTCTCTTAGTCTAGTTCACAACCTGTCAATCGTGCATTACAATGTTCAAAGTATCTTCTCTAAGCTGGAAATCCTCCACGCGGAACTATTTGAATTTGATATCCTAGCGTTCACAGAAACATGGCTCGGCCCAACCATAGATACTGATGATTTAATTCTACAATCTTACTACAGACCTGAGCGGAAAGATCGAGTCTCAGACACTCATGGTTGTGTCATGTTATATGTTAAGGAGGGTTTACACTATAAGCGGCGGGATGACCTAGAACTCCTAAACATTGAGAATATTTGGATCGAGTTAGCTAACAGTCATAAACGCTTATTGCTTGGACTATTCTATCGTCCTCCAAATTCTGATGCTGCTTATCTTGCACACATTGAAGACTCAATTTCACTAGCAATCGATACAGGTATTCCTGAACTAATAATTACTGGTGATTTTAACCTCAATCTATTAAATCAACAGACTTTCAGAAAAATCCATTCAATTTGTACCCATTTTTCTCTTTACCAATGTATTGATGAACCTACACGTTATACAGAACATTCATCGTCAGTAATAGATCTATTATTTGTCAGCAACAAGGACCACTTAATTCACAGTGGTGTTGCCGATGCATTTCTCAACCAAGATCTGAGATATCACTGTCCAATATATGGTATCTTCAAATTCTCCAAACCTAAGGTCAGCTCATTTACACGACGTATATGGTATTATGACAGATATGATTTCAATGTACTTCGTAATAAAGTAAATGATGTCGACTGGAACTCTCTTCAAGATAACAATATTGACACCTATGCCAATAATATTCACTCTACCGTAATGTCTCTTGCTACCGAATGCATCCCTAATAAACACGTCAGATTAAGACCAGTTGAACCCGCTTGGATTAATTCGAAAATAAAAAGATACATCAGGAAACGAAAATGAGCTTATAAGAGAGCTAAAAGAACAAACGTAGCTAACGATTGGATTAAATTTAAAACGCTGCGTAACAAAACCATAAGTGAAATTAGAAGTTCCAAAAAGTCTTTTTATGACACCATTGCGGCCAAACTCTCTTCACCAACACTTTCTCCCAAAGACTGGTGGACTACGCTTAAAAGTTTTATTAGTCCAAACTCAACCACATCAGTCCCTCCCCTTTCACTTAACGGAATTATATACACAGACGAAACTGACAAAGCAAATATTCTAAATGACTTTTTTCAAAGCCAAACTATCTTAAACGAGGAAAATGCTGTTCTTCCAGATTTATATCCACCTGCTTCAATTGTACCCCTTGAAAGTATTATCTTTACGGCCGAAGAAGTCGAATCTGTTTTGAAATTGCTTCCTACTGGCAAAGCCTCTGGTCCTGATGGCCTCAGCAATCGCCTGCTACGTGAACTATCTAATGAACTAGCACAGCCATACCAATGTCTTTTTAACCAGTCCATACGCATCGGCACTGTACCCTCCTCATATAAGAAAGCTAATGTCAGTCCAGTCCCAAAAAAGGGTGATTTATCTATTGTCTCTAATTACCGCCCTATATCGCTCTTAAATGCCGAGGACAAATTACTTGAAAGACTTATGTTTAAATACCTGTTTAACCATTTACGAGACAATAATTTACTTTCTTCTCTACAATCTGGCTTTATACCCGGAGATTCTACAGTAAATCAGCTTACATTTCTCTACAATACATTTTGTCAGGCACTTGACTCAGGTAAAGAAGTCAGGGCAGTATTCTGTGACATCAGCAAGGCTTTCGACAGAGTGTGGCATGCTGGACTTCTACTTAAGCTGAAAACTGCTGGTGTCGCAGGAAGCGTCCTGACTTGGTTTAAGAGTTATCTCTCTGACAGAAGACAGCGTGTCGTTCTTCCTTTTATTCGAACTGGACTTTTATCCGTGCAGGTGTGCCCCAAGAGTCAATATTGGGCCCTTTACTTTTCCTGTTTTATATAAACGATATTGTATCCGAAATTGGCTCGAATATTCGATTATTCGCCGACGATACTAGTCTGTTTATTGTCGTCGATAACCCTGTGACAGCTGCTGGCCAACTTAACATTGACCTTCAGAAAATATCGCAATGGGCAACAACCTGGCTTGTATCCTTTAACCCTTCTAAAACGGAAGCAATGCTGTTTTCTCGCAAATTAAACAGACCGCACCATCCACCCATTTTCATGCAAAATCACCAGATAACAGAAGTCGACTCATACAAACACTTAGGCCTGTACCTCTCAAACGAATGCACCTGGCACAAACATATCAACTACATAACTGAGAAAGCATGGACTAGAATAAATATCATGAGACGCTTAAAATTCAAGTTGGACCGTAAATCCTTGGAACAAATATACTTAGTTTTATCAGACCTCTGCTTGAATACGGTGACATTTTTTGGGACAATTGCTTGCAATCCAAAAAACAGGAACTTGAAAAAATTCAGTTTGAAGCAGCTAGAATAGCAACAGGTGCAGCCAAACTAGTCTCAATCGCTGTATTATATAGAGAAATAAGGTGGGATTCTCTAGATGAAAGACGTAGGAAACATAAACTGACTTTATTCTATAAGATGACAAACGCTCTCGCTCCGCTCTACTTATCCTCTCTTGTTCCACAAACTGTCAGCAATGCATCACGTTATAATCTGAGAAATTCTAATGATTTACAAACTGTTGAAGCTCGATCTAGTTTGTTTTATAACTCATTTTTACCCTCAGCTGTAAGAGCATGGAACAGTTTACCTTCTATCGCCAAGCAGTCAGACTCAACTAATTCTTTTAAGTACTTTCTTAACAAAGATAAAGATTCAACTCCAAAATACTATTACGCTGGAAACAGACAAGCTCAGATATTTCACGCCAGGCTGCGAACAAACTGTAGCTCTCTAAAATTAGATCTCTTCTTAAAGAATATGTCCGACTCTCCCTTATGTCTTTGTGGCAGTGTCGAGGATGCGCAACACTTCTTTTTTCATTGTGGAAATTAACAGCTTCATCGAACTGTACATCTGGATGCTGTTTCCCATTACCAGAATCCTAGCCTAAATCTTCTACTATATGGTGATAAAGCTTTGTCACCAGAAATTAATACAACAATATTTGAAAAAGTACAAGCGTTTATTTTACAAACTAAACGGTTTCAACCTAATTGAGCTCAAAATGTACTTGTAGCGGTATAACCACACTAACTGGCTATTTAAGGCAATCCAAACTACCCCCTAAAGGCGCCACCCATCTTACATCTAACTGCGAGGTTTATATACATATATTTTTTTTTCTTATTTCCTAAACTGATTTCATTTATTATGTTATTTGTTTTTCTTTCTCGTTTTCAATTTATTTACATATTTATAATTCATTTTAAATGCTTATTTTGTTTCATTTGTTGTAAAATATGTTATCGCCATAAAGTCGACAAGTTATTACATGCTTGGGAGATGAACTCTATAAGCACTAGTGCTTTCGTTCTAATCCCTCCTTTACTTGAGCTGTTTATATATGTATCACATGTATTATAATGAAATAAAATATGTTTAAACTAAACAAAGTAATGTATTGCTTCCAAAGTAGGGGCGACTCTTAGAGGAAAGAATTTGCTCCCAGAGGGAGAAAATTCTTTCCTTTAAGAGGAGTCCCTACTTTGGAAGCGAAACTAGGGAGAGTTTATTTTTTTTTTCCTGGGTGTGCGAGAAAATAATGCCGTTCTGACTACCCCACTGATCACGTTGTTTTTCTTCTGAGTTCAACGGTACATCTACACATGCAAAGTGTGGTATATACGAAAGAAGACTTACCACAGTCAAGATAAACACTAGCTATGAAGAGATAAGTACTCACTGAAATTAAATTGCATGCAACACCTCTTCAGACGCAGCCTCAGTTCAGCATTGAAGAAATGACTGAGGCATATAATTTGCAAATCCGCGATTACATGTAATTATACGAAAACAATGAATATAGCGACTTCTGAAAATTATAAAATACAAAATGACTGTAGTGTTAAAGGAGGCGGTTGAACATTTACATCACATACACATATTTAAACACGTACATGTATACCTAATATTTATCATTACGACGCACGACTGACCGTCAGATATCTAGAACATTGAAGGAAAAGTAAGTGTTCTATGCAACCATTTCTGTAGTACATTTGGTCATTATATCTCGGAAACTGTTAGAAATATATTTGCGTCTGATATTAGGATTTCTCATTTTCTTGAAGATCTCAAAAGTAATACAATTTGAAAATGATAGGTTATATATGATCATGTATCAAAACTGTAATTTTCCGGGTAAGCCTACTGAATTTCTTATCTTGTCTTGAAAACGGCTTTTGACATTTCATAGACATTGTCCCCTTTAAGAAATGAAATTGTCAAAATATTTATTCCGTTACTGTGTGTCAATATATTTTGCAAGATCTGTTGATTCTTTAGGCGTGCAACGAAGGCCCTGATCAACCTGCGCGCATGTGGACTTTCGTTGTCCGCATATAACATAAGGGCATGTTTCTTTGGTTACAAGTCAAATAGTTATGCATTCGGTTGTCCTTGTACAAAATACCACTAATGAAAAAGTGTTAGTCATGTTGATTTATAATGTTTCAATTGATTTGAGTGGAAACAATTTGCTGGCATTTTATTAAATTTCGAAATATTAAATCTTCTCAGCCGCAAAATGGGAAAGGTTAAAAGGCCAATGTTTGTTTTCTACAGTAATCTAAGGGTTTCCTTTATAAACATGAACTGTTATCATAATGTCTGTTCATTTCTACGTCACCCACTTGCTTATCCACCCAATGCCTATCGCCTTATTAAATTGGGCCTTCGCTGACTGTGTAGACCCAGGTCAGAATGCGGCGTCAGAATACACTGTCTGCATTTAAAGAATTGTATAAATTTAATAATAATAATAATAATAATAAAAATAATAATAACAATAACAATACTATCTACTAAACCTGGAGGTGTCACTTTTAAATACTTAGCAAAAAATGCCATTTAGAACGTAATGTTTTATTATATTACATACTCATATTACCGATTTCTGAGTAATTTCAAGAATCATAATAGTTGTATTTTACGATTTCTAGATAGCATTCTTAAAGTTTGCCGTATACTTTGTTTTGTAAATATGTTTTGCTAAATGTATTATCATCGCTAAATAAGAGCATTATTATTATTATTATTATTATTATTATTATTATGATAACCTGTCCATAGATGGAGGTCGAAGAACCTACTGAATTTTAATGGGATAAAATGTGTCATCACGGAAACACGCCTGTATAATTTTGACCCCCTTAAACCCCACTTTTATATAGTAAAACTCAGGGGTATACAATATTTTTCTTATTTCTGCACAATAACATAGATTATAGGTACACGTTAGAATCGCCTCATCGGGGCGGTTCTAACGCGTACCCACAATCTATGTTTTGAGCAGAAATATGAAAAATGTTAGAATTTTTTATCTGAAAAGTTTCATTTTTGGTTGTAAAATTTTCATTATATTTGAATAGGCATGTTTTTGTAATGAAAGCCCTCACAATAATGTCTGTACAATGCCGATATATGGACGAAAGTAAAATTGACTTTAGAAGCTATTAGCTGTTACATATGTATATAATGGTTTTTCAGTTCTGATATTATTCAAATGGGCCGCGCCATGCAAAAACATGTCTCCGGACATTTGCGGTCAGAGAAGGCCCAAATCACCCTGCGCATCTGCACAGTCGGATCAGGACATTCCATGTACGCTATCAGAATCATTAGATACGATATAATATATATCAGTGGAGAGCAACGGCCCGGATGATACTTTGTGTAATATCATTATTTCCGAGACCAGCCAACGTCTATGACGTTACGTTGCATACGTTAGTATCTTAGTTACGCTATTGTTGTTGATTAGTTTTTGCTCTATTAAACACGCTATACTATTGAGCTTTGTTCTCATATTGGATTGGACATTACATTGGCGACGAGGATAAAAAGGGGCCAGAAATAAGGTGAGGAAAAGACGACAGCAAAGAGATTATATTAGCTAGAACACAGAAAGCAACGAGAATCAGCAAAGAAAAGAGTTAATAAAAGCAAATAAGATAGATGACGAGATACGGGTTAGACATGGCCGACAATAACACAGTGACGATTATCTCAGAATCAAGAAGCCTACGAGCTCTACCTTTCCGAGTCACAGAAGATCAATCATCCACCGGTAAAGAGTGGGAGGACTGGCTTGAAGCAATTGAAAGAGAGTTCAGGTACTTTAAGATTAGTAGTCCAGCTGACAAAAAGGACGCTCTAATTATATATGGTGGCAAGGAAATTGCCCGTCTGGAGAAAAGTTTGCCAGATCCAACAGGAAACTTAAATGAGTATGAAAAGCTGAGAGCTAAAGTAAATGATTATTTTATGCCAAAAAGAAATAAACATTATGCCAGATATATTTTCTTGAAAATACGGCCAATAGCAGGTGAATCTACTGTAACATACGCAACTAGGCTTCGCGAAAAAGCTCAGGAATGCGATTTTAAAGATCCATGCGATGACCGGATACTTGAATATCTCATTCAGACAATTGAAAATGAAGCTTTAATCCAAAAGTGCATATCAAAAGGATGGAGCCTATGCCAATTTCTGACCGAAGCAGGCCAGATCGAGGACATATCTTTACAAATGCAAGATATGAAAGCATCGCCATGGGAAAAACAAATCGCAATGGTAAATAGCTATAAGAAATCGAGAAGAAATGTGACAAATAAATATCAGAATTTATCAGATATTATGGCGCAGCCATGCGCCTATTGTGGGCTATCAGGGATGCATCCAAAAGGAATAGATTGTCCGGCATATGGCAGGAGATGCAACATTTGCTTTAAGCTAAATCACTTTCCTACTGTCTGTCGGACGAAAATGGGCCATAGTAGCACACGTGAAAAACCACATACTCATGAGAGCAATCCTAAATTGATGAAAACAGTTGTTAAAAATGATGAAAGCGATGCTAGTTCAGATGATGATTTTCTAGTTCAGGCAACAGAACATATGAGAATAAAAAAGGTTGACAGAATTACCAACGACGATACCAATCTATCAGATAATATCAAGTCGCTAGAAACGAGAATTCGGAGACTGGAGAAAGATTTTAATGAGGCCAAAAACAGTCAGTATTCGGACAGTCAGGAAACAAACACTGAAATATCAGCATTCGATGGATTTGATAGAGAAACAGAAATGCACAAGGTGAATAAGCAGCGGAAATCTATTGAAACAACTCTTTGCAATTTAGAATCAGTTGACGATATTGATATATACCCAACACCAGCAGAAATTCGAGAAATCTTTCAGTATCAGCAAAGGAATCTTAAAGATCTAGAGTCAAAGAAATCATTTACAAAGGTTCAAAGAGATAAAGTATTGACTGACCAAAAGAAGATTTACCCACAAAAAGAAACAAAAAAAGAATTCAGATGCAACTAGGAATAGAGTAGCAACCCAATATCAACTAAAAGCAAATTTAGAAGTTTCGAGGAAGCTACATGCTCAACTAGATAACGAGTTCAGACAGAATGAAAGACAAAAAGAATGAAGAAAGGAATAGGAGAAGATTATGAATGGGAACAGTACTAATATAGGGGATAATAAGACAAATTTTATTACATATTAAGACAGTGCTTAAACACTTATAAAATGCATTTTTGTTTCAGTTGATGTTTTAGCAGAGGAAATGCTGTTTAACATTTGATCATTATTACGGTTTAATTTTTAATTAGCTATTTTTCATATACAAAATATTCCATGCAAAACATACAAACTTTTATAAAAGGGGAAAAATGTAATATCATTATTTCCGAGACCAGCCAACGTCTATGACGTTACGTTACATACGTTAGTATCTTAGTTACGCTATTGTTGTTGATTAGTTTTTGCTCTATTAAACACGCTATACTATTGAGCTTTGTTCTCATATTGGATTGGACATTACACTTTGCTTATGCACATGAACTTTATTTGCGCACTTTGCATCTGTTCGAAGACACTTCCTTGCTTGACGTGGCCCAAATACAGTTTGTCTGACAAAACCAATCGACTGTTGTGTCTTCGTATATCTTTAACATTTATACATGTACTTGAAATCAATCAAATATGGCTTTTTAAGCGACTTGGCTGTTAAATAATGCTACACGTCTGCTAAAATGATTGATGAAACATGGCAAACTCTTAAGAACATGAGATGTAATAATTTCAGATTTATTAACTCTTTCCCCCGCTACTGGCGACTTTTGTCGTCTGCTGATAACGTTTGCAAACAGTTTGAACCCAGATCAGGCCCGACAAAATCGAAACTGTTTGACACTCTCATGGTATTCCTGAAAGATTGTTTTGAAAAAGTTAATTTCAAAACAAAATCCACAGTCGACCAAAAAAAAAAAAAAAAGAAAAATGCGAAATTACTCAGCATGCAAAGAGTTATTTTTTTTATTTTTTATTTATTCATTTTTTTTTATGTAGCACTTGCACATTTGTAGCTCTAGCATTGTGGTCACTCTCCTTTACTTATAGTTGTGTATTCATGCATTATGTTATCATGTACCGAGAAACTAGCATTGTAGTCACCGCACCTTCAATTGCTGCCTATTTTGTTGTCTCATTACGAACACACGCCTATTCAAATATCTAGAAAATTTCTTCACCAAAAACTGAAAAATTTTCAAATAAAAAACTGATATTTTTCATATTTCTGCTCAAAACATAGATTGTGGGTACCCGTTAGAACCGCCTCGGCTAGGCGGTTCTAACGGGTACCCACAATCTATGTTTTGAGCAGAAACTTGAAAAAATATATACCCCTGTAAACTCCAGTTTTACTATATAAAAGTGGGGTTTAAGGGGGTCAAAATTATATAGGCATGTTTTCGTGATGTGATTTACTATGATGTCCGTAGTTTATAATGTGTGCTTTTGTTTGAACTGATTCAGGAGATAATTTTGTAGATGGGACGCTCGTAAAACCAGCTGCAAAACTTTTACTGTTGGTCGTTCCAGGGTGGTATTTCTGTCACCACCATCTAAACAATTCTTGGATACAGTCATATTCGCAGACTTGTAGTACAAGGCCAACAGACTGTGCGCATCAGCTCAATGTAATATAGGGATCAAACATGTTTTTTCATGCATTAACATTCGCCAGGTCCCGTGGGAGGTGTTGAAAACCGGGGCCAAAGGCCGCGGTTTTAAACACCTCCCAAGGGACCTGGCGAATGTTAATGCATTGAAAAACCATGTTTGATCGCTATTATTGCATAAAAAAAGACTGAAAACATTTGCTACCTTTGGCGTTATTTCTTGCATTGTTTTGTTTCGCCTTTTCACTGATGTCTCGCGAACATAATTTTCACTGACTATGATCCTTCTAGGGCTTGGAAGTACACAACACGTAACGGCAGCAAATCTGTGGCCCTGGTACGAGCATATTGAAAGTTGCGTAGCCGTGCATTAACAGCGCGTGAATTGCCTTGTTAATACACGGCTTTTCGCCGGTTAATGCACGGTTGTTAATAACGTGCGGCACTGCTTTTTATGCAATAATGTCAGTTACGTCTTAAGATACTACTACCAGCCTATTGTTAATATATCTTTACGCAAGCAAATACAACTTAAAATAAAAGTCTGTTGTTTATTTATTTTATTTTATTTTATTTGTTTTTTTTCTCCATTCTTAAATTATGTCGTTTTCTAAATGACGATTTTTTCGAGCAGAACAGTCAACGGCAGTCATAAATATACACAAAGAAGAAAAGGAAAGACACACTTTTAGCATTGCTCGGAGAAAAATACGTGTCTTACTTGTATACAATTAATCAAATTATAAATCCAAACAGAAAAAAATATCTCATAAAATGTATGTACCAATTACATGTTCCAAAGAAACACACTGTCTCAGCGACTGCATCAAATGAATAGTCATTTTTTTCTGCCTAAGATGCCCAAAAGAAAATCTATAGGTCTAATTCAAACTTTTAACTTAAATGTACGGCTTTAAGTTGATATATGTGGCGTAAGGCATGAGGCTAAACATCGTGCAGAGAAAGTTGTTTACATACGAGACCTCAAGCCGAGCGAAATGAAACAAACGTTTTTGGTACGCCTCCCGTGTAAACATTGGTGGCACATCCCGTGTATCCAGTACCACTTAATCGCCAAATGAACATAAGTGATACTTTTCTTCTTTTTCAAAGAATAGGATTTATATCTCATTCGAATTTGCATGTAATGTGAAGCCTTATTTCCTGCGAAGAATGAGAAAAAAAAAAAAAAAAAAAAAAAAAAAAAAAACAACAACAAAAAAAAAAAAAAAAAACGAAACAAAAAAAAAAAAAAAAAAAAAAAAAAAAACATGTATGATTTAAATGTTGTATTATTTTGTTTATAGCAAGCGGTTTCAAGTTTAAGCTTTTAATTTTGTTTATTGTGTTTGCAAAATATTAGACTTTGTCTTTTTCCAGTACGCGCTTTAAGGAACAAAAAAACAAAAAAAAAAAAAATAAACTATTTCTGCGGTTTAAAACGCAACTATAAGATGTTAAGTTTCGCTTGTTCAGAATTCAAGCATCCCTCCCCTCGACTTCACCAATTTATATAATACAAAGGTGGTCGGGGTTAGGGGTTCCGAAACTATGAGGAAGTTTACGTGATGAGAACTGTTATGTTTTGCGTTACAAATAAAGCGCCCAGAAGTGGGGAGCATTATGCTATCTGCGAACAGCGAAGGGTCAGATCAGCCTGCACAAAAACATACAGTAGAACCACGTTATCTCGAACTCGCTTATTTCGAATTACCGCTTATCTCGAAGTGAAAATCTGATCCCTGTCTTAATATGCAACTATGACAACTCGTAACAAAATAATGTGGAAAATAGGTGAAATTGCTCCTCAGGAGCAATTTCTCCTCTTTTCCACATTATTTTATATATATATTTCTAACTTCAGGAGTCAATTTACATATTCATTTGTTAAATATGTTGTTCAGTTTATTGTTTTCCTCAATCTCCTAACTCTGATATGTCGAGGTACGGATATCTCGAAGTGTTTCAGTGAGTCCCTTGGAATTCGAGAAAACGAGAGTCGACTGTATTTTGATAAAAGTCTTCTCTGTTCATTAATACATTAATCGACTCTCGTTATCTCGAATTCCAGGGGAGTCTCTGAAGCACTTCGAGATATCCGTACCACAAAACAACAGAGTTGCAGAAGTGAGGAAAACAATAAATCGAACAACCACATTTAACAAATGAATATGTAATTTGACTCCTGAAGTTGGACATATTGAAAATATTGTGGAAAAGAGAAATCCTCTTTTCCACAACAGGAGAAATCCTCTTTTCCACAACATTTTATTAGTGTTCTTAGATTTCCAGGGACCAGATAAAACAGGGACCAGAATTTAACTTCGAGATAAGCGGTTATTCGAGATAAGCGAGGTCGAAATAACGAGAGTTGACTGTATGAACTAACTGAAGGTTATATAATCGAACATCCAATACCTTGATCATATTGTGCGAATGTACGGGCTGATATAGGCCTTTTGTATCCATTTATGACATGATGAGCCTTTTCTTTCGTCGTCGCTGAAAAAGTCAAGGAACCATTGTCTCATCACAAATAGAAGGAAATTTTCTTAATGTTAGAATCCTGTTTTGCTTAATTGCTTCAAGGTCTGTAGAAGACATTTGCAAATTACACCAATATTGACTTCTCGTTAGCTAGTTTCGGATCTAAGATATAGAACGAACTATGAAATATGCAAGCTCAGTCGGGAGTACTTTCTTTCTTCGTGACTCGCAGAAAAAAACAAAGTTACTGTAGAACATTACAAAAACACGCCTATTCAAATATATTGAAAATTTCACCACTAAAATACTGAAAGTTTTCAGATAAAAAGTATCTATGGTTTTGAGCATACATAAGAAAGAATAATGTATACCCTCGTAAACCCCAGTTTTACTATATAAAAGTGGGGTTTAAGGGGTTCAATACTAGATAGGCATGTTTTCATGTTAAAGTATCGACGCAGAGGGAATGTCCTGATCAGAACACAGATACGGAGGCTGATATGGGACATCATTAGTCGCAAATGATTGAAAACCTCTTTTCACATGGCACGCTAAAAGAGGCTTTATTGGTGAGACAACTCTTTGTGATTTTATGTTTGCTTTCCTGCACAGTAATCCCTCTACTACCCTCAAAGGAAAACAAATAGGGAGCAAATAATTCTGCTTATCTAGATACCTTTACAAAAAGAGTGCAAAACGTATTTGAGAGAATTGCCATGCGCTGATCTGAGTCCTTATACACATGTTCGCTTGATGTATTTTTACATCACAGTCTTAGGACCAAGTGCCCACCTATTTATTGCACAATCTAAAGAACAATTACATAGATCAACACCTTGACAGTTTTAATTGAAACAAAAATACAACTACACCAGCAGCTTGCCATATTTACATATCCGTGAACACACCAGTTGAATAGTTTATCAGCTATCTGTACTTGCATCCAGTTCCCTAAAAATATATCTCTTATCTTTATCTATTACATGTATTGAGACTGTTCCAGGGGAAAGGGCACTTATTACAGGGGAATCGGATTTTCAGGATAAAAGGGGTAGGGTAAACGGAGAGGAAAAATAAAGACAAAAAGAAAAATGAGACATGTATAATGGAAGAGGGCTATTTGTTTCCATAACAATTCCTGAGATGGTTTTCTTTCTTTTTATCCCCACGCTTTTGAAAAAGCGATGGGGATATTATGAACGCCTCCATCCGTCCGGCCGGCTGTCAGTCCGCGTGCAAACGCATGTGCAGATGAGTGCAGATAAGAGAAGGGACCAGGATATATATCATACCAAAATGCAACATAACAAAACAAAGTGTAAAATGATTTTATTTTCAAAAGGTGCTCACTTTTGACAGAGTAGTTACAACACAGAGTAGCTGAAACTGAAAGCTGAATGTTAAAACAACAAATAATGATATTATACCATGATAGCAAAATTCAGGGTAATTTGATAGGAGTCAGATCTGACCCCCTCAAAAACACTTGGTCTATAGAGTGATCACGAAAACACGCCTATGTAATTGTGACCCCCTTAAACACCACTTTTATATAGTTAAACTGGGATTACAGGGGTATGCATTATTTTTCTTATGTTGTTAAAAAACATAGATTGTGGGTACTCGTTAGAACAGCCTCGGCGAGGCGGTTCTAACGAGTACCCACAATCTATGTTTAGAGAAGAAATATAAAAAAAATATCGGATTTTTTTATCGGGCAATTTTCCTTTTTTGGTTGTAAAATTTTCAATATATTTGAATAGGCGTGTTTCGTAATAATATTCAACTGCGGCGATGCCTACAATATCTCCGCACTCATTCCAGAGGGAAATACTCGGAAACCTACATGTGCGCAGGCTGATTAGGACCTTTTGCTCTCTGCTTATATCCAAGATATTTTTATACTAGTGCGTGCCATAAGCACACAGCAACAATTCATATAAAGAAAGTCATTTGTCTTTATCTGAGCATTATGTTCTCATTAACTGTGGCTGTGTCTTATCTCAAATACAGAAATAAACATGGGTCTAGGAAAACCGACTTAACGAGCACGGAAACTCCAGCGCAGGCTAGGGTTTTCGTTATTTGTGCGTAAAACACGAACTGAGCCCTTAAGCCTTTGTGAAGAGTGAAGCTTCCGATCGGCCTGCTTGTCCATGCAGTCTGTTTAGAACCTTCTCTGTTCTTCGATTGCAGCATCCTGTGATTCGAAAAGCAGTGAAGGTAGACCCCGGTCAGAGTGCGAATGAACAGGGCCGGAGGTTATAAAACTTTTTTCATGCTCAACTCAGCTGAGCATGAAACTTTTTTCTGCTAATAAATATGAAACTATTGTTTGCATTTTCATATTTATTAGCAGAGAAATTTTCGTGCTCAGCTATGTTTTTCAAAAAAGAAATTGCATTGTTGGTAATTTGAGATTTATTTGCAGGACAAAATTCATGCTGAGCTGCGTTGAGCATGAAAAATGTTGAACCCTTGATGTCCGCATTTAAGGGACTGGGTATAACTGGTAGATTCAACACCATTATTTACAAGGGAGATTAATTTTGTGAATTCCTGTTTGCTTTCCTGCAAATGCCTTCTGAAAAGGGGTCTATACTAAAAGTTAAGACGTGGACGCAAATTCTTATCCTTTATAGTAGAACCCAAAAACAATTTTTACAAAGGAAAAAACAATTTTAAGATAGTTTTCTATTCAAAAAATATATTTGTTCAACTTTAAATAATGTTCATTTTGTCATCGATCGAATTAACAGAGGGAGGGTAGACACCTGTTTGCGATATTGTAAAGTTTAGACAGAGGTTTAGCTAGCTGTACTGTTGTAGCATAGCCAAGTTGCACGTTTCCCCTCTTAAACCTTCCCTTTTGACCCGCGCCAAGGGAAAATGCATCTTGAGGCATATGTGGACAGGTCCTCATCAGTTTGCGTACTGGCACTGTCCGCTGACAGGATCATTACCAAGCGGGCGCATGACGTTTATATAACGTCGTATTAACGTCATATGCTCATTGGGTAGATACTGTAGAATTTATCAACGAACAGCAAAGGATTATCAGACTGCACACATGACAAGTGTTTGAAGGAACATTTTCACCGTTCCCAGGATCAAGCTTTCTCATTTTAAAATGTTATTTAGCTTAATTTCTTCGAGGTCTGTGACAGACATGGCAAATTGCTTCAGTATCGACTTCTTGTTAGTAATCTGCGACACAAAGGCAACCGTTCGTCAACAGAAACAAAGAAACAGATTTCCAGAGAAATCCCTTTACAAAGAAAATTGAATAAATCTCAAGCGTTATCCACTTTATATTAAGGGGAGCTGGTACACTTACAGAGGAGGCAACTCTATTAAAATTGCTTTGTTTCCCTTCTGAAAAAGTGTATACTCCAAAAGGAAAGAGTTTGCTCCCCATGGAAGCAAATTCTTTCCTTCTAGAATTGATCCAATTTCAGAAGGGGCTTGGTGTGCAGGAAAGCAAACACAGTACAAAAATACGCCTATTCAAATTAAAAATTCACCTCCAAAAACTGAAATTTCAGATAAAAAAAAAACTCTGATATTTTCATATTTCTTCTCAAAACATTGATTATGGGCACTTGTTAGAACTGCCTTAGCGAAGCGGTTCTAACGAGTACCCACAATCTACTTTTTTGTGCAGAAATAAGAGAAAATAATGCATACCCCTGTAAACCCCAGTTTATAACATTATATAGGCATGGTTTCGTGATGAGCAAGGCACTAATTGTCTCCCTTGTCAAAAATGGTGGAATGCTGCCATGCGATCAGTCTAATTACGTTCACTGGTCTTAGCGCGCGCGCAAACGCGAACAGCGAAGGTTCAGTTTATATTTCATATCAGAGTCTTCTCTGTTTGACTGAGGAGAGAAAGCTTCTTGTGCAAACCGACAGTTCTATGTCGGACAGTAAATAAAAATACTTGCTGTGACATTGTAGCCTATGTGTTTTTGCTAATTTGTGAGACCTTTTGCAAACTGATCTTTATGGCAACGAAGTTTTATAAAATCAAGAGCACTCTAGGTACAAATGATTTAAGTGGTAGAGATGCATTTTTAGGGGTGATCCAAATTGTTTAAAATCCCTTCGGAAAGAAAGCTACTGTAGAGGGAAAGAAGTTGCTCCCGTTGTGCGTATATATGATTAAATTGAATCGTGTATATGAAATTAATATTTACATATTTATGCATTACGCAGTAGATTTATGCATTACGTAGTAGACATTACGAAAACATGCCTATTTAAATATAGAGAAAATTTCACTTTCAAAAACTGAAAATTTTCAGATAAAAACTCTGTTATATATCATATTTCTGCTCACAATATAGACTGTGGGTACTCACCGAGGCGGTTCGCCTCGCCGAGGCGGTTCTAACAAGAACACACAATCTATGTTTTTGAGCAGAAATAAGAAAATAATGTATACTCCTGTAAACCCCAGTTTTACTATATAAAAGTGGAGTTAAAGGGGATCAAATTATGCAGGCATGTTTTCGTGATGAATAAAACTTGTTTGTCTTAATTATTTAGTTATCTCTCGGGGATGGGGTGGGGGGCGGCGGTAACTTCCTATATATGGCATAGTACAGATGTGCGTGCCGAATGGCCCCCTTTTTTAGCGCTGCCAGGTGTATGATTAGCCCCCTTTTTTCAATAATCAGTATATGTCTGACCTGAATTTTCTTGATACTGACTCGATTTTTCTTGATAGGTATATGAAAGGCCCTATTTTTTCTGACATCCCGGTATATGCATATATTTTTCGCTCAGACATTTTTCGAGGCTGCTCATTCGTTTGGTATTCAATGAATTGACTGTGATTTTTGTCTAACTACGAGCAATCTCTCTATCTATCTATCTATCTATCTATTGATACTGCAGCACACCCCTCGCGGGGATTATGTGCAATAATAAGGTACAAAATATCAAAGGGCAGTATATGAATAGGTCAAGATTTCAGATGATCTAGTATATGAATGGGTGCATTTTTTCAAAGGTCAGGTATATGAATGGGATAGGTTTCGAAATACCCCTCCCCCACCCCCACGAGAGTTATCTCGATATCTATTCAATATCTTCAACACGTATGAAAACACGGAGCATCAGCTCACTTGCAAATATATGTGTAAGCTTAGACCAAACTTTGTATTTGTACAACTCTTCTTTTCCTCTTGACTTTTGTTGCCTTGGAAGCGCTTCCTCAGGCAGACCTTTTACTGGGTGCACATGTGATAAGGCATAGTTCCCTACACTATGGCTCATATAATTCAAATACAACCATATACAGTCGAACCTCAATGGCTCGAAATTCGTTCGAGACATGGGTAGTTCGAGCCACTGAGGGTTAATCATGGCACCAGTTCAGGAAGCAAATAGCGATAATTTAGGGAAATCTTTTCGATTTTCTACACAATGATTGTATGTTGAGTGTATTCATTAGAATCGCCTCGATGAGGCAATTCTAATGAGTACACACAACATACAATTCCATGATAAAATAAGGAAAAATCCCTAAATATTGTTTTCTTGAGCTATTGGAACGATTTTGTAGGAACTGAAAAAAGAGTTCGAATCATCCAGGGTAAACGAGCCATCCGGGTTCGAGCCATTGAGGTTATACTGTATCTGCATAATACATTTTGAGATCTGAGCCACGTCATGCTCGAGCCAACGAAAGTCATACGTCCGGGTGTCTATAGGTCCTGATCAGCCTGCGTGGACATGGCCTTTGCTGTCCGAATATACCCTGAAGGCACATTTCACGTGGCGCAACAAGTCTTGAACAATGTGTGCAAACTCGGAGAAAATAATCAAAAAGCCATGCTTTCTGTACACGTTTTTGTCAAAGAAGGGGGATTTTATTTTATAAATGCCAGCGGCGTTGTCATTTGACAGAAACCTGTAAATTGATTGGCTATAAATAACGGTAACAACAGTTTGGTTTTAAAGAAGTAGCACACTCGGAGATTAAACAGCATGGTACTGATACTAAGTTCAATTTTAGACTGATCAGGCACTTAGAGATGATTCCTGTCTTCAGCTGCTAATATTCATTTAAGGCAATTTGGTAAAGAGAACATGTGTTAAAATGAATAATCGATGCAAGAGTAAAATTGGTTTTATGTTTGCGATGCAAATGCGTTGCATATTTTAGGATATTTAGACATGCAAATTTAATCTGCTCTCAGATGTCTAAATGACAGTATTGTGTGCGCCGCCGAGCTTAAGAGTACATTTTGCCATTAACCCATTTTGGTCTGGAAACCTCACAAAAGGTAATTGGCAAACAGTTTAGACCCTGATCTGGAACGCGGTGTCTGATCAGGTCTACGCTGTTCGCATTAATACAGGAATATCTATAAAACATAGTTATGATGAAAACCAAACTGACACACAGCTATTGGTAACAGACTGGGCCCAGTTGTTCAAAGCATCGTTAGCTCAACGAGCTCGTTAGTGGTCAAAATATTAACTGTTTTAGTAAGTACAATATCTATTTCACAGGTATTTTTGCTGAAAAATATGAGCAGCAAAAGCTACTCACATTTTTTCAGCAAAAATATTAGCGTATATACCATATTTAACGATCAAAGGTTTAACGACACGTTAACTAACGACATCGTTAGTTTTGAACAACTGGGCCCAGGTCAAAAGAGTTGTGGTAGAAGAGTCCTCTCGACGTACTTTGGTTAAAATCGTGCCTTGTGAAGTAGCAAAGGCTCCGACATTAAACATATTCAAATCAAGGCTCATCAAACACTGACACGAGCACCCGTTCAAGTTTGAGGCAGTGCAGGCACCAAACACTGACCCCAGATGAAGAGCAACAACACATACACCTACAGAAATTACTGAGTAGCTTGCAATGGTGTCGGATTTCGTATACTAAGTAAGGGCGAAAAACTGAATTGTCTTTCGCATCGGCGAAGTCTGATAAGGATCTCAAAAGAAATAAATATTCTTTCAGGGAAGGAAAATGGTTCTTTCTACCTACTTCTAAAAAGTGGATATTGTAAGGAGAAATGATGAATTTTAAAGGGAGACAACTCTTTCCAAATAGTTTTGCCCCCTCCTGAAAAGGCGTCTATTCTAAAGGGAAAGAATTTGGTCCCAGAGAAAGAATTTGCTCCCTTTTGTAGCGAATCCGTTTCTTGTCTTTAAGAGTAGACCTATTTTCAGAAGGGGATTTGTGTACAGTAAAATAAACAGGAAGTCACAATCTTTGCGCTTTTGTCAAAAGAGGTGGATATCGATAAGAATCTTGTTCCACTGGGAAAACAATTTCTCTTTTAGAAAGACACCCTTTTCAGAAGGGACTTGGTGTGCTGAACAGCAAAAAGCAAATCCCAAAATTCTGGTAATAAATGGGAGAAAACATACCAAGTGTACCCAGCATGAACTTCCAGAGGGGTTGGGGTTGGCGGTTGGGGATCGGCTATGGTCAAAATATAGAACAGTTGGTGCCAAAGATAACTTATGTTTCATTAGTTGACACCGAAACGTCTAGACTCCCAGCTGGCATTCTATCTAAAATCAAATTTATGTTG
Organism: Anodontia alba; assembly: GCA_964016985.1. Classification (NCBI taxonomy): domain Eukaryota; kingdom Metazoa; phylum Mollusca; class Bivalvia; order Lucinida; family Lucinidae; genus Anodontia; species Anodontia alba. The sequence goes on from OZ024826.1 coordinate 27,059,279, forward strand.
GACCTTTATCGGCCTAACGATTCCTGTCGGGTCGATATCGGTCCGATATAGATTTAAGTAGAATGCTTAAGAGGGACATTTTATTGCAGAATTATCCTACAGGTTGGGTTCGATCAGAGCTAATTTGACGTCATCGTGAATTAATCACAGTTATCTGCAAAACGAGATTTTTTTGTTTTCTTTTAATATATATTGCAACCACCACGAACGCACACCTCACAACAACAGCCACTACCATATGCACGAAGCAACGCATGAAAAGGACCCTTATGCAGTTTGCGGACTACACAGGTCCAGATTAGCGTGCGCATCTGTGCAGTCTAATATCCCCTTTTCCGATTTCACAAAGTGTTAATGCACTTCATGTTTTCATTACGAAAACACGCCTATACAAATATATAGAAAATTTCACCTCCAAAAACTGAAAAATTTCAGATAAAAAACTCTGATATTTTTCATATTTCTGCTCAAAACATAGATTTTGGGTACTCGTTAAAACCGCCTCGGCGAGGCGGTTCTAACGAGTACCCACAATTTATGTTTTTGAGCAGAAATAAGAAAACCAATGTATACCCCTGTAAACCCCAGTTTTACTATATAAAAGTGGGGTTTAAGGGGGTCAAAATTATATAGGCGTGTTTTCGTGATGAAGTTACATATTGAGCCTTACCTATAACAGTCAACTCCCTATAACAGCCAGTTTTATCTTCCCATTGGTGGCTGCTATGGTGCAGTTGCACTGTAATATGTACAAAAGTTTGCAAATGTGAGACACCTCATGACTGTAGAAACGAACTGCTACACTTAACAACAGAGATAGTACAATCATTTAGATCGGTCTTAATTTAATATCTGGGTTATTTTGTTTCAATTTTACCATTAACCGAATTTGCTGAAATTTCAGAAGCGCTTCTGAGTCTTGTATTTAATACAGTTCGTTAAAGTAAGCTGCACTATGCGAAAACGGGTTATTTAGCACAATGTGAACAGTTAAGGCCCCATCAGCAAGCGTATGATCTGGCCGGCCTCTGGGACTCAGCTGGGTGTGAGTCCGACTGGTGATCAGGAGGTTGCGGGCTCGACCCCCGCCGGGTCGGCAACATTCTTTCGTGGAGATTGATCAAAAAATATTTTCTACGGTCATTCTCTCCATTTCGCTGATTAAGAAGGGCAATTGTCAGTTTCTGGCGAAAGAATGTGCACAATACTGGCTATCCACTCAGAGGACTAAACCGGCCAAGTAAAAATGTTGTTAGTTAAACTGACCGCGCTCGACATGACCCAAATGGGGTTCACTGGGCCGTTAAATCTCAACACTAACAAACAAACAAGCGTATTATCGTATTTGGACCTCAGCAGTCTGCTTACAGATTCATAGACTCATTACAAAAACATGTCTGTTCAAATATATAGAACATTTCACCTATAAAACCTGAAAAAAAAATCAGATAAAAAAATCTGATATTTTTCATATTTCTGCCCAAAACATAGATTGTGGGTACTCGTTAGAACCGCCTCGGCGAGGCGGTTCTAACGAGTACCTGCAATCTATGTTTTCGAACAAAAATAGGAAAAACCAATGTATAAGTTTTACTATATAAAACTGGGGTTTAAGGGTAAAAAATATATAGGCTGGTTTACCTACGTGAAGTACTGAACAGAGTATCTAAGGATGAATTGGATCCTAATCAGGCATTGTTGATGGTTGGTATAAACTGTAAATGCGCATGTCGGAGATGGTCTTAAGCACCATTTACCTCGAGGGACCATTTTACTTGGTGAGGCTCATATGTCATTTGCACAGAAAGAAATTAATTAGAAGACAAGGTACAGTTTAAGTCATCATAACAAGAGCAATAAAAGTATGGCACAGGACGAGAAAAAGGAATCAGCATGTTTAATTACAATTAATTTATTTCATATGTTTTTGTTTTCGATGAAATTGACATTTTTTCTCCAAAAGAAAAATCTAGAACTGTGTCTCCTGGATTCGTTTAGTCAGTATTTGTCATTCTACAATGATACCGATTTAGAAGACTCGTCATATATATGCAATCCATTTTAAATTTGGACAAAACTCTAATCGCGTTTAACCCATTCAAACCTCGCGTTCCATAAAAGGGACATTGGCAAACAGTATAATTCCAGATCAGACGCCGCACTCTGCACTGTTATCATTAAGTTCAGAAATTCTACAAAATATGATAATAATAAAAACCAACCTTATATAGGAAATAGACCTGTCCGAAGAGTTAAGGTAGAAGAGTCGGCATAAATGGATTAAACGTTTACATTTGGATAAACATATGGGTTTTCCACTTATATAGTCGAACCTCGTTATCTCGAACTCGCTTATTTCGAATTACCGCTTATCTCGAAGTGAAAATCTGGTCCCTGGTTTAACATGAAACTATGACAACAGGTAACAAAATAATGTGGAAAAGAGGAGAAATTGCTCCTAAGGAGCAATTTCTCCTTTTTTCCACATTATTTTATATATATATATTTCTACCTTCAGGAGTCAAATTACATATTCATTTGTTAAATGTGGTTGTTCAATTTATTGTTTTCCACACTCTCTCAACTCTGACAGGTGCGGATATCTCGAAGTCTTTCAGTGAGTCCCTTGGAATTCGAGAACGAGGCTCGACTGTACTTACGTAATGGCAGACATGACTGTTTCTTTTCCCTTAGTACAAGTGGATTACTGATGAGTCCGTGAACTCCAGAGATATTTTTCTCTTTTCACCATGCACCTCTAGTGGAACAGTTCTATGGTAATCGCAGACGGTGGTCTTTCGACTTTTCGAGCTATTGCTCATGATTCCGAAGCCAGGCCAGTTAGTAATTAATCAGATGAGAGTTGTTTAATAGCTTATTTTTCTTTTTCGTTTTGTTGCGTCCTGTTTTGTTTTGTGTTTCGTGAAGGAATGGTGATTGCTTTTAACTTTTCGATTGCTTGTCAAATGATACTCATTCACTAAGTTGCATTCATTCACCATTCGTTCACACTATATTCAGAGATTCAGAAGCAGCACGCGTTATGGCCTCATTATTGATGGAATGATGGGAGTAAGCAGGTGTGTGAGGACAACAGCAATATGCTCACATCATTTCTTCGGGATAGCCTCGTTCTTCGACAGAAGTGCAATTGTATCTGCACCTAATCTTGTGGAACTTGAGCTCTACTTAACACCACCTATGTCCCTTTTGCTTCATATTTAATCCGTGCACTTCCTGTCAACTGACTTTTCCTACTACACCTTACTCGCCAGTAGTCAGGCTCATTGTTTGTACTCGCGGCTTTTTTTTTTTTTTTTTTTTTTTTTTTTTTTCTTTTTTTGCTCTGACTTGTGTTTCGTAGCTAGGCCCTCATACTTGTTTAAGGGCCCATTATGGTACATTTGAGGATGGAGTTCTGCTCATGTATATGCTAGAGAGCGTAAGCAGTGCTGCAAACCTCATTACTGCTTATGAAGAGTCTCAATAAAACCGAGACTCCCATTTTCTCATCTGTGGTGTGTTCTTTGTTTCTAAAGGCAATCTTTTTGACGTTTATTAATATGTTCATTAACGGGTGAGTAAGAGAATTCCTATGCGATATTAGCAATTACATGTGGCTGAATCTGTATCTGGGTCAACCTATTTATGCTTAGCGTCCAATAAAAAGGACATTAGCAAACAGTGTAGACCTTGATCAGACGCCGCAGAACGCGGCATCTGATCAAGGTCTACACTGTTTGCTTTCTATAAAAATATAATGATAAAAACTAACCTGACACCCCTTCTGTTAAAATGGACAGAAGTCCACTCGGCATAAGTGGGTTAAGGGCGAGGTTAGACGTCCGTAAAACAAGGTTTAAGTTCCATTAAAGCGTGAATCACAGAATAAAATTAAAGCGTGAATCACGTGAATAATAGCAGCAGCATTAGCATCAGAAAGCATTATGATTGTTTTAGAGAAATTGAAGCTTGATATTTCCTGTAAGTTATCTGCCTTGCTCTATATTTCATATGAATTATCTGCCTGGGCCCAGTTGTTCAAAGCTAACGACATCGTTAGTTAACGATGCGTTAAAATTTACATCGAGTGATACGCAAATATGCTGATTTTTTGCTGAAAAATGTGAGTAGCTTTTGCAGTTTGCAGTGCAAAAGCTACTCACATTTTTTCAGCAAAAAATATCAGAATATTGTATATTGAATACGCTAAAGCAGTTAACGAAATGACCCTTAACGAGCTCGTTAAGCTAACGACGCTTTGAACAACTGGACCCTAGTTGGCGCCTGACTATCAGTATCTGTAGTCGGGCCCATCTTGGTCCTGTTTGGTGTTGTTTTGTTTTCTGACTTCACATTACGTATACACGCCTATTCAAATATATAGAAAATTTCACCTCCAAAAACTGCAAATTTTCAGATAAAAAATTCTGATATTTTTCTTATTTCTGCTCAAAACATAGATTGTGAGTACTCGTTAGAACCGCCTCAGCGAGGCGGTTCTAACGAGTACCCACAATCTATGTTTTTAAGCAGAAATAAGAAACATAATGTATACCCCTGTAAACCCCAGTTTTACTATATAAAAGTGGGGTTTAAGGGGGTAAAAATTATATAGGTATGTTTCGTGATGAAATCGCAATTGAGACTTTTGCTTTGTTTCGTCACAGCATTTGTGATTATATGTGGTTGACGGTGATGTTTCACAGCTGAGGTAGAGGAGCCCTATGCGAATATATGTATGTAACTTGGAGCTGCATCAGAATTAAGAATGAGGTTTGGCGCAAATATAATTGGTTTAAGCCCCGCCTTCCCTCTCCCACCAGCAAGTAATTTGTCTAATGACCGTTGCAAGGCAATTCCTCTGTTATTACAGTTCTTTCTTTGTGCGTCGATGGTTTCTTTTTGGGAGCCTTTATGCGAACAGAATTTCTATGTTTTTTTTTTCTGTATTAAGAGTTACATCGGGACCCCCAGGATGGTTGGCTGGCCGTAAAAAGTGCTATAAACCCCCGGTGGTTTATTCTACCGGTCGTTCTGAGGCGGTAGTCCCGGTGTTGGCCTTACTCTTTGTTTCTTTGTGGTTTATTCTACGAGGCTATTTGTTTTATGTATTACATTGTGTTAGTTTTTTCTTGTGTTTTTCAGTCCTTTTAGCATTGCGATTACCTCGCTTGAGGAAGAGAGAGCTAGTCTTGGTGCTTTTCATACGTTTGTTTGATTTGCGCTTGGTTGGTTTTGTATTTTACCCTTTTTGTTCATATGCGGCGTTTGTTTTGTCATTTTTGTTCCTCATCTGTCCTATCTACTTTGGTACCTCTGTAGGCTGTGCTTCGTGATTGTGCTATTCCGTGCGTATCTACAATTATATTTTGATATTTCATGTGAATAGTAGATGATTCATATGAAATGTAAATCCTTATTTTCTCTCAAAATTAAAAACAAACCTCAGGATGCCGTCTGCTACAAAGTGTGGGTCAGGTTCTCTCCCTTCTGCAGAAATCTGTAATGCCCCTGTGCAGATGTCATCAACAACAAAAATTGTGACTCTTTGCTCGTGGTCGGCTTGCAAGTTGGATTTTTGCTTTATGAAATAAAACACGAAATGTAACATGGCTGGGTATATTAACTATTTGAAATTAAATCCAGAAGCTGAAGCACCACAACATATAACTCTTAATGTATTAAGATGGTCAAATGGCATACTGGGACAAGGCAGGTTCAGATCAGCTCGTGTATTCGCGAAATCAAACTAGGGACTTCTTGTCCGCTTACAGAATCAATGAATACCCCAATCAGAGGGCGTGGTTGCAGGGACCCTTTTCGCACCTTGCTTATCATTAGTACATATTATTAGAAAATGCTTTCAAAAAAATACATGTAGTAGTAGACCTGGAACTTAGTCAGCGCCTACCTGGCAAAATATCTTCTCTTTATGTCAGTTATCCCATAAATGAAGAAGATGCTTGGTTTAATTCTGGAAAGGTATTTAATCAACAGTATGCCCTATGCTTCTAATCATTACGAAAACATGCATATTAAAATATATTGAAAATTTTACAACCTAAAACTGAAAAGTTTTCAGATAAAAATTTTGATATTTTTTCATATATCTGCTCAAAACATAGATTGCGGTACTCGTTATCTATGTTTTTGAGCAGAAATAAAAAGAAATAATGTATACCCCTGTAAACCCAAGTTTTACTTTATAAAAGTAGGGTTTAAGGGAGTCATATTATATAGGTATGTTTTCGTGATAGTATGCTTAATATTTTATTTTCAAAAGAATGCCTTCGGCTTTACTAGTTCATCTCTCCGACTCCCTTCCTGCCCCCTTCCTCCACCCCATGTAGTCGACGTCACCTTCAGAAATTAATTAATAATATTAAAGATAAAATTTAAAAATGTTATACGGAGTTACGAAGTCAAATATATTAGCACATGTTTCAAGGTCAGCACGTGGGCAACACTTCTCCTAGATTAGGATATGGAGTAATTATTCTGGGCCCAGTTGTTCAAAGCATCATTAGCTTAACAAGCTCGTTAAGGGTCATTTCATTAACTGTTTTAGTGGATTCAATATATAATATTCTGATATTTTTGCTGACAAAATGTGAGTAGCTTTTGCACAGCAAAAGCTACTCACATTTTTTCAGCAAAAAATTCAGGCATATTTGCGTATCACTCGATGTAAATTTTAACGTATCGTTAACTAACGACATCGTTAGATTTGAACAACTGGGTCCTGCATGTCTCAGTTACCTGAGTTTAGTATCTTTGTTAAAATTATAGACAGAAACGTAGCAATTCAAGGTGAATTGATACATATTAAAGGGAGGCAACTATGTCAAAATTGCTTTACCTCCTTTCTTTCATTTTAGAGTATACCCCTTTTTAGAAGGGACTAGTGGTACAGTAAGGCAAACAGGAAGTCAAAAAAAGTTTTCACCTTTTGTAGAAAATAGCAAAAACTTACCAAATGCATCAGTCCCCTTAATGAATAGATTAGGTAACAACGAACATATCTTTTTCCCAATAACTTTTACTGTTACATGTAAATTAAATGTTATCTGATAAGAATCTGGAACTTTGAAGTCTAATTAAGTGTGAGATAGTAGACACCTGCGGAGTAAAATATTAATCACACTAAGTGGACGCCAGGTCCTAGGAAACCCTACATTATTGCGTTATGAACAGGACATGAAACATATCGTCTAAACATGACCTTTCCTGTTGAACACAAACTTGTGCAAAATATTTCGAAATCAGGATCTCTATACTGAGAGGACATGCTGACCTGTTTTAATCTTCCTCTTCGTAAATTCCATTACATTATGTACAAACAAGACAACAGCCGTCATGTCTTATGTGACAACGGAAGTGCAGATCCGCATCACGAAAACATGCCTATTTAATTTTGCCCCCCCCCCCCCCCCCTAAAACTCCACTTCTATATAGTAAAACAGGGGTTTACAGGGGTATACATTATTTTTTTTATTTCTGTTCAAAAACATAGATTGTGGGTACTCGTTTGAACCGCCTCACCGAGGCGGTTCGAACGAGTACCCACAATCTATGTTTTGAGCAGAAATATAAAAAATATCAGAATTTTTTATCTGAAAAATTTCCTTTTTTGTTGGTAACAATTTCAGTATATTTGAATAGGCGTGTTTTCGTAATGGATTTCCCATCCGTGTTACCCTGGACTACCGAAGAGCACAAAAGTCCATGATCAGACTAAGCGTTTACTCAGGGTGATCTGGACGCTCTGATCACATATGGTATAAATGCCATTTTCGCATGCTACGCATCTGCGCATGATGATTTGTCTATGTGTTGGCTTAGTTTATATTTAGATAAACTAAGCCAAAGCGTAAAAGATGCACCATACCGACTATTATACCATATTTACCAAACATACTTGGAAACCATAGCTCCTTACCAAACGCCTTCTAAATGTGAACAGGTTTGTGTCACTACCCGAGAAAAAGGACCTTAGAACATATTCGCACAGCAAAGATCCAGACCAGCCTGCGCATCCGCGCAGGCTGGTCAGGATCTTTGCTGTTCACCTACACAATAAAGGGACCTTATTGAAGACATAGGAATAATAATGAAGATATTGACTCGACACGTGGCAAATTGGTCCGGTGCTTCGCCATTCGTATTGCCCTAAGGACCGTTCTGTCAGCCGATGGCCCAAATATCTGCATAAAAATAAAATTGACAATAAAACGGATCGTGTAGGAAATGCTGTGTCCCGGCTCAGCTGACAGACTAAATACGGCAGAATCACAGTATCCATAATATACGTAGTTAATAAATGAGGCTTAACATAATACACAGTCGAACTTCAATGGCTCGAACATCTTTGTGACCATGGAAATTTGTTCGAGAGATGGGTAGTTCGAGCCAATGTGATTTAATCATGGCGTCAGATCAGGAAGCAAATGGCGATAATTTATGGAAATGTTTTCGATCTTCAACAAAATAATGGCATGTTGCGTGTACTCATTAGAATCGCCTCGATGAGGCGATTCTAATGAGTACACACAACATACAATTTCAAAATAAAATAAGAAAATTTCCCTCCATATTTGTTTTCTTGAGCTATCGGGAAAAATTCGTAGGGACTCAAAAAATGAGTTCAGTAAGCCATGGTAAACGAGCCATCGGTGTTCGAGCCGTTGAAGTTCGACTGTAATGCCTTGTCTTGGTACTTTCTGGCAATATACTTTTGAAGTAGAGTCAACATTTCAGAAAACAGAGCAAAAATGCTCTGACAATCTAAGCTATGTAGACCCTATTCAAACTTCCTTTTAACTGCAAAAGAGCAAGCGAGTAAGGTTTAACATTGTTTGTCAAACTTCCAGGGGTTTTGTGACACGCCCGTCACATCATTTGACAGCATCTGCGCAGTCGGATCAGTCTACTTCATGCGCTCTGTGAATAGATTCGCAGTTTTGTTTCAGGTGCACAGCAGGATGTCGAAGACTGGTCAGACTGTGCATATGCAAAAGCAGAGCCGAGTTTTAGAGTGACCAGCCTTCATAGTCATGATATTATTTTGGTTGCATTTTAGTGGATTATCAAAGAAGATTATAAGAAAAAACTAGTTAGTCACTGGAGACTGCAGCCAGTCTTTATGATGAAGTACGGAAGACGTTTTACGGCCTCTACACGGCACTTAACACCAGCTGCAGTGAAGTAAAAAAAAATCTATAAAGGCTGTCCTTGGAATATCGAACATATATATATAAAAGAATGAAAATGAGAGTGTCAGATTCACTTAAATTCTTCATATGTCAGCAATGTAGCTACTAGCTACGACAAGCGGTGGTCCAAGATATTAGAATAGATTCAATGAATGCAATGAAAATAAATGTAAAAAACTGCACTATGATGAGTAACGGTAAGACTATTTACGGCCTCCACATGGCATATAACACCAGCTGCAGTGAAGTGAAGTGAATTGAAGTGAAAATCTATAAAGGTTGACGTTGGAAACGCTGAATACATAAAAATCGAAAAACTGAGTCTCATTGAAACTCTTCATATGACAGCAACGTAGTATGCAGGGCTGTAGTTGCACCACAATCGGCTGTTGTAACGTATTAAATGAAGAAGGAGAGTGGAGGGGGACCCTCAATGTATTGGCTGTCCATGGATTGTTTAAAACCTGTCATTACGAAAACACGCCTATTCAAATACACTGAAAATTTTACAACCAAAAAATGACAAATTTTCAGATAAAACATTCTGATATTTTCACATTTCTGCTCAAAAATAGATTGTGGACGGTTCTAACGAGTACCCACAATCTATGTTTTTGAGCAGAAATAAGAAAAATAATGTATACCCCTGTAAACCCCAGTTTTACTATATAAAAATGGGGGTTTAAGGGGGTCAAAATTATATAGGTATGTTTTCGTGATGATATTGCGACATCATATCTCCTTACCATGATTAATTTCAAAATTCAACAGGTACATCCTGTTGATGTGTTTAATCTGCGGTGGGTAGCAAACAGTGTGGACCCTGATCAGACGCCACAGTCTGTGACGCCTAATCTGGTCTACACCGTTAAGTCAAGCCTGTCTGTCCAAATACTTAGATCAGAGACTGCGCTATAATCGTATATACGACACAATAAACATGACATTAGACTGTATCTGCTTTTATCTCTGATCAGAGAACAGATTTTAATTATTTAGACAAAAAATACTAGTAGTGATAAAACGTTTTTTGTTCATCAAATATAAACGCAAATCTCGATAGTATTCAGTGTTCAAACTAAGTGTGTAACTGATCTACCACGATGGCAAATGACACCCAAGAGAAACACAATTTAACATACATCACAGGGAAAAAAGCATTTTACATAGACTGGTCATAATCATTAACAAGAGTTTCTGAAGTAGACTATTCCATCCTTGGATTTGGACATGTCCACTGACGCAAATAGGGGTTACAGTCTTAAGTCAAAAACAGAATGATAAACAGTGTAGATCCGTCTCATCTGGATCTACAATGTTTGCAGATGTATCTGGTTTAGTCTGCAGGGATGAAAAGGTTATTATTAATAAGTTGTCTGCTTTTATATGGAATATATGTAGCAAAATAACAAGACGTCTGACTCAGTTGTGCTAGTGCACACAGACGGGTTTCACACGGACTCTGGTATAATAATTGTTGTTTGAAGTTTATTTTCGAGGCACATGAGCAACTCATTATTATTCATGAATAATGAAGGGCATCATTAGTACTCAAAGACTGATGCAAAACTGTTTTAATTAATGGTCTTGTAATCAAACGAGTCCCCTTGATATAGAATTTATGAGACATTACTTAGAGAAACAATCACATTGTCAAACATGTGCATCAAACTTTAGACATGAAATTAAAAGAAATGAGAATAAAAACTATTTCTGCCAAATAAAAGCTCAGGTGCAGTGTTATAGTTTGAATTTTAACACATTTACATGTACGTGTACGTCGATCAAAAATTGGTCATAACGTAGAGCAAGACAGAGCAGATTATGACAGCTGAGCTTTGCTATAGTTTACCCATTTATACCGAGTGGACTCTTCTACCTCTACTCTTTTAACAGGTCTATTTCCAATAAAAGGGGTGTCAGGTTACTTATTATTATAATAACGTTTTCTAAAAATTCGTGTATGTAATGCAAACAGTGTAGACCCTGATCAGACGCCGCGTTCTGCGGCGTCTGATCTAGGTCTACACTGTATGCCAACGTCCCTTTTCTGGGAAGCCAGGCATAAATGGGTAAAGGTATATAACTCTGGTTCCGGTCTTTAGTTTTTGCTGAATTTCCTGAGTTTCAGAAAAACGCTTGTGTTTATCAAAAAGAATTAATCCTCAGCTTGTCGTAACTTGGTTCGGAAGAGTGTCTTACGAGCAAGGTCAAACTTTGAAGAAGCGCCGCCAGATGTCATGTAACATCAATTATGGATTCATGACAGGAAATAAAGGAATAATAGAGGTTTTATTATTATTATTATTATTATTATTAGTAGTAGTAGTAGTAGTAGTAGCAGCAGCAGTAGTAATAGTATATGCTTCAAACATGATGAGCCTATTCGGTGCATAATAAATAATGTTAATAAGATGATTTTGGATCAACACATCCAGACTAATACTCCAGTCATTAAATTGTAAGTATTGTTATTTCGCGGCTATTATACGTATAAACAAGGGTGAGCCAATAAGTAACCAGCCTAACTTATTTCCGGTTGAGATCCACCTCTTCTTTTTCGATGTAATTGCCCTCTAGTGTGATGCACTTAGACCAACGGTGTTCAAGTGCCATCAGCCCAGAACTGAAAAAGTCAGTCCTTTCCATTGACCCTCTCCTCAACTGCCGTCACGACTTCTTCATCAGACCGGAAATGAAGTCCACGGATATTTTTTTTCAAGTTTGGAAATAGGGGAAGAAGTTGCTAGGAGCTAGGTCAGGCGAATAGGCAGGATGTGGTATTAATTCATACCCGTTTCGCTCTACAGCATCCGTTGCAACTTTGCAAGTGTGGACTCTCGCGTTGTCCTGTTGCAGCAAAACACCTTTAGAGAGTTAACCTCGGCGTTTTTCACGGATGGTGGTTCTCAGCTGGTCTAACATGTTTGCATAGTACACTCCAGTTATTGTACTTCTCTTGGGTAAAAAGTCCAACATAATACTGCGGCCATCACCTTGCCAGCAGATGGTTGCGTCTTGAACTTCTTTGGCCTCGGGGACCCAGGTCCTACCCATTGACGATTCTGAGCTTTATTCTCTGGCTCATAATAATGAACCAAAGTCTCATCTACTGTCACTAGACGCAAAAGAAAATAATCTTTTGACCTAAAACGCTTCAACAAGGCGCTGCATACTGATGCTCTGGTTGCCATTTGCTCAGCGCTAAGGGATTTGGGGACCAAACGGGCTGTTAGCTTGCGCATACCCAAGCGATCATGTAAAATTGTTGAAACGCTACCATGTGAAATGTGTAATGCATTCGCTATTTCGTCCACCTTAACTCGCATATCAGAGTACACCAGATCTCGTACTTTGTTACACATTTCTTCGTCGGTGGCATCTGGTGGGCATCCAGACCTGGTTTCGTCTTCTAAAGACGTTCTACTGCGTTTGAATTCCCCAACCCAGAATTTAACTTGTGCATACGATGGTGCAGAAGACCCATAAACATTGGTCAACTCGCAATGTATTTCCTGACCTGTTTTCCCTTTCAAATACAAGTACCGAATTACAGCACGGTACTCAACTTTTGACGAAAAGTTTACTTTTGCATCGCTAGCCGGGTTTGACATTCAATATCTTATGAGTGAATGACACGATAAGAGTGAAATTTTGCCCTCAGGCCTAAAACATATATTGTGACAAGGCATGAAAATCTTTGGTGTCTCGGTCTATTGGAAATGGGATAGGCTGGTTACTTATTGACTTGCCCTCGTATAAACCGCCGCGCGGCTGGTTATCTCACAAGGGACGGATCATGACAAAAGAAAGTGAGGCCAAGAAGTTGAGGAGAGGGAAAACAGGAAGTTGAATGACATAAGTAAAATGATATCTCATATTTTAACACTAATAGTTGATTTAACACAGACAATAAAACACACGCAGGCACCAAACACCATCCCAAACAATGATAGTTTTCGGCCAACATCATGTGAAATGATTCGGGTACTGAATATTTTATTATCAACTGTATCTTCTACAACTCAACAGACCAAAGACATATTAACGATAAGCAGATCGCGCCAATGGAATGAGGAAGATGTGCGATCAAAACTATGTACAGCGGAAAATGGGAAATTAAAATGAGGAAGAAAAAGGAGGTGTTTGGAAATGTGATTTAGAACAATGGCCATAAGGAGATTATTTCGAATGGTTATCGGGAGACATAATAATTATTATCGTTCCGAAGTATTTACAGAGGAAAGAATTTAACAACGAATAAGAAAATGGGTTGGGAAAAGTAGCGTTACAAGATTACAAAGCTGGGGTAGAGCTGCAGTAGGTTTCGGGCCCAACGATACCTAACAAGACCCCAACAGACAGACAAGGAGGAATTTATAAAAGAAAAAATTCAAGGGAATACGAGAGATTTTTTGAATGTCTGGAATGAAGCAATAGCTTCGAATGAACCGATCTCAAGATGAAGATGAAAAAAAAGAAACATTAGCAAAAGCAATATGAAACAATTTTTAAGGATTAATAAAAAATAAGAAATCCATTTTACCAGAATCCATTTAAAGGACAAATTATATGGAGTCGCTTAACAAGATCACTTGAACATTACGAAAACAAGCTTATTCAAATATATTGAAAATTTTACTACCAAAAAAGGAAAATTTTCAGATAAAAATTCTGATATTTTTCATATTTCTTCAAAAACACAGAATTAAGGTAATCGTTAGAACCGCCTCGGCGAGGCGGTTCTAACGAGTTCCCACAATCTTTGTTTTTTACAAAATAAGAAAAATAATGTATACCCCTGTACACCCGCGTTTTACTAGATAAAAGTGAGATTTAAAGGGGTCAAAATTATATAGGCGTGTTTTCGTGATGAAAAAATTGTCCATCCGCTGAAGGTGACAATATTACAAGCAGAAACCATTCTCACACTAAAAATCAAATACGGAAACAAAACTATACATTACGAAAACACGCCTATTCAAATATATTCAAAATTTCACCTCCAATAACTGAAAATTTTCAGATAAAAATTCTTTTTTTTTTCACATTTCTGCTCAAAACATAGATTGTGGGTACTCGTTAGAACCGCCTCGGTGAGGCGGTTCTAACGAGTACCCACAATCTATGTTTTGAGCAGAAATAAGAAAAATAATGTATACCCCTGTAAACCCCAGTTTTACTATATAAAAGTGGGGTTTAAGGGGGTCAAACTTATATAGGTATGTTTTAGTGATGAAGTGAAAATACCCAGCAAATGCCACAGTCATGAAGCATGGCCTTCCGACGACACAAGAATAAAAGAAAAGGTGATGAACAAATAATGAGAAAACACACTCCACATTAAGAAAACATGCCTATTCAAATATACTGAAAATTTTACCACCAAAAAATGAAAATTTTCAGATAAAAAATCCTGATATTTTTTATACTTCTGCTCAAAACATAGATTGTGGGTACTCGTTAGAACCGCCTCGTTGAGGCGGTTCTAACGTGTACCCACAATCTATGCTTTGAGCAGAAATAAGAAAAATAATTAATACCCCTGTAAACCCCAGTTTTACTATATAAAAGTGGGGTTTAAGGGGGTCAAAATTTTATAGGCATGTTTTCGTGATGAAATATAAAACAAACGTCAAAAAGATTGCATTTGGAAACAAAGAACACACTACAGATTAGAAAGTGGGAGTCTCGGTTTTATTGAGACTCTTCATAAGCAGTAATGAAGTTTGAATCACTGCTTACACCTTCTAGCGTATACGTGAGCAGAACTCCATTTTCAAATAAACCACAATGGGCCCAATGATCCCAAAGGAAATGAAATATAATCTACACTATGGTGATGTACGGGGAGACATTCTACCGCCGTCACACGGCTAAACAGCAGCTGCAGTGAAGTAATATAAACGTCAAAAGATTGCCTTTGAATAAACCCCCCCGACGCACAAAGAAGAGTTGCAACAGAAGAACCGCCTTAGAACGGTCAGTAGGACAACTACTGGGGGCTTAAGCTAGTTTTACTCTCGCAAAAAATCAGCCTTAATTCTGAGGCAGCTCCAAACTACAAATATAGGTTCGGTCTGCATACGAGTCTTCTACCCCTAAGACTAATGTCTTGTCAACACTACGAAAACAAGCCTATTCAAATATATTGAAACTTTTACCACCAAAAAATGAAAATTTTCAGATAAAAAAAAACTCTGAAATTTTTAATATTTCTGCTCAAAACATAGATTGTGTTACTTGTTAGAACCGCCACGGCGAGGCGGTTCTAATGAGTACCCTCAATCTATGTTTTTGAGCAGAAGTAAGAAAAATAATATATTCCCCTGTAAACCCCAGTTTTACTATATAAAAGTGGGGTTTAAGGGAGTCAAAATTATATAGGCATTTTTCGTGACGTCAGAACAAGCCAGAACACCGGAAGCTCGAGCACACTAACCTTGAGGAAGGTAAATGAAACAGAAATTAAAGCATTTATTAAGGAACACTTTTGCATAAATAATTACGAACAAGGTGAGCCGTCAGAAAAAAATTAAAAGTTCAGTCGAACTTACTAAAGGTAGAAATGCAGCACTTTATCATTTTATAACAAAAAATATTAAATGCCCATTTCAGGATTTACCGACGAATTCACGTGTCCATATTACTTTAAATAACGACAGACAATCCTTACCTTTAACAAGTGACTCCTTAATAATAAAAGAAGCAGACACATTACTAAAACATGCCTATTCAAATATACTGAAAATTTTACCACCAAAAATTGAAAATTTTCAGTTAAAAAAATCCTAATATTTTTCATATTTCTGCTCGAATCATAGATTGTGGGTACTCGTTAGAACCGCCTCGGCGAGGCGGTTCTAACGAGTAACACAATCTATGTTTTGAGCAGAAATAAGAAAAATAATGTATACCCCTGTAAACCCCAGTTTTACTACATAAAAGTGGGGTTTAAGGGGGTCAAAGTTATATAGGCATGTTTTCGTGATGAAGGTCGGGGGCTTTGTTACATGTATACTAAATAAAGATTACTGTAAAAGCAAAATGCTTGATATTCTTGAGGACGACACATTCTACAGATTGTTCAAACAGGAGATAAAAGAAGCAATTCAAATACAGAGATAAATACATGAAATCAATAAAATAAATTATCTGTTGGGTTTCTGCTGATCTGTCCCTTCATTGTTCGCCTATGACATGAGGATTTTTTTTTTCTCAAAAAGATCATTATTGGTGAAATAATGGTAAATCCATTTCAGATAAACTCAAATTCATGGCATGTGCAAGCAGGTAGGACATATTCATCCGTACAGTTTAGTCACAATGTACAATAAACCTACTCAGTACACGTACCCCCGTCACCACGGAGATTTTTTAACCTTTACATGTACCACTCTCTCGGCAATGTCAGCAAACAACAAATTTTTAATATGCTTCTTATTTTTCACTGAAAACATGGTTTGACACTAAATCTTCTGTGAAAAAAAAAAAAAAAAAAAAAAAAAAAAAAAAAAAATTCAATATGTTGTCTCAATGCTAAGCGTTACATTACGAAAACGCGCCTATTCAAATATATTGAAAATTTTACAACCAAAAAAGTAAAAATTTCAGATAAAAAAAACAAACTCAGATATTTTTCATATTTATATTTCTGCAAAAAATAAAACAGATTGTAGGTACTCGTTTGAACCGCCTCTGCGAGGTGGTTCTAACGAGTACCCACAATTTATGTTTTTTAGCTAAATAAGAAAAAATGTATACCCCTGTAAACCCCAGTTTTACTATATAAAAGTGGGATTTAAGAGGGTCAAAATTATAAAGGCGTGTTTTCGTGATGAAAGAAAAAAAAATAACTCTGAGTATACTGTGCGCATTTTTAGACACATCCAGGTTCATGGTGATTGCATACGTCAGTTTTAACTTTGATGGTTTAATTATTGAATACATTTAGAAATATCTGAAAATTCTACATTAGATATTGCGCTTTCAGCATCTTTATTGATTCATAATTGTCCTAGAGATTGCTTTGGACGAAAGTGTACAGACGGCATATGTATGAGATGTTTATTTATTTTTCAAGAAAATATGGCTTGAGAGTTCATTAAAATTATCTTCCTTGGAATACAATTTGAATAAAATATGAAACTTTATTTGAAGTGTAGGAGTGTCGAGCCTTATTTTCTGTGAAAAATATGCATATACATACATTACTACATGTAATTGTCGCTACATAGAACTAAAATTGAAATGTACATGATATGGAATATAAAAAGAAAAGCCAGCATATGAATCTATTTCTCAGATTATTATTTATAAGGTTCATGGTGTGTGTGTGTGTGTGTGTGTGTGTGTGTGTGTGTGTGTGTATATATATATATATATATATATATATATATATATATCGCGAACATATGCAGCTTCTTCTTGATAAGGTGCGGACAATGACTCAGATCAGCCTTCGCACCCACGCATTCTAAGCAAGGCCTTTAATGTTCGCTTACGGCAACTGTAGACACGACAGAAAAAAAAATTCTCATGAGATTCCAGGGGTGTACACTCCGGTCTGGCCTGATCATTCGGTCTTTCTGTATCGTATTTATCCCGTGTTTACTGACAGATAGGCCTAAGTAACCAGTGTAGACCAGAGCCCCGTTGTTCAAAACTAACGCTGCCATTAGTTAACTCATTGTTAAAACTTTGATCATTAAATATGGCATATACGCTAATATTTTTGCTGAAAAAATGTGCGCCAAAGCTACTCACATTTTTTCAGCAAAAATACCCGTGAATTACATACTGTACTTACTAATGCAGTTAACATTTTGACGAGCTCGTTAAGCTAACGACGCTTTGAACAACTGGGCCCAAGATAAGATGCCAGAGAACGCGCCCTCTGATAAGAGTCTACAATACTGGCCAGTCATCCGAAGTTGAGTTTTCTTTTTTCATGGTTGAGCTTTATTGTACAGAATTTTAACTCTTTCATTCCTCAGTTACAGAAGAGGACTTTTCCATCTTTGGATTTCGTCCGGTTCTCTATTGCAAAATTGGATGTCGAAACTTAAAACACATACACACGCTTACAGAGAGAGAGAGAGAGAGAGAGAGAGAGAGAGAGAGAGAGAGAGAGAGAGAGAGAGATGCAAACAGTACAAATCCTGACCTGACGGTTCATTACGAGCCATCTCATCTGGATCTACACCGTATGCGCACAGGTGTCCGTTTTTGTCTCAAGGGCTTTCTGGTTAGTTCTAAAGAAAAGACGCCTCATATTGGTACAAGTGAACTGTTTACTGCAGAAAGTACGTTTGAAATTATGGCAAATGTATTTCAATTTCCCAATAATGCTACATCTTAGGTAACAGACTACTAAATCTCAACAGACGCTGATTTGACGCCAGAACTGGTCAAAAAGTACAATCCATGCTGTTTTGGCAAAAGCCATAGGCAAAATAATATGGCTTAAAAGCTGGCTTCGAAAATGAAACTAGAAAGTAATTTAGAAAACTTGTCGAGACCTGGTAAATAATTTGGGGTCAGTCCTTTTAAGGTTCTTACATGAAACATAACCTACCACACCATTTCTGGTTTTGGACTTTGCATAGGGACTGCTGTCTAGGGTTCACCTTTTTACCTTAAAACAAAAACCTGCGGGTTCCAGAACATTTGTAGAAATGTATATTTAGGCGGCGCCATGAAAAACGCGCAGTCGGATCAGGATCTTCACTGTTCGCTAAAAGAGTCATTGGATTACTACTGAATGTATAAATGGAGAGCAAAGGTCTAGACGATACTTTGCGCATCCGCAGGACAATCGGTATCAGCGCAATTACGAAAACACGCCTATTAAAATATATTAAAAACTTCACCACCAAAAACTGAAAGTTTTCAGATAAAAATTCTGATACTTTTCACATTTCTGCTAAAAACATAGATTGTGGGTACTCGTTAGAACCGCCTCACCGAGGCGGATCTAACGAGTTCCCACAATCTGCTTAAAACACAGATTGTGGGTACTCATTAGAACCGCCTCATCATAGATTGTGGGTACTCGTTAAAACCGCCTCACCGAGGCGGTTCTAACGAGTACCCACAATCTATGTTTTTGAGCAGATATAAGAAAAATAAAGTATACCCCTGATAACCTCAGTATAATTAAAGAAAAGTTGGTTTTAAGGGGGTCAAAGTTATATAGATATGTTTTTGTGTCGATTTGGCTCATGTTCGAATGCAGTCTTTTGTGAGCGGTCAATTTTATTTATGGAAAAATCAGTAGTAGTCACAATTCTCTTGCACCACGTTGACATATCTTTTTAAAATGTATACTATTTTAGCTATATTCAAGATAAGCCATTTTTATATATAAAAATATTGACTGTCTTCACATTTCTC
The DNA here is from genome assembly GCA_964016985.1 of Anodontia alba. Lineage (NCBI taxonomy): Eukaryota > Metazoa > Mollusca > Bivalvia > Lucinida > Lucinidae > Anodontia > Anodontia alba. The sequence goes on from OZ024826.1 coordinate 27,078,889, forward strand.
AAAGAAAATTGAAACTCATTATGAAGAAGCGCCCCAGGAATATTTTGATTACTGTGCACAATGACCCATTTACGTCGAGTGGACTATTCTACCATAACACTTTGGACCGGTGAAATTCTAATGACAGGGTGTCTGATCTGGTCGACTATGTTTTGTAGATCTTCCTGTATTTAATGCAAACAGTGTAGACCCTGATCAGACGACGACTAAAATGGGAGAAGACAGATGCACGTAGTAAAAATGTTGCTAGAAGTAACACTTAAATGAAAACCTGGTTTTCATCACGAAAACATGCCTTTATAATTTTGACCCCCTTAAACCCCATTTTCATATAGTAAAACTGGGGTTTACAGGGGTATACATTATTTTTTCTTATTCTTGCTCAAAAACATAGAATGTTGGTACTCGTTAGAACAGCCTCGCCGAGGCGGTTCTAACGAGTACCTACAATCTATGGTTTGACCAGAGATATGAAAAAATATCAGAGTTTTTATCTGAAAATTTTCAGTTTTTTGGAGGTGAAATTTTTAGTATATTAAACAGGCGTGTTTTCGTGAAAACTTGTCGAATGATGAAATATCTGCCTAATAGTGTAGACTTCTACATACCCTTCTTTCACTATATATACTACTTATGTGTTTTATGCAGCAGATCCTGCTATTTAAAGACTAGACAGTTACAGATCAAGGTCAGTAAGGCTTAAATGACGGCAAGCATCGTATTACCGATGTGGTTTCGAAAGAAACTCCATCACGAAAACATGCCTATGTAATTTTGACCCCCTTAAACCCCACTTTTATATAGTAAAACTGGGGTTTACAGGGGTATACATTATTTTTCTTATTTTTGCTCGAAACAACCGAGGCGGTTCTAACGAGTACCCACAATCTATGTTTTGAGCAGAAATATGAAAAATATCAGAGTTTTTTTTTAATCTGAAAATTTCAGTTTTTGGCGGTGAAATTTATATATTTGAATAGGCGTGTTTTCGTATTGCGTAGAGGACCACAACCAATCATTATTTTCTAGTATTTACTGGTCTGGGCAAAATGTTTAAAGTATCATACGTGTTCTACTACAGTCGAACTTCAATGGCTCGAACATCTTTAGGACCATGGGTATTAATTAGTTCTAGAATTGGGAAACTGAACATCTGTGGGTTAATGATAACGCCAGGTCAGAGGGCAAATGGGGCCAGAATCATGCGATACTATAAAATGTATCAAAGGATAGCAAATACCCGGACGAGATCTTGCGCATGCGCAGGATGATGAAAATCCGCACATTTTGCGCATACCCAAAGACACGTTTTAGCTTGGCGCGGCCCATATGTAAATGATTATTCAATCTATCAACTGTATACAGCTGCGTTGTTCTATAGAAGGACAGTGCGACTGGTGGCCGCCGGACTCTTTATTCTCTCCGAGATTACCATGAAATAGGGGCTCACATGGGAAAAGTAAGCCTTATCTCAAATGCGAAACGCGAATATCTAGCTCAATACATCTCTGTGCAACCTGTAGGAGGTTTGTGTTACGTTGTAAATAGTCTACAGTACTTCCATGTCATACTTGGGCGGAACAAATGCTCAAGAGAAGACACGTCGTCTCGTCGTCTCGTCCGAATCTCTGCTGTCCAAATATGGGAAATGCTGTTTTTCCTACAGCGAGCCTCAGATGTGCGTGCTTCTTTATTGACAGCCACAATCAGTTTCCAGCTCGCTTCATCATAAATAGCGAAGGCTGGGCAAAAATCCATAACTCGGAGAGATAAGCTCAAATAATCGATTTAACAACATTTCGCATAAATGCTAAACTCGGACTACTTGTATTAAGAGTCCAATTAAACTTTTCATCATGACTCGTTGTTCGTAAAAGCTATAACGGTTCAATGACAGGAAGTGACGACACAGGTCACGTGTTGCACTAGACTGGTTCATAAAAGTAAAATGGTTTTATCGGACTATTATAGTCCCTGGAACGCACTGAGCTAATGCGGATAAAATAGTTGGATGAAATAGTATGACATAAACTTCTGTTTCTTGGTGACAAATACCTTTCTTTTGAAATGGATTTAAAGAAATAAACAACAGGAAACAGTGATGTCGATCAAACAATGGCTTGTTTCTAAGGAATTATTAGTATTTAGATAAGGTAGGAAATCAATGTAAGCTATAGTATTACTTTTAATCAATGTTAAAGAATACGAGATAAAAAAGGCAGGCAAAATGGTATATATCTTTAGTCAGCCGTATTTCAGAATCTCACAAGCGTCATCGCTGGAGCTCGCTATTTCGCAAGACTGGGATACTCAGTTATATAGTGTAGTTAATTATTAGTTACCTATCCTTGTAAATTATATAATTTCTTTTGATCATTGTTTAAAAACATGAGATACAGAAGGTAGAAACAAAGTTAAAATACAGTAAAATCCCGCTATTAAGACCATTCGAAAATAAGACCACTCCGCTTTAAAGACCAGATTTTGCATCACGAAAACACGCCTATATATTTTTGACCCCCTTAAACCCCACTTTTATATAGTAAAACTGGGGTTTACAGGGGTATACATTATTTTTCTTATTTCTGCTCAAATACATAGATTGTGGCTACTCGTTAGAACCGCCTCATCGAGGCGGTTCTAACGAGTACCCACAATCTATGTTTCGAGCAGAAATATAAAAAAAAATATCAGAGTTTTTCATCTCAAAATTTTCCGTTTTTGGAGGTGAAATTTTCTATATATTTGAATAGGCGTGTTTTCGTAATGGCCAGTACCAAATAACATTTACTTGTTATTCTGCATAGCTCCAGATAATAGGAGATATCCGCATAATGTTTTTTCTTATTTCGCCACAAAAATATGTTGTGACACGCGTTAGAAGCGCCTCGCTGCGGCGCTTCTAATGAATACCATAACATAGTTTTTGTGGAGAAATAAGAACAAAAATGGTGCTTCGAATTAGTACCATAACATATTTTAATTGGAGAAATAAGAAAAATATCAATACTTGTTTTGCTGAAAAAAAAAAAACAAACAAACACATATCTTAAGCTTTGTTCTACATTCAGTATTAAGACCGCCGCGCTAAAAAGACCAGTGGTACCAAAGGTTGTTTTAATAGCGAAAGTTTATGTATATTGTATACAACCATCTTTGTGATCAGGTTCACTGGAGTAGTTTCATCGGTGAAACTCTTTGTTTCGCAATGTTATGAAACTTAATATATTTGTAGTTATTAGTCAAATGATTTAACTAAAATACAAGTATTCAACGTTCATCTTGCCTCTCATATATTTTATGCCATGCTGTTTTCCATCATCATAGTCCATTACGAAAACACGCCTATTCTTATATACTGAAAATTTTACCACCAAAAAATGAAAATTTTCAGAAAAAAAATTCTGATATTTTTCATATTTCTGCTCAAAACATAGATTGTGGGTACTCGTTAGAACCGCCTCGCCGCGGCGGTTCTAACGGGTACCCACAATCTATGTTTTGAGCAAAAATAAGAAAAATAATGTATACCCCTGTAAACCCCAGTTTTACTATATAAAAGTGGGGTTTAAGGTGGTCAAAATTACATAGACATGTTTTCGTGATGACCAAAACATTTGCGCAGTTTTATTTACAAGAGTCCACAAGTTTCCATAAAAGTGCAAATTACTAGATTAAATGTAGGTAGGCACTCTAAAATAATTTAAGCATATAGTTATTCTTAAGTTCTAAATGCATATCATTCGAAACTGTCAATAAAATAAATAAAATATAGAGCAAAATAAACACGTTACATGTATGTTTTATTTTATTATTTTTTTTACTTAACTTTGCATTACACTTTTACGCTTAGCACTCTGGGTAATTTTTTTAGCAGATAATATATTGAAATATTTTTTTCTTATTTTTCCCATAAAAGAGTTTTTGACATTTTGTGCGATTTGTCTCCAGTGGAGACAACTTGCTTGAAATATCAAAACCTGTTTTCTGGAAAAAACAAACAAACAAACAAAAAAAAAAACAAAAAAAAACAACATAAATTATTAATCAATTTTTCGTTTGCTGAATTAAAGATACAATTAAAAAGGAAAAGTCTATTGCCAGTGGACTGGTAATAGCCATTTTACGTTAGAACAGCATTGTCATTACCAGTCGACTGGTAATAGCTAATTAAACGAAGAACCGCTATTTTCAGTCTGGAAAATAGGTAGTCGTTATTCGAGACTTAATTTTGACAATACATTAAGATCACCTATTGTAGGGGAGAGGAAACTGGTTGTTTTGCCGTTTCATGGCTGAAACCATCACAAAAACATGCCTATATAATTTTGACCCCCCACCTTTAACCCCACTTTTATATAGCAAAACCTGTTTTCTGGAAAAAAAAACAAACAAAAAAAACAAAACAAAAAAAAACCCCATAAATTATTAATCAATTTTTCGTTTGCTGAATTAAAGATACAATTAAAAAGGAAAAGTCTATTGCCAGTGGACTGGTAATAGCCATTTTACGTTAGAACAGCATTGTCATTACCAGTCGACTGGTAATAGCTAATTAAACGAAGAACCGCTATTTTCAGTCTGGAAAATAGGTAGTCGTTATTCGAGACTTAATTTTGACAATACATTAAGATCACCTATTGTAGGGGAGAGGAAACTGGTTGTTTTGCCGTTTCATGGCTGAAACCATCACAAAAACATGCCTATATAATTTTGACCCCCACCTTTAACCCCACTTTTATATAGCAAAACTGTGGTTTACAGGGATATACATTATTTTTTCTTATTTCTGCTCAAAAACATAAATTGTAGTTACCCGTTAGAACCGCCTCGCCAAGGCGGTTCTAACGAGTACCCACAATCTATGTTTTGAGCAGATATATGAAAAAATATCAGAGTTTTTTATCTGTTTTTTTTTTTTTTTTTTTTTTTTCAGTTTTTAGAGATGAAAATTTCTATATATCTTTGAATAGGTGTGTTTTCATAATGCTAAATCCCTGCATGTCGTGCTCTGATATAATTTACTTGAATTTTAGGAGAAAACACATTATTTTCTTAAGTTTATTTGTTTATTTTATTTCGTCAAGTCGTATAGTAAAACAAGCAATCAAACCGTAATTAAGATAACATACCAACTCAAACTGATTAAACATCACAGATGAAACCATTTATCACACGACATGCATTTAGCCATCTAGCTATCATTAAGACCCACGAAAGAGAAGAAAAGTTTTCTTTTTTTGTTCATTTTTTTTTCCAATTTTGATATAAGGAACTTGAATTTGAAAATTCCTTATTGGTGATGCAATGCAAAAGGTGGTCCCTCATCTTGTGTTGGTTGAAATTTAGTTTTGTTGGATTAAGTCCAAAGCACAGCGAGACGGCAAAGGCAATGGTAAAGAGACGGGTCTATGACGAAACATAGAACGACAAAACATAGAAAAGCAAAAACACGGAAAAGACAAAACATAGAAAGACTAAACATAGAAAAGAAACATCGAAAAAAGATCGAAAAAAGATCGAAATAACATCGAAAAAGTTCAGAAACATCGAAAATTTTATTTCCATCCATTTTACGACAACAATACTTTTTCGATATCGTAAACATATTTCAGGAATTTTGAGGTAGCGAACAATTGATTAGCGACCAATAAAGTTTAACGCACAGTAATACTGCTTTTTCGATCAGTGACAATACAGTTCCATATAGTATTTGATTCAGTCAATATTGTGTGCCAACCCCTCCAGGTAGTCCATACATGTATGTCCGTTATTTGTTCTCATCTGGAACTCGGACACAATTTTCTGGAGTCTTTTCTCGCGACTTACGGCTTTGCTAGATTTTTTTGACAAAGATTCCCCACGGAGGAGAGCTTGCTTCCTCAACTCGGTATTTGACTGCTCCCCTTTAAGAAATTCTAAAAATTTCCAAATATTTGGATGTGCTTGTCCCAGAATCGAACTAATACGTCGGTGCCAACCTTCCAGAAAGTTTGTAGTCCTAGGCTCGCTCCCTAGAGTTCTCTCATACACTGACCAAATAGATGGAGGAAATGGAGGTTCTCTCCAAGTCAGACGCAAAGGGCGCAATGCATCAGTACCCGTATCAGCACTGGAATATTGTCCAATATATGTCCGTTCAAAGTACAGCGCAAAGTCTTCAGCCTCTGGAGGAAGGAGCGGTTTGATTTCCTGGAAGGCATGACGGACAGAGTCGGGTGGTAGGAACGCAAGTGCCGTAAACATGCGTACCTTTAAGCTGAAATCAAGGTCGTCAACGTACTTAGTTCGAAGGCCAAGTTCAGAAATTTTGCGCCAGTTAGCCTGCCCAAAGTGAAAAAAGCAGCATTCAATACTGAGCTGAGGAAACAAGGATCTCATAGAACTATACGCCGCGGTTTCAAAGTCTGATCTAAATATTTGGATTTCAATGCTCATGCCAAGGGATTCCATTTTGTCTTTGATAATTTTAAACACAGCTGTGTATGTTTCACTGCTTTTCTTTGGTAGCAAACAGAAAACCATTGGAAAAATGGTTCCGAGGTATTCTCCATGAATGGTGTATAACTGTTTAAAAAATGGCGGGGTTACAGAAAAAGTCCCGTCACCGTACCATGTTTTTGAGCAAGACAAATGATACAGATTCTGAGCCGTCGAGTATATCAAAACCCTTTCACCTTCAACGCTTTCATAAAAAATAACCAATCTTCTCCATTAGAAGTTTCTCTCCATTTTCCCTCGATATCTATTTCAGAAGCACTTTTTGGAAGAGGTGGCAGATTTCTGCGCCGTTCCCTTTGAATCGTACGCCGTACTGAAGATTCTTTAGGAAGAGCACCCTGAGCAGCTGTATGTAATGTCTGCGATACTTCTCTATTGATGATACCAGACGTCGTGGCATGAGACTTTGCAGCTGCTTTCACCCCACAAAGGACTTTTTGGCCTATAAATGAAAGGAAGGGGAAAAAATGCAGGACAGGGTTAATGGAAAAATGTCCGAACTAAAAATAGTCAAATAATCGAAATTGACAAATGGGCTATCAATTTGTTATAAGGAGATAGTACAATTTATCTATACCTCAACATCTGCTCTCGAAGGCGCGTGGTTATGGTCTTTTGTTTGGCTGGCATCAATAGGTTGTCCGTCGTCTTTCTTGTTTGATATTGCTCGGCCTCGACATTCTGGATTTCTAACACATTTCCAGTAGATTTTTCTATCATTTTTTATCAATAATATAAAGGTAGCCATCTAACGCCAGTTGTGACTTTCCTTTCTGCGTGGTCAGAATTTCCATTTTGAATGAAAATAACGGGTTTTATGAAAAAGGATGGTAAAAATAAATGTGAACACAATTTGTTTAACAAATTTCATTTTCCAAAGAAATACAAAAGAAATACAACAATGGTCGTGAACAGACATCAAAATTTTCTCTAATCGGGTGCTTAACTGTAATGATTGTTGATCGATAGCCATAATCGAGTGAGCGAATGTTCAATGACGCGTAGCAATTGCCGAGCGGTCAAGTCATTTTCGTTTTTCACACTTATTGTTCTATTATTGGTCGTTCTATTATTCGTCGATCTATTAAATGTCGCGTCTATGTTTTGACTTATCTATTAAGTGTCGCTTCTCTCTTTTGTCTTTCTCTGTTTTGTCGTACAGGGAAAGAGACCACAATCAGACACACCAGTTTGACGCTGAATTAGCGCTTTGTGTAGTTTCTTTGCTTTCATTCATGCTTTAAAATATTAGAGCTTTACTGTCATTGTCAATATCATTATAAGCGCTATCAAAGATATTTATGTAGCCATCCTCGCAATTCAGTGTTAAAACGCTAAACCATTACTCAGATTTAACACTACCACTGTGCATAAACTGGACGATGTCTGTCAATTTTCTTAAATAAATTTGAAGGTTTGTTCTTACAGAGTTGGCTGAAGAGTCTTTGAACTGGTTTTTCATGATGGTTTGTGATGCATCTATAATTTTCTAGTCGTCTGCTTCTAATAGCCTTTTTAACGTATAATGGCTATTACCAGTCGACTGGTGTGTAATAGCCACGTCAGAAAAAAAAAAACAAAAAAAAAAAAAAACAAAAAACAAAAAAAAACAAAAAAAAAAACACAGAAAAAAAAACAATAACATTATTTAATAATAATAATAATAATAATAATAATAATTATATTTCAGCTGAATGTAAGCGACATGTATACATTTCTTTCATGATATTTCTAAGATTTTCATGGGCAAAAAAAGCCACTGATTTTAAATTTCTAAGAAATGTTTTCAAACTTCAGATATTTTTAATTTTTATATTTATAAGAATAAAATTGTATTTTGGAATGTAATATAAATCGCTTTTTCACGTTTTAGCTAGAAACCAATGTTATTGACAATAATTACGTTCTACTGATCATAGAATTTTTTTTAAGGCTCGGTAGCCGGATTTTCTCGAAATCGAAGTCTGTGTGACAGTATGTACAGCTGGATTGGATGAGTGGAAATGAATGTAGACCCTGAGCAGACGCCACGATCTGCGGTCTACACTGCGATTTGATCTGGGTCTACACTATTTGCTCAGATCCAATACTTAGGGTAAATACGATAATCCACCTCAAGAGCAAAATCATGATAACGCAAGACTTTAAAACAAATCACCTCGTAGAATAAACCACAAAGCAACAAAGAGTAAGACTAACACCAGAACTACCGCTTTAGAATGGTCAGTAGAATAAACAACCGGGTGGTTGTGGGGGCGGGGGGGGGGGGGGGGCATTGGGGCGGGGGGTTTAAAGCACTTTTAAGGCCAACTAACTTCACCCTGGGTCCCGATGCCACTCTTAATCACAACTAGAAAACCAGAAAGCAAAATGGGCAGCTGTTGAAGGCGACCAAAATGCTAGCATCACACACAACTAGTAAAACAAAAAACAAAGAACAGTTGACTCTCGCTATCCCGACCTCGCTTATCTCGAATAATCACTTATCTCGAAGTGAAAATCTGGTCCATGCCTAAACATGAAAATCTAACAACATGTAAAATATTGTGGAAAAGAGGAGAAATTGCTCCTCTTTTCCATAATATTTTCAATATATCTCACACTTCAAGAGTCCAATTACACATATATTTGTTAAAATATGGTTAATCGAATTAGTTTTTTTTTCCTCAATTCTACAAATCTGATATGTTGAGGTATGGATATCTCGAAGTATAATAGAGAGTCCCTTGGATTTCGAGATAACAGGAGTCGACTGTACATTATTATTGGGAACTGCATAATGTTTGCGCAAGAACCTAAAATTCATATCCACAAAAATCATCACAAAAACATACCTGTATAATTTTGACCCCCTTAAACCCCACTTTTATATAGTAAAACTAGGGTTTACAGGGGTATACATTATCTTTCTTATTTATGCTAAAAACATCGATTGTGGTATTAAAACATAGATTGTTGGTACTCGTTAGAACCGCCTCTACGAGGCTGTTCTAACGAGTACCACAATCTATGTTTTAAAAATAAAGAAGAGTAACCAGGCTCAACATAAAAAAATGCCCATTTTTTTCTCAAAACATCAGGTATAGGATATGACCAAGGAATGAAAATGACCTTTAAATTCTGTGTGAGCAACGGTGTCCCTGATCAGCCTGTACGCATTCACAGCGTCCTATCAAGGCATTCTATATCTACTATTACAGAATTATAAGTTATTGTAAATTATATGGACGAACAGAAAAGGTCCGGGTCAAACTTTGCGGATACAATAATGGCCACTTTCTTGCATTCCGCATAACGTGAACCGCAACGTCAGACAACGTACCTTTGGACATATGCGTCCAGCAGTCGCGCAGTCCGATCAAAATAGTAGTAGGAAAAATGTGTGTGTGTGTGTGTGTGGGGTGGGGGTGGGGGGGGGGCAATCTAGTCTCTAAGACTATCTGGTCCCTCTGCCGTCACATCCGGCGGCCATCTTGGATAACGTGACATCCCATCCGCCATCTTGGACGCCAACGCGGCGTCTGATCAGGGTCTGCACTGTTTGCTTTAATTTCAGAAAGATACAAATAAAAAAAATGAACAGACACCCTTTTTGTTGTAAATGCACCTGTCCAATCATTGGAGGTAGAAGAGTCCACTCAAAACTGGTTACTATGGGGAGTTTATCCCACACCGTTCGCCCACAGTCCATTTCTAAGAAATGAATCTCAAAAAAAAAAAAAAAAAAAAAAATTATGTGAAGAATGCTTGCATTTTGATTTCTCCGTGACAACGTTAAACGACCGATGATAATTTGATTTGCTTGGATTTGATGTTCTGTATAATCAATGCACCATTCAATCTCAGTGGTACGTCATCGAATTATCAAGGCCGATGAAAAATGGCTAAATTATATTGTAAAAGCATTCATGCTCCACTGAGAGCTACACCAAGACAGATATATCTAGTCAACCGTCCTTGAAGTCGTGATACTAAGGTCTGTTTCGCGAAAAGTAGTAAATAATAGCAAAATACAGTTGACTCTCGTTATCTCAACCTCGCTTATCTCGAATAAACGCTTATCTCGAAGTGAAAATCTGGTCCCTGTTTTAATATGGAAATCTAGCACCGGATAACAAAATATTGTAGAATAGAGGAGACATTGCTCCTAAGGAGCAATTTCTCCTTTTTTCCACAGTATTTCCAATATATCTCTAACTTTAGGAGTCAAATTACATAATCATATGTTAAATGTGATTGTTCTTCTCAATTCCGAAAATCTGATATGTCGAGGTACGGATATCTCGAAGTGATTCAGAGAGTCCCTTGTAATTTGAGATAACGAGAATCGACTGTAGATTATATCACCATTCCTTTTTCTCTGCGTGTAATTTCACTTTAATGTCATTGTTGGTATTTCGTCTGTAACCTTTATCTCCCTCTGGGCACTTTCAAGAGACGAAAAAGAGATGATAGCTTTTTTTCTTTTCTCTCTCTCTTATTTTTCACAGAAAACATGATTTTACATTTCATTTTAACTATCTCCAAAGGCGACAACATATTTGAAATGTCCAATCCTGCTTTCTGGAAAAAAATACATTTCAATGTCCTACTAAACATGCTAAGCGTTAACAACCAAGAGTGCTGAAAGATGAAAGAATCATGTTGACGTTAGATGTCTTATTTTATTTTTTTCTTGCCAATACTTGCGTTGTAACACACACACACACACACACACACACACACACACACACACACACACACACACACACACAGAGAAAGTCTCTGTGCAATTATAAAATGATCTTCGTGGGAAACTCGAAGCTGGAGCATCAGCTCCGTTTGATTTATGGTATTTGACTGCTCAAGGACTTCGGTCTCAATTCGCGGATATATCTGCTGTAAAATATATCGATGAATAACAAAATATCGTACGAGGGCAATATGCAGCTGTGCTGCTCGCATATACCTGAAAGCCCATTTGAGCCCTAACGTAAGAAAATGTACCTTTTGACATGTGAGCCCAGTTAAGAATTAAATCAGATTGTATAGACTGGTTCCAGTTTCCAGTGACTAAATATTTTTTTCTCATAATCCTGTTTGATAAACCATTAAAATGAAATCAAAATAATATCATGACTATAAAGGCTGGTCACTCTAGGAACCAGCCTTTATAGTCATGATATTACTTTGGTTTTATTTTAGTGGGTTAGTAAAAAGAGTTATAAGAAAAAAAAATAGTCACTGGAGACTGGAGCCAGTCTACAGATTGTGCAGCGTGCAGTCTGATCAGAGCCTTCTCTGAGAATAATAAATGATCCAAAGCTGCTGCAGATCTGGGCCCAGTTGTTCAAAGCGTCGTTAGCTTAACGAGCTCGTTAGTAATCAAAATGTTAACTGTTCTAGTAAATACAATATCTAATTCACAGGTATTTTTGCTGAAAAATGTGAGTAGCTTTTGCAAATGCAAAAGCTACTCACATTTTTTAAGCAAAACTATTAGTGTATATCCCATATTTAATGATCAAGTTTTTACAACTCGTTAACTAACGACATCGTTAGTTTTGAATAACTGAGATTGCACAGATAAAAATACACGCTTATCGCCACTCACTGGGGACACGTCTTGAAGTACAACTTACGTCCATATGTCATATTTGTCTACAGGGCGTAATACATTTGGCTTTTTCACGCAAAATGCTGTTTGGCTTTGCAGTCTAGACCAGTTTTGTTCTTTTGGTTACAAAGCTCATTTTTGTGGCTAGTAGACGCACGACATAGTAGTCCTCTTTTTATGCTATATCTTAAAATTATTGTGTGGCCCATAAGTTATGTGTCCTATTAGACCAGTATAGAGACTGAGGGTCGTTCTGTAGCAGCATAACATATGTAAAGCAGTTTACCATATCCAATAGGAAACAAATCGACAAACAGGCCTTGCACCTATGAATAACTCGGCCAGCCTACTTCTAATGCTTCCACATTTTAAAACATCTTGACTGTAACAAGGTTTGTCTCATATTATCTTGGACCGCTAGGCCACAGTACAATTGACTTCTCCGTCAAGTCACTTGACCATTTAACTAACAACCACCATTCAAAGTAGCTAATAGGGTCAATGATTTTAGTTAGACAAACAAATCAACACGTGCTTTTTACAGGTAAGCACAGGTATATCAATATAAAAGTTGTCTAAGGAAATTCACGTGGGGATGGTTATAACTGCCTGACGGAAGAGTCAGTTATAGCTAGTATGTGACAACGAGACTACTCTAATAGTCACATCTGCAAGAAACAGTAAATGAAAGGTAAATGTTTGGCTTCAGATATTCCAAACACATGCAAACGCCTATTTGAGCGACAACATGAAAAAATATACCTTTTGACATGTGCGCCCAACGAAGACTCAGATCAGCCTGCGCTGGGCGCACATGTCTTAAGGTACGGCTCGTTTGTAATTTTAACTTTCTCATTTTCCTTGGGTATCAAATCGTACCAGCAGACGGTGGCTATTTCTGGCACTAAATGAGTGTTTCATGACATATTGTTTCATATCAATTATAAATTTAGCCTGTTCATTAATCGAATAATGACAGAAAAAAAATAAAAAGAATTTCCATGCCTAATCTCTATTCTCATTGGACTGCTTCGAACAATCATTATCTATAGTATTTTGGTACATACTGCTCAAAGCATCAGACAATATATACTATAACACAATCTTAGGAGTCCCTTGGCTTATTTAGCTGACAACAAATTGATAACATTTTTCGTCCTTCCTAAGACATTAGGTTTGACAAGACATGCAAGTTGTCTCGGAGATAATTTGCATGAAATGTTTGCGTTTTAGAATTAGTCACCATTAGGACATCACGTTTGCTGCGACCACGGCTCATCCCCATCCATATTTTGTCCGTCTTTCGCATTGTTTGCGTGCTTCGTGTATGCATGCGTGCTCACATATGCGTGTAGTAGAAACTTAACGTATAATTAGAAAGCAATAATGTGACCGTGAACGTCATTTTGATACATTTGGTCGGACAAGTAATTTGGTTGCTTTGATAAAAATGAAACTAAACAGAATGCAGTAAAATTATCTTAAAGCTAATCCAGACTCTACTCTCCTTTCGACATCTTTCTGAAAATCGGTTTTTGCTTTGCACTGCTCACAGAAGAAGTAAATTTGCAAACTTTTAGCATGATACAACGCAGGACTATTTGTCATAACTAACTATGCACAGAAAAGTTTATTATAGTCATTGCTTTTAAACATTCGAATGCTTTTATTTTTTCCCATAGTAAAAATGGCTGCAATGTAATAACAATGATAGAGAAGGTAGTTTGGATACAGGTTTTCAACAAGTTTCATTTTTTCAAACTTCCTGACGTTTTCACAATATTGTTGTAGTACATCAGTTACTTAGTGAAGAAAAGCAACAAATAGTTTTTGATAAATAATTCCAAACATGTAGTTTTCTATAGAAAGAGCATAGGTCAGACCCATTTTTGGTCATCAAATTAATTGTGCGGTAAACAGTTTACGACACAACACAGACACAAAAACAACAAATGGTTTCAGATCAGATATTATCAAAATCTTTTTTTTAAAACGCCGAATAAAAAAATCTTTCCGTACAATAGGTGATATATTGATTTACAGTACTTGAGAATCTTGTTTTAAATTGTACAAGTTGGGCATCTTACAGAATACCCCATTAATCCAAAATACCGCGGCAAAGAGAAAATCTAAACACATTACTTTAGTTGTCTACTTCACAATCTGTTGATGTTTCTGAAACCTGGCAGATCAGTGGCAAAGAGTGAAAACCTTGTTCAGGCTCCGTGTTATGTGATGTGTGATCTGAGACTACACTGTTTGCTTACACCCACCTGTCCGAAGACGTAGGGTACATACGATCCATGTTAATAGTTTCGTGTGTCACATGTTATGCGTGCTGGCTCATGGTGAGTGATAGTCTAGTTGTAAACGATGTTCGTCTGTCATTACTGACAATGACCAATCCTAATCAACTGTTTGATGTGTCATTATTTGTGTGATCTAAGATGGCTGATGAGACCAATCTTAGCTCTGAACTGCCTGTTGCAGATAGAACAAGAGAGGTCTGAGGAAGAAAGCTCTGTTGGTGATGCCTTAGCTCTGGCTTTCCGTTTCTGCTCGGCATCGCTGATCCTTTTTGCTTCGTATTCACCAGCTCCCCTTCTTATGAGGCCTCGCCACTTTGTACGATCCTGTGCAATCTGTTCCCATGACTCTGTTGGTATGTTGAAGTCTTTAAGGTAGGCTTTGAGGGTGTCCTTGTATCGCTTTTTCTGACCACCATGGGAGCGTTTACCAACTTGTAATTCTCCATAGAGGATTGTCTTTGGCAAACGTTCATCAGGCCTGTCCGTGCCAATTTCAGAAGAGTATGTACACTCTGCATCCCTGCCCTTTTCAGGACTTCTGTGTCTGGAATCCTGTCTTACCACTTGATCTTTAGAGGTTTTCTAAGACAGCTTGTATAGAAGTGGTTCAGTCTTTTGGCATGCCGTTGGTAAACTGTCTAAGTTTCTAAGTATAATAGTGTTGGCAGCACCACAAATCTGTATACTTTCAGCTTTGATTCAAGTCTGATTCCACTTCGGTCCCAAATGCTTCCACGTAGTTGGCCAAATACTGCACTAGCTTTGGCAGTTCTAGCATTGACTTCATCATCAATGTGCACAACTCTAGACAATATGCTTCCAAGGTAGGTGAACTTGTCTACCACTTGCAGTCGTTGACCTTTCACTGAAATGGTAGGCTCCTTGCAAGGCTTTCCAGGTGCTGGCTGATATACTACCTCAGTCTTTTTTTATGCTGATTGTGAGATCATAGCTGTCACATGAATCAGATACTTGATCCACACCTTTTTGCATTTTCTCTTCTGTTGGAGCACCCTTTGCTATGTCATCAGCAAAGAGAAACTCATCTGGCACCTCTGTCTGCACCTAAGATTTAGCTTGCAACCTTCTTAGGTTGAAAAGTTTCCCATCAAACCGATACCTAATGGTATACCATTGTCACCATCCTGGAAAGCATCTGTAAGCATGGCAGAAAGCATCATGCTGAACAGTGTTGAATCTAGTACACAGCCTTGCTTAACACCATTTGTCACAGGAAATAGATCAGAAAACTCGCCATCATTTTGGACCCTTGCAAGCATACCATCATGCAACTGCCCGCACCATTGCTATGAATTTGGCAGGACAGCCAAACTTTGCCATAATTTTCCAAAGTGCTTCACGACTGACAGTGTCAAATGCTTTGGTAAGGTCGACAAAGGTTATGTAGAGGTCCACATTCTGTTCCTGGCATTTTTCTTGAAGCTGACGTGCTGTAAAGATCATGTCTATTGTTCCTCTGTTTTTCCTGAATCCATACTGGCTTTCTGGTAGAGCCCTGACAGTTGTAAATACATGCACATTGTAAATACAAACGATTTTCATGATACCAAAGGGCAAGAAAAAATATAAACAATAACAAGAACAATAAGGAACAGAAAGACAGAGAGTCGTATTTCTGATTTAACACAAGGATATAAATATGTGTTTTAACTTTTTCAGATATCTTGCAAATTGGAATACGTTACAGACAAAACAGTTCAATTACATTTATGGTGTATCAGTTTTGACGGTAGTTGATGAACATCGGGAATTGCATGACATACAAAACCGAAGCATTAGCTTGACATGAACTGCATGGAGATGCATTATGTTGACAGAAACTAGAAATTGCGACCCTCTTCACAGTCACGAAACTATATTACTTATAGGAGCATGTAAGTAATTTACTTATCACATATTCTCAGTAGTTCACTTAATACTGTCCTTACAGTAGTCTACTCATCACCTGTCCTTACAGTAGTTTACTTTTCACCTGCCCTTACAGTAATTTATTGTTCACCTGTCCTTACAGTAGTTTACGTATCACCATTCATCTATCCTTACAGTAGTTTTCTTATCACTTGTCTATACAGTAATTTACTAATCAAGTGTCCTTAAATTCCTTTACCGATCACCTGTCCTTACAGCTGTTCATTGATCGCTTATCATTATTTTAGTTTACTGATCACATGTCCTCACAGTAGTTTACTTATCGCCTGTCCTTACAGTAGTTTACTTATTACCTGTGCTTTCAGTAGTTTACTGATCATCCCTTCCTTACAATAGTTTACCTATCACCTGTCATTACAGTAGTTTATTTATTACTTGCACTTGCAGTAGTTTAATTGTCACATGTCCTTACAATAGTTTTCTTATCACCTGTCTATATAGTAGTTTACCTATCACATGTCACCTGTCCTTACAGTAGTTTACTCATCAACTCTCCTTATAGTAGTTTACCTGGCACCCGTCATTACAGTGGTTTATTTGTCACCTGCCTTTACAATAGTTTACTGATCGCATGTCCTTATAGTAACGTACTTATCAGATGTCCATACTATGGTTTATTTTTCACCTGTCCTAACAGTAGTATACTGATCACCTGTCCAGACAGTTGTTTACCTATCTCATGTCACCTGTCCAAACAGTAGTTTACTGATCACCTGGCCTTACAGTAGTTTACAGATCATTTGTCATTACAATAGTTTATTTATCGCTTGTCCTTGCAGTAGTTTACTGATCACATGTCCTTACAGTAGATTACTCATCACCTGTTCTTACAGTAGTTTACTTATCACCTGTCCATACCGTAATTTACTTATCAGATATCCTTACAGTAGTTTACTTTAGACATGTTTTTTCAATAGTTTACTTATCACCAGTACTTACAGTAGTTTTTTTTTTTTCATCACCTGTCCTTACAGTAGTCTACTTATCACCAGTCCTTACAGAAGTTTATTTTTTATCACTTGTATTCACAGTAATATACTAACCAGATGTCCTTTTATTAGTTTACTTAACACATGTTCTTTCAGAAGTTTACATATCACATATCCTTACAGTAGTTTACTTTTCACCTGTCCTTACATTAACTTACTTATCACCTGTCCTTACAATAATTTACTTATCAGATGTCTTCGCAAATGTTTACTGGTCACATTGTCGTTACAGTAGTTTACTTTATCATATGGCCTTAAATTAGATTACTGATCACCTGTCTCTAAAGTATTTTGCCTATTACAAGCCCCTCCAGTAGTTGACTTATCACCTATTACTACATATCAATGATGTATATGTCAATATATGTTTTTTGTTTAGTAAGACATTTAGTTTCATTCACTATTACATTAAAGAAGCTATGTTTGAATTTATTAGCGGTCTTTGCTAATGAAGGAAACTGTATCCTTTGTTTCTGATTTGCACCGTGTTTATTACTGCAGAATAAGTATATACATTTGCAAACTGTTTAGAACCAAATTAAAATTTCTTCTAAGAATCAACACTATTTATCACACTGTTTGTATTTATTTAAAATAATTGACATAACCAGAGTAAGACATAAGGATCAACAGTGCACTTCAGGAACTCATTAGTGAAGAGTTTAACTAACACCGTGAACCATAACGTGCGACAACGTACCTTCTGACGTGTGCCAAACGAAGACTCAAAGCAGCAAGTGCATTCATGCAGTCTGGTCAGAGTTAGTCTTACTCTGTGTTGCTTTGTGGTTTATTCTACGAGGCGATTTGTTGTATGTCTTTCCGTGTATCATTTTGTTCTTGATTTTTTCAGTCCTTTTAGTATTGTGATTACCTCGCTTGGGGAAGAGAGAGCTAATCATAGTGCTTTGCGTACATTTGTTCGGTTTGTGCTTGTTTGGATTTGTCAGTTTCCTCTTCCTCTTGGGGTCTGGGAAGGGCTGCGGTTTGTGATTGTGGCACTCCCTGGACTTTTCTCTTACCTTTTTTTTAACGTTATCCGCATGAATAAACTGTATCCTCGACTATCTTAAAGGCGCCCGATGAAGATTCTGATCAGGGTGCGAGAATGCCATCAGGAAAACATGCCTATATAATTTTGACCCCATTAAACCCCTTTTTATATAGTAAAACTAGGGTTTACAGGGGTATACAATATTTTTTCTTATTTCTGCTCAAAAACATAGATTATGAAAACTCGGCGAGGCGGTTCTTACGAGTACCCACAATTTATGTTATGAGCAGAAATATGAAAAATAGCAGAGTTTTTTTTTATCTGAAAATTTTCAGTTTTTGGAGGTAAATTTTCTATATATTTGAATAGGCGTGTTTTGATCTGAATGCTCGCAGGGTTCATATGTCCGAAGTTGCGTTTTCTGACGTTGCGGCTCATATGATAAAACATAAAATTTGATACACTAAATAAATCGGAAATGCGTCTGGACAAAATATATAGTGTTAAGATATAAATAGACTGGGAAAGACAGTTTCCTTTCTTGTTGGCGTTGTAATTTAAATAAGTCCTTTGACGGGTCCTGTGTCAAGATGATAGCTACAGTGTCTGCATTGTCCAACTCAGAATACCGCTTAATAGCCTTTAGAGCTTTTGCCAGCCCAGCTGTACTAACGGAAGCATACATTATTTTTCACTTTCAAAAACTGAAAAATTTCAGATAAAAACCTCTGATATTTTTTTTTTTATTTCTGCTCAAAACATAGATTGTGGGTACTCGTTAGAACCGCCTCGGTGAGGCGGTTCTAACGAGTACCCACAATCTATGTTTTTGAGCAGAAATAAGAAAAATAATGTATACCCCTGTAAACCGCAGTTTTACTATGTAAAAGTGGAGTTTAGGCGGGGGGGGGGGGGGGGGGAGGGGTCAAAATTATATAGGCATGTTTTCGTGATGATATCCCTTTACAAAATAGCGGAACATATATCAGTTGTATCTATTCCCCTTAAGAAGCATTGTCTCCTTAAACCTTCAGCGGAGACTGATCATACAGACTGAGCACATGCGCAGGCTAACATCATTCGTCCTTAAAGCTACATAGGATACATTTGCTTTGTTTGTGGCTCATACATCGTGCGTATGAACGAGGAAGGCCGGAGTGCGTACGCGTCCGAGGCTTCCTTGCTCATATACAACATTTGTCACCTTTTTACGCGACTGGTCTCATATGATCCGCGCCCTGCGAATACTTGCCTTCTGGCATATGCGGACAGCGAAAGCCCAGATCAGACTGTGCATCCGGGCTTTCGCTGTGCGCTTTCAAAATCTGGAAATGAGACTTTGTGCATGCGGAGGATGATCTGCACATGCGCATTCCATCACGAAAACATGCTTATATAATTTTGATCCCCTTAAACCTCACTTTTATATAGTAAAACTTGGGTTTACAGGGGTAGATATTGTTTTTTCATATTTCTGCTCAAAAACATAGTTTGTGATACTCGTTAGAACCGCCTCCTGGAGGCGGTTCTGTCGAGTACCCACAATCTATGTTTTGAGCAGAAACAGGAAAATATCAGAATTTTTTATCCGAAAATTTTCATTTTTTGGTGGTAAAAGTTTCAGTATATTTGAATAGGCATGTCTTCGTAATGCTGTGCCTATTTTAAGACACGTTTTATTTTCTCGCGGCTCGTCCCATATGTTACATCTTTAATAAATTTAGTTTCAATGAGATCATGTCTGATTGCAATGTTTCTCAGAGACCACAACATTCATTTTCAGATTTATAGCTTTCCAGTATGTCTTTCACGGCATATCGATTAATGGCAAATGAATGGTAATGATCCCTTCATTTTGTCCTACGGGAATAATATTAAGTGCTCTCAGTCATCGAACACGTGACCATGTCATTTGCATATATGCTGCCGGTTAAATTGCCAGGCGTTCTCACTGAAAACAGTGGAATGGAATCGCCCATGTAGTCAGATAAAGTTATCTGTACGCCAGCTGCAAGATAAAAACAAGCGTTATTGAACATGAACAAGTCTTCATATATAAGCAGGCCTTTGCTTTCCATTTCTGGTTTATTAAATCCTCTCATCCCTGAGTTTCTGAAGTGGACTCTTCCATTCTTGAATTTGGACATGTCCACTGATGCAAATAGGAGTTTCAGTCTAAAATCAAAAGCAGAAGGGCAAACATTGTAGATCCTGATGAGACGGCTCGTGACGAGCCGTCTCATCTGGATCTACACTGTTTGTACAGGTGTCTGGTTTGGTCTGCCGGACCGAAAGGATTAAAACATAAATATTAATCTGACTTGTCATTACGAAAACACGCCTATTCAAATATATAGAAAATTTTACCTCCAAAAAACCTAAACTTTTCAAATAAAAAACTCCAATATTTTTCATATTTCTGCTCAAAACATAGATTGTCGGTACTCGTTAGAACCGCCTCATTGAGGCCATCTAACGAGTACCACAATCTATGTTTTTGAGCAGAAATAACAAAAATAATGTATACCCCTGTAAACCCCAGTTTTACTATATAAAAGTGATGTTTAAGGAAGTCAAAATTATATAAGTATGTTTTCGTGATGTGTGTGCGTGAATGTCAGCTGCGAAGAACTAAATGAAACTACACAGATGGAAATGGTACTTACATAAAGTAAATATTAAGTGAACTCTGTAAAGGATACAATCAGATAAGCCGGTTAAGGTTTTGACTTCAAAACATCTTCAAGCGGACAGCGAACACTCTGATCAGCCTGTGCGCGCACATGCAATCTTGTATGAAATGTGTCCGACTCATATAGTAAAGCGCCACGTTTTAGAAATACCAATATGAGTGTCATAGGGAGGTGCCACATATCGAGAGGTGACTGTTCGCGGAGATTCCAGTGTAACATTTCTCTCGGACACATCTATTAACATGTACAAGGCAGGATTTGTCAAAACCTACAATTTCATACATGTACCAGTTGCATGTGTGTAGTCTGATCAAGTTCTTTGCTATTGACACGCACACGCAGACTAGGGTACTTTATAACGACCAAAGATGAATATGCCATTATCAGTCGGCACTGATGCAATCCGCAATAAAATACCTTTACGGGTGTAACCTTTCATTTTACATGTAAGGATGTGACAACATTATTAACACACTGCAACAAACCAATCGACAACTATTATTAACACAAACAGATTCAAAGGCTTGTTTTAGTCACCAAATACAATTGTGTAGCACTAGGAAAAAGAAGGCCTTTCTTACATACGGTATACTTGAATGTGGATTGACCTATACATAATTACTATCAAACCAGGGCGACTGATAGACATATTCGTCAGTATATTTGACTGTATCTAATGATACTATTAGAGAACAACAAACCTTTGATTGCGCAGTCTGGTTAAGGATTTTAATGCTTTTCGCATGTGGTATAAGGTGCTTACCATCAAGACACAAATCAATCGCATTCGAGAAATAAGATATTCTCTAGAGTGTTATAATTCATTTGTTGCTCGCTTCTATTGTTCGCTGGCTCTGGTCAAACCTCTGTTTGACAGTCAATACAATTTGTAACACGTTTTCCGCTAATGGGGTTTGCCGCGACCATTGTTAGTTGTGCTTTACTCGAATCTATTGCTTGTTTCTGATAATATTTGCACAGCTGACAACAATGTAAAACATATATTTTCACACATCTCTTGTCATAATGGGCGAAGCAGAACAAGTATTGGATTAATTCGTTTTGTCCTTTTTAGCGGATCGATAAATTGCGATTTGATTATTTGATTCTGATGTTGCCTCCGTCGCACTGAATAAGAGGTAATAGGAAATTCTGTATAATGCAGCAGGCGAACAGCGAGCGATCAAACAAGCCGATACATGGTGTTAAGAGTCTTTGCCTTTCGCAAACACACTTTTTCGAAAACGGAATCAAAGTATCAAAACTCGCAGAGTCCGACCAGAGTTTCCATATAACCCTTAAAATGCCGAGCAGAATTGTAGCAGACGAATTTCTATTTTCAAACATATTTCAAGGAAAATAGGACGGCATTTCACGAGAATGTCAGACGATTCACATTACATGTCAAGCCTAATTTTCTCTGAAAAAATAGCAAACAAAACCAAGATGTCTGCTGCTCTTGTGATTAGAATATTAACGACTGAATGACAACCGTGGAAGTCTTTGAGCTTCAGAGACAGTGTACATGTAGTTTGGTGTTTGCTTTATTTGGGGTTTTTACGGCCCTTTCAAGAATATTTCGCTTATCGAGCCGATCGTTCATCAAAGACGGGCGAAACCTGAGAACCCAGAGAAAAACCACCTTACCATCCGTAAGCAGAACTTAACTTTCCCCACATGTGACAGTGCAGTTTGAACATTTAAATTGGCTTGTTTAGCACTATGTTGTTATCAAAAATTATTTAAACATCAACATAACCTTTACGTGAGAAGCTGTATCTTCGGACACATGCGCAGTTCGAAGAGGCAGAACGGCTGCAACATCTGCGCAGTCTGATCCAATTACGTCCACTTGAAGAAACCCTGGATCCTAGGCCGTCCAAAGAGCGCGCAGCATGCGCCATCTGATTAGTCGTCGAAGGGCGATCATGTAAAAAAAGTTATACAGTATTACCTCAATGGCTCGAACACGGATGGCTCGTTTACCGTCGATGATTCGAACTCTTTTTTCAGTCCCTACAAAATTCTTCCAATAGCTCAAGAAAACAAACATTTAGTTTTTTTTTCTTATTATATCATGGAATTGTATGTTGTGTGTACTCATTAGAATCGCCTCGATGAGGCGATTTTAATGAGTACACTCAACATACAATCATTGTGTAGAAAATCGAAAAGATTTCCTTAAATTATCGCTATTTGCTTCCTGATTGGGTGCCATGATTCACCCTCAGTGGCTCGAACTACCCATGTCTCGAACGAATTATCATGGTTCCAAATATGTTCGAGCCATTGAGGTTCGACTGTAGTTTCTGACGTCATGGACTCAATAATTGCTACTACCTAATTAGGATGTTACTATTATATGTATGTGTTTAGACCTACGAACTTTATTAGCATTCAGCTATTAGATACCAAATCCCTCCCCAGAGGACTTGTTTAACATTTGCATAACAAATGTCTGTGCTACAAGGATGTCATTACGCCCTACAATTGTGCAATGCTCTTGGCAATATTATGTGTGTAACGTATTTGCCATAAATATTCTGACACTTTAATTCTTTACCATATTTGTTCTGAAAGTTGTACAAATGACTTTGACTGTCTGAGCAGCTGGGTGAATAACAAACCTTGCAGATTCTGATCACATGCCGCATTCTGTGGCGTCTGAAAACGCGCGTCTAATCCATTACGAAAACATGCCTATTCAAATATACTGAAAGTTTTACCACCAAAAAATGAAAAAAAATCAGATAAAAATTTATGATATTCTTCATATTTCTGCTCAAAACATAGATTGTGAGTACGCGTTAGAACCGCCTCGGCGTACCCACAATCTATGTTTTTTAGCAGAAATAAGAGAAATAATGTATACCCTGTAAACCCCAGTTTTACTATATAAAAGTGGGGTTTAAGGGGGTCAAAATTATATAGGCATGTTTTCGTGATGCAGGTTTTACACTGATTCTTAACTGTTTGTTCAGGGCTGACTCTCCGAACAGGATACAATGTAAATATGGAAGATATGTATACAATATATCTGAGAGCCCCTGCTTAGACTGCTCTACTGTGCAGGCTGGGCTGGCCTGTCCCTTACCACGAAGACATCACTTCCCTTTGCACACCATTTGGAATGAGATTTCGCATAACGTGATTCGATTTCGCATTACCTGCGATAAGATTTTGCATAACTTGCGATGGCATTTCGTATATCTTGCAATGGGCATCCGCAAAACTTGCGATAAGATTTTGCATAACGTACCATGAGATTGACATGTTTCACCCGCGCCTTTTCTTATAAATTGCAAGAGATATGAAATATAGTCGAACCTCGTTAGCTCGAACTCGCTTATTTCGAATGACCGCTTATCTCGAAGTGAAAATCTGGTCCCTGTTTTAACATAAAACTATGACAACAGGTAACAAAATAATGATCCTAAGGAGCAATTTTTCCTCTTTTCCACATTATTTTATATATATATTTCTAACTTCAGGAGTCAAATTACATATTCATTTTTTAAATGAGGTTGTTCAATTTATTTTTTCCTCACTCTCTCAACTCTGATATGTCGAGGTATGGATGTCTCGAAATGTTTCAGTGAGTCCCTTGAAATTCGAGATAACGAGAGTCGACTGAATATGATTTTTCAGCTCAGTAATGCCTCAGTGGGTTGTTTTGAAATGTAAATGTAGTTTGTAGCTATTAACTTTAAAATATGGAGTATTTGAGCCTATTTCTCCAGCCGATGCGGTTCTAATGAGTACCGACAATCTATGTTTTTTAGCAGAAATAAGAAAAATAATGTATACCCCTGTAAATCCCAGTTTTACTATATAAAAGTGGGGTTAAGAGGGTTAAAATTATATAGGCATGTTTTCGTGGTGTGAAGGGCCCTTGCCCAGCTCAAAGATGGCTGCAACATATATTAGATTTAAATGATGCCGACTACTTTTTCTAACCATCGTTTGCTATGTTTTGATATATTAAAATGGCTTCTGCAATATGCATTGCATCTGATTAAGAACACAATTTTATTTGAACGGTCTTTTGTAAAATGGTCATGTGAGGCGACTGCTGAATCAACCTAGAGTTCAGTTTTAAATTAGATAGCACACTTATTAACACTGGAAGAACACATACTTTTGAAGTAACAGGTAATACAAAATTATACGTAGGCAGGCGTTGATGGTTTAGATTAAGGGACCTAGGGATATTTTCAGGAGAGGTCAACTTTTTGACAGATTGTTTACAATCGAGGCATAGTATACAAACCATCACGAAATTTTGACCCCCTTAAACCCCACTTTTATATAGTAAAACTGGGGTTCACAGGGGTATACATTATGTTTTCTTATGATTGCTCAAAAACATAGCTTGTGG
The DNA here is from genome assembly GCA_964016985.1 of Anodontia alba. Taxonomy (NCBI): domain Eukaryota; kingdom Metazoa; phylum Mollusca; class Bivalvia; order Lucinida; family Lucinidae; genus Anodontia; species Anodontia alba. The sequence continues at coordinate 27,104,299 of OZ024826.1, forward strand.
TACTCGTTAGAACCGTCTCGGCGAGGCGGTTCTAACGAGTACCCACAATCTATGTTTAGAGTAGAAATATGAAAAATATCAGAGTTTTTCATCTGAAAATTTTCAGTTTTAGGAGATGAAAGTTTCTATATATTTGAATAGGCGTGTTTTCGTAATGCGCCAGAATTTCTGTAAGGTAGTTGTGATCAGGGTATGCACTATTTTATTCGCTAAAATTACGGGAAGGTAAGGGTTAAATGAAACAATCGTAAGTCCCCGTTCAGGTTCATTTTCGCAGCCTACACTAAAGGAAATAGTTAGCTTCCCCTGGTACATGTAGGTGTTTTCTTTGATATCGTTCCCTGGGTGAATCCATTACTGACGGAAACTACCCTAATACCTTTAGCAGATTTTCTGTCGTTTTATAAGGGGTATAAGTTCGGTGATTTCCTGTTTGATTCCTATACATCAAGCTCGTTCTAGAAAGAGAGCTAAAAACAATTTTTATAGAGTTACCTCCCCACTGGAAACGTATTTGCCCTGAAATAATCTTTAACGCAATATTTATAACGCCGTCTTTGACAGTTGTTACAATTAAGCCAATACCATAGAGTAAAGCTTGGTGGAACACTTGATTGGCTCAGTAGTAGATTTGCTTTTTTGATTATGAAGTACTTCATGTATATGTCGGGTTGTCTACATTCTTCTTCTGTTAAACAGTGAGCATTGTAGATACATATTTGTTAGAAGCCTGATCTACTGGTATAACAACACCTGGCGTGTAAATCAGTTCTGAAACTACGTCCAGACTGTCATTATGTTTTAACCTATTCCAAGAAAGTGTTGTTGTTTTTTTTTTTTTTTTTTTTTTTTTTTTCAAACGTTGCCAATATACAGTCCATCTGAGAGGATTGTAATTGCTATGAGCCTTGCATATTTGAATCTTTTAAGTATTTGGGGAAACACGCCATAGTGTACATTCCCATCAGAAGCCGAATTCCCACCGCTTGCCACTCATCCAGTCACTTTGGACATATCAGCTGGTAGTTTGTGTTCAATTTAAGGTCAAGTATGGTACTAAGCTAACCCATTAATGCCTAGCGTCCCATAAAAGGGACACTGGTAAACGGTGTGGATCCAGTGCAGACGCCGCAGAACGCGACGTCTGATCAGGGTCTGCACTTTTTGCATTAAATATGGGAGTTTCTATAAAGCATGGTAACAATAAAAAAAACTAACCAGACACCCCTCATTTTGAAAATGGACCGGTCCTAAAAGTAAAGGTAGAAGAGTCCATTCGGCATAGATGGGTTAAGTAGTCCGAATACTTGTGAAGCTCATATTTTTCTGGGTGCCCAACTACCCGTTAGCTGACCGATTCCAAAAATACATGATTGTAAGTGCTACTGTACTTCATTAAAAACCCATTAATGCCGAGCAGACTCTTCTGACCGGTCCATTTCTGATAGAAGGGATGAGTGGTTATTCTTATTATCACCATATTTTATAGAAATTCCTGTATTTAATGCGACGTCTGATCTGGGTCTAAACTATTTGCCAATGTCCCTTTTATGGGACTAAGTGGCATTCCTGTATGCCATTTGATGGGACTAGGCATAAATGGGACATCCTATATCATTGCCATTCTTGTCCTACGTTTCGAACCAATCGATTCGACTATCAAAAAAAAAAAAAAAAAAAAAAAAAAAAAAACTGATAAATTGTAAATAGTGTCAACTCTGATTAGACAGCAATCTGTTCGTGATCTACACCATATACTGGAACAATTCTATACGAACGTTTATGGTTATTGCGGCTGTATGTCTTTCAGAAAGACATTGGTCCATTAGTGAGCGACGTTAGCTGTTAGATTGTAATTAGAATTCAAATCAGTCTGGGCGATTACTCCTAATTCTAAGCACACTTAGGTAGAAACTGGTAGACGAAACGTATAGTTTCTTGTATTTTCCAGAATATAAGGCATGACATCCCTCTTTGAGGGACGATTCGTATATTATGTTAAGCCTCAAGTTAATGCGAATTAAAACTATGCCGTCTGCTTGTATTTAAGGTAAGCAAGTTCAAATGTAAACCAGACGCGATCATATTCTCTGACTATGAATAATGGATTTTTAATCTTTGAAACTACGAACATTGATAACATTTACAGAGCATTGTTCCTCAGTAAATGCAGTAAGAGTTGTTTAAAACATAATCAATCGAAGAACAAAACAAGAGACAGTCAGACAGACGAGTAAAAACTGAGACAGACAGACAGAGAGGGTGAGTGAGTGAGTTAGTGAGAGAGTGAATGAGCGAGCAAGCGAGCGAGCGAGCAATTGAGTGAGTGAATGAGTGAGAGTTGTTTATTTCCATAAGGTTTTCTCCAAAGGGAACGATTGTGGATATACATGTGTATATCAGGTAAACAGCTCATTATTATCCTGAGGACATTACGAAAACAAGCTTCAAATATACTGAAAATCGTACCACCAAAAAAAAATAAATAAAAAAAAAATAAAAAAAAAAAAAAAATAAAAAAAAATGATGTTTTCATATTTCTGCTCAAAACTTAGATTGTGGGTACTCATTAGAACAGCCTCGGCGAGGCGGTTCTAACGAGTACCCACAATCTATGTTTTTGAGCAGAAATACGAAAAATAATGTATGCCCCTGCAAACTCAAATTTTACAATATAAAAATGGGGTTTAAGGGAGTCAAAATTATATAGGCATGTTTTCGTGATGAAACACGGCATCTGATCCGGGCCAACGCTGTTTGTCGCACATCGAAGTTGATAGACAACATTAACTGGTTCAAGTTTTAGGATAAGCATGATCAGGATTAAGTACGATAAGTTATCCTGATATTAAGGTTAAGTACGAAAGATTATTTTTTTTATATTGTGGGTACAGTCGGGCTTCAATGGCTCGAACATCTTTGGTACCATGGAAATTTGTTCGAGCCACTGCCGCTTAGTTACAACGCCAGGTCAGGAGGCAAATGGGAATAATTTTGGGATATATTTGGATGTTCTTTAAAATAGTGGTATGTTTGGTGTACTCATTAGAATCGCCTCGATGAGGCGATTTTAAAGAGTACACAAACATACATTTTCATTCTATAAAAAGTCCATTAAAACAGACCTATATGTTTGTTTTCTTGAGGTATTGGAGATATTCCTATGGCCTCTAAAATGGGTTCGAAGCAGACACGGTAAACAAGCCATCCGTGTTCGAGTCATTGAAGTTTTATGGTAGCTATTTGTGCTCTGTTCGTCATTTGAAATAGAGATGACAGTTTCATACATATATTTACACATAGAAACAGACAGTATTTTGTTAACAATCCAAACCCTAGACTGGCTCCAGTCTCTAGTGACAAAATATTTTTTTCTTATAATATGTTTAATAATCCACTAAAATAAAACGAAAGTAATAGCATGACGATAGAGGCTGGTCACGAGTGACCAGCCTTTATGGTCATGATATTTTTTTTGGTTTTATCTTAGTGGATTATCAAACAGGATTATGAGAAAAATATTTAGTAACTGGAGACTGGAGCCAGTCTATCCGAACCCCGGAAGACTTTACTTTCTCCATATGGCTCGTTAACATGGTAATCTGGGATGACTCGTACATTTTGTACATGCATCAACCAAAGGACATCCAACAGAGAAGATCTCTGAAGTGACATACAGTCGACTCTCGTTATCTCGAAATCCAAGGGACTCTATGAAACATTTCGAGATATCCGTACTTTGACATATCAGATTAGCGGAACTGAGGAAAACAATTAATACAATAACCACCTTTAACAGAATGAATCTTTAATTTGACTCCAAAGTTAGAGATATATTGAACATATTGTGAAAAAGAGGAGAAATTGCTCCTAAGGAGCAATTTCTCCTCTTTTCCACAATACTTTGTTGCCTGTTGGTAGATCTCTGTGTTAAAACAGGGATCAGATTTTTCACTTCGAGATAAGCGAATTGTAATGATACGTTAACTAACGACATCGTTAGTTTTGAACAACTGGTCCCTGATATTTCCGACATCTAATGCACAAATAATAATTCTCTGGTCATGTCTGTTCGTTTTACCATCAGCCTCCATCACAGTCTACGGCTTCTGTCTTTGAATGTTTGATACATATTGCAGGTGCCATGGCAGAATGGACCTGTATGCCATGTGTGAATCGCGAAGGCCTAAATCAGTCTGATCAAGGCGTTCTCTGTACATTGATATAGTCTACATTACCCAAGGGTTCTTGAAACTGGTAATGAAGACTCTGGTCAGACTGTATGAAAGCGCCATCTAACGTGCGCATTTCATGCCCACATATGACGCAAAGGCTTTTTTCACCGGCATTCCGCAAGATATAATGTTCTTGCATTTGTGATATATACGAAACATTAATGGCATTAAAAGATGTCGCATTCTGATAATGTGAATTTTGTTTTAATAACTGTCTGAATATCGAGCAGTGTGTCTCGGCAAATGTCAATATACAAAATAATATGTTGTTTCCTGGCCTCATAGCGCGCCTGACTGCAGATTCAGGGGTAGCAAGTTTGAAACCCATCTAGGCCACAGAGGTTTCATGAAGAGTGATCATAAAGTAATTTCTACGGTCATTTATGCCCTTCCATTGATTCAAGAAGGATAGTTGTCTATTACAAGCGAAAGTACGTGCACAAAAATAATCGTTTACCCGCGTTTAGGGGACAAAACCTGACCAGGAATAAAGTGCCAGTAGGTTAACTGGTCGGCTCGGAATGAACTTTACAGTGTTGTTTTGGCAGTAAAACTTCAAATCAAACAATTTACGAACCTATTGGAAAAAGTGTGTTTACGACTTCAAAAACATAGATTGTGGGTACTCCTTAGAACTGCCTCGCCGAGGCGGTTCTAACGAGTATCCACAATCTATGTTTTGAGTAGAAATAAGAAAAATATTAGCATTTTTATCTGAAAAATTTCAATTTTTGGAATTAAATTGTTTCTATATATTTGAATAGGCATGTTCTCGTAATGGGATATATCGTGTTGGTACACGCCAGAATCCCCAAACTACCGAAATATCCGATATATCGTCATTGGAACTTTAAACATGCATAGAGCAGACTGTAGTTTTTTCTTGCATGTATCTAAGATATGAATGGAATATGGTTGAGCCACGTCAGCGAATTTGAACCACTACCACCTCAATTCTCTGGAAAAGCTGATAAAATCAGTGAATAAGACCAAATGTCAAACCAAGAATCACGAAAGTACCAGAGACTGTCTGGCTACATGTACATGTATAGGGCAATACGTTTAAACAACATTCGCAAAGAAAGGTATTTTGTGGATCCTCAGGCAGTCATTCTGCGAAGGTATGGCACATGCATACGTATGTGCGTGCTTACATTCATACATACATACATACATACATACATACATACATACATACATACATACATGCATGCATGCATGAATGAATGGATATATGATTGCATATATACATACATTCGTACATACATTCATACATACATACATACATACATACAAATGCACGCACACGCACACACAAATACACTTAAGGAAGTTTTACAACTGTTGCGCCGGCTGATCTCCCTGTACTAACTTAGCAATTATAGTTTTTGTTTTCTTTTTTTTTTCTAGCGGATCTTTGGCTCATCAGCAATCAATATTAACGCTACGATGTTGTTAAAAAAATAAGCAGACGACATTTTGAAATGATTTCCCTATTTTTTTCCAGAAAATATGTTCTGACATTAAATGCAAATTGTCTCTAAGGGGATAATTTGCATAAAATGTCAAAGCCTATTTTCTAGGAAAAATAAGAAAAATATAATTGTCGTCATTTATCGTCTGCTGAATTAGCCTAGAGAGTGGTAAAGATTAATTTGTCCCTGTGGTGTCTTTACTGTCGTTCTGCTGCTAACATAGACAATGGAAGACATATGAGATTCTATCACTTCAATCAGTCATGCATAAACCAGAAATCTACGGTATGTTAGCTTAAATATTCGAAAAAACAGTGAAATCACTGTTCTACTGGACTCGGATAGCTTTTCTTAACTATTCATACAGCGTCTGGAGGGAACAAATTATGTCTCTATTTCTTTCCATTCATAGAGCGCCTGACGGGTGCTGATCAAACTGCGTCTCTGTTCCTAGCAATTCATACAGCGCCTGGCATGTGCTGATCAAACTGAGTCACTTTTCTTTGCAATTCATACAGCTCCTAGCATGTGCTGATCAAACTGAGTCTCTGTTCCTTGCAATTCATACAGCTCCTGGCATGTGCTGATCAAACTGAGTCTCTGTTCTTTGCAATTCACACAGCGCCTGGCTTGTGCTGATCAAACTGAGTCTCAGTTCCTTGCAATTCAAACAGCGCCTGGCTTGTGCTGTTCAAACTGAGTCTCTGTTCCTTGCAATTCATACAGCGCCTGGCATGTGCTGATCAAACTGAGTCACTTTTCTTTGCAATTCATACAGCTACTGGCATGTGCTGATCAAACTGAGTCTCTGTTCCTTGCAATTCATACAGCGCCTGGCTTGTGCTGATCAAACTGAGTCTCAGTTCCTTGCAATTCATACAGCTGATCCAACTGCGTCTCTATACAGCACCTGGCATACAGCTTGTGCTGTTCAAACTGAGTCTCTGTTCCTTGCAATTCATACAGCGCCTGGCATGTGCTGATCAAACTGAATCACTTTTCCTTGCAATTCATACAGCGCCTGGCTTGTGCTGATCAAACTGAGTCACTTTTCCTTGCAATTCATACAGCTCCTAGCATGTGCTGATCAAACTGAGTCTCTGTTCCTTGCAATTCATACAGCGCCTGGCTTGTGCTGATCAAACTGAGTCTCAGTTCATTGCAATTCATACAGCGCCTGGCTTGTGCTTTCCAAACTGAGTCTCTGTTCCTTGCAATTCATACAGCGCCTGGCTTGTGCTGATCAAACTGAGTCTCTGTTCCTTGCCATTTATACAGGGCCTGACGTGTGCTGATCCAACTGCGTCTCTGCTCCTTGCCATTCATAGAGCGACTGACGTTTGATGATCAGTTTGAATCTCTATTCCTTGCCATTCATAGAGCGTCTGGCGTGTGCTGATCCAACTGCGTCTCTATACAGCACCTGGCATACAGCGCATGGCATGTGCTGATCAAACTGCGCCTCCATACAGCGCCTGACGTGTGTTGATCAAAATGCTTCTCTGTTCATTGCCATTCATACAGCGCCTGACGTGTGATGATCAAACTGAGTTTCTGTTCCTTGCCATTCATACAGCGCCTGGCGTGTGCTAATCAAACTGCGTCTCCATACAGAGCTTGACATGTGCTGATCAAACTGCGCCCCCATACAGCGCCCGACGTGTGCTGATCAAAATGCGTCTATGTTCCTTGTCATTCAGCGCCCAGCGAGTGATGATCAAACTGCGTCTCTGTTCCTGGTCATTCATACAGCGCCTGGCGTATGCTGATCAAACTGAGTCTCTGTGACTTGCCATTCATAGAGGGCCTGGCGTGTGATGATCAAACTGCGTCTCCAGACAGCGCCTGGCGTGTGCTGATCAAACTGCGTCTCTGTTCTTTGACAGTCATACAGCGCCTGGTGTGAGCGGATCAAATTGAGTCTCTGTTCCTTGCCATTCATATAGCGCCTAACGTGTGATTATCACACTGAGTCTCTGTTCCTTGCCATTCATAAAGTACCCGACGTGTGCTGATCAAACTGAGTCTCTGTTACTTGCCAGTCTTATAGCGCTTGGCGTGGACTGATCATACAGCACCCGACGTGTGCTAATCAAACTGAGTCTCTGTTACTTCCAGTCTTACAACGCTTGGCATGGGCTGATCAAACTGTGTCTTTGGTCCTTGCCATGCATACAGCGCCTGGCGTGTGCCAATCAAACTGAATCTCTGTTCCCTGCCATGCATACAGCGCCTGACGTGTACTGACGTGTCTCTATTCCTTACCATACATAGAGCGCCTGGCGTGTGCTGGTCAAAATGAATCTCTATTTGTTGCAATTCATACAGCGCCACCGTATGTGTGCAGATCAAACTGAATCTATCTTTTCCTTACAATTGATACAGCTTCCGACATGTGCTGATCAAAGTTAGTCTCTTTTCTTTGCAACTCATACAGTGCCTGGCGTATGCTGATCAAACTGAGCCTCTATTTCTTGCAATTTATACAGTGCCATCTAATGTGTGCTGATCATACTGAGTCAATCTTTTCCTTGCAATTCCTTCACAGTGTCCGACATGTGCTGAACAAACTAAGTCTCTTTTTTGCAATTCATACAGCGCCACTTGATGTGCGCTGGTCAAAGTGAGTCTATCTTTTCATTGTCAGTCATACAGCGTCCGACGTGTGCTGGTCAAACTATGTCTATTTTCTTTAAAATTCAGCTTCTTGCATGTGATGATTAAATTGAACCTGTTTACCTTGCAATTCATAGAGCTCTGGACGTATGCTGATCAAACTAAGTCTCCATTCCTTAGGATTCATGCAGCGCCTGTCGTTTGTTGATCAAACTGAGTCTTTTCCTTGTCATTCATACAGAGCCTGGAGTGTACAGAACAAACCAAGTCTCCCTTCCTTGCAATGTATACAGTGCCTGATGTGTACTGATCAAACTAAGTCTCTTTTCGTTGTAATTCATACAGCGCCTGGCGTTTTCTGATCAAACTGAGTCTCTATTCCTTGCCATTCATACAGCGCCTGGCGTATGCTGATCAAATTGCGTGCGTCTCTGCTCCTTGCCATTCCTGCGACGCCAGATGTGTGCTAATCAAACAGAGAGTCTTTTCATTCATACAGCGCCTGGCGTTTTCTGATCAGACGGCGTCACTGTTTCTTGTCATTCATACGGCGTCTGTTGTGTGCTGATCAAACTGCGTCTCTTTTCCTTGCCATTCATACAGCGCCTAGCGTTTGATGATCAAACTGAATTTCTATTCCTTGTCATTCATACAGCGCCTGGCGTATGCCGATCAAACTTGCCATTCATGTAGTGCCCTGCGTGTACTGATAATACCAAATATATTTTCTTTGACATTCATTCAACGCCTGGACGACGTGTACTTATCAAACCGAGACCCTTTTCCGTCATTCATACAGTGTAAAATGTCTGGCATGTACTATCGAACTGAGATAAGTCTTCCTATTTTGCCATTTATGCATCGCCTATCGTGCATTGAACATATTGCTGGATGAGTGGTAAACATGATAGACTCTGATCAAATACATAAAAAGGTAATCAATTTCACTTGGTCAAATTGGTACGACGTACGGAGGTATCTCGAGCGTACCCAATATCCAAACTCATTATGGTACTGTTCGGATGCGTAGGATGATGACAATCTATGCATTTTCCCATGTTCGAACAATAAAAGCTTTTCGCTTGTCAAGGACACTTTCATGTCTTGATTCAGCTTAAAATTAGTCCAACACGATTCCGTAAAATCAATGCGTCTAGTTCTTCATTAGGAGACATTAGACATACTTTTACACTATTAAACATGGTAGCAAAATAAGCAGACGACAGTTTGTCTTATTTTCCCAGAAAATAGAATTTTACACTGCATGCAAATTGTCTTCTATGGAGAAAATTTGCATGAAATGCCAAATCCTATTTGCTGGGAAAAATAAGAAACAAAATTATCAAGTGGTCTTTCAAATTATCTCAGAGAGTATTAAAGGTTAAGGCATTCTGTTGCACAACCACACTTATTGCGTGTAGAAACATCGGTTTCCCAGACATTGGGTGATATGTATTTGGTGTTTTGTAGTCAACTGTCTTCTATTTAGTAAAAGAGGTTATGTCTGCACGCCATGAGGTATGAATAGCCTAGAGCAAGATATGGACAAAGTATTCAGTGCCTGTCGACGCCTAAATGCATCTTCGAATTCTGTCTCTGAAGTCGGTGATGCCCGGGACATTGTGCGTTCACAGTAGGCATCTACGCCCATTGACCACATTTAGTATTCAGGAGTCTCTGAATTTAAAATATTATTAGAAAGTAAATAGTTCACAGAAACTAGATATATCAGCACATCTTCCGCAATATATAGTCAACCCTCGTTATATCGACACTCGATACAGCGACAAAATTCGTTATACTGACAATTTTGCTATCCCGGAAACCCTCTCTCAAGAGGTGACAGTTAGTCAGAAATTATGCAGTAGCATTATTATTCAGCACTTCAATGACCACATATGTTTTGAATATTTGTTAGAATCGCCTCATGAGGCGATTCTAACAAATATCAAAATCATATGGTTTATAAAGAAATTAAATTAAACATAGCATTTGTTGCATATCATTATACTCATTGAGAATTCATTACAACAGCAAATTCATTATAATGGCAATATCTTTTGGAACAAATGTTGTCGTTGTAACGAGGGTTCACTGTTTAAACAATAACGGGGAGATTAAATCGATCTTACTGGTACCAAATTTCCACCCGAGATTCAAAACATTGAAAAGCACAAAATAAATGTTCGGCTCGCATAAAAGCTCCTTGATTCAAACCGTTAGACTCACATAAAACATGTAAATCATTATGAATAAAACAAAGATGAGGACTCATGACTTACACCTCACACACTGACCGCCAGAGCTAAAAGAAACAACAACAAAAGTTGAACCACAGACCCAAAACAAAGACTTAACATTAAGCATCAATCCTCTAATGAAAGGTTTAGGTCGTGTCTCGTCCTGTGTGTTCCCGAATTGTTGTGTTTCGTAGGTGCTGTCAGACATTGTGATTAAGGCTGACACAATTAAATGATTAATCGATTAATTGATCGATAAATTCCACAAAAAAAAAAAAAAAAAAAAAAAATGATTATCGTTACAGATTTGCTAACAATAGAGCATTTGATTTCTGTGCCAATTACTTTCCCGTATTTACCCTTAGTATTCAGACACCTTAACTACTTACCACACTTGATCTAAAAGTTGAACAAGAACAATTTTCTTCCCAATGTTATGTTTAAAAACAGCTGGACGGGTGTTTTTTGATTGTGTTGGGGTTTAACTACACGTCAACCCATGTGGGGCATTTTGTGTCGTCTCCCCGAAAATGGGAGAAAGGAGATAGAAGAGATAGTAGAAGAGATGAAAGAGAGGGACAGGAAAGAAAGAGGAACAGGAATAAAAGTGGAGAAACAGAAGAAATAAAAACATTCTCCTTTACCTGCTAGAAGGATAACAGGCCTTGCCCAGCTGTAAGCCAGTATCAGTTGGACGCCCCGATGACATAAGATACAAGACACCTTCGCACCAACCGACCATCCCGGCGTCTCATCTAGGTCTACACGGTTTACTCAGGCCTGTCTAACTACATACAGTAATATGGCAAGAGTCATGCTCAAACAGACAGGTAAAATTATAACCAAATTTTTCAGTGATCCCTAATCGATTATCGATCACAATGGCAGGACTGCTAATCGATTTTCTTGCACACCAGATAAGAAAATCCTGGATTTAAGCCTGAGATAGAAATTCTTATCCCACCCAGGTTATCCTGCTCAGGGTAAGATAAAAATCAAGAAGTCTCACGTGTTCGATATGCACTGTTTGTAATAGATGTCACGTACACCATCGTTAAGGTTTACGTAACTGAACATAATGACGTCATTAAACGCCACAGTAATGTTATCATAATACGGCGGACGTCAGCAGTTGAAGTGATTTCATTATTTAAAAAAATACGTTCAAAAATGAAAGGTATGCAAAAAAAGAGATAATCTATAATGGGTGTGAGGGGTAGACAGAAACATCCGTCCCGAGGATCACAGTCTGGCATCACTCGGTAAGCCTCGTGATGCCAGACAGTGATCCTCGGGACGGATTTTTCTATGTACCCCTCACACCATTCATAGATTCACATAATCTTTTTAGCACTGATTAGCCAGCCTTAATTGTGATTACATTTGTAACTCGTGGTCTTCATTGGTTTGTGAAGTGGGTGTTGTACGCCTTAGTTTGTTGACTCTCCCCGGTGTCACCGGATGGCTATGTTCTGTGGCTCTTCCTAGACATTATCCTTACAGTTTTGATTCAATGCAGACGCAGCATCCTGTAGCGTCAGATCCTGGTCTACATTGTTGGCGTAGGTCCTATTTCAGGAAACTATTCATAGGATAAATAGTTGTATTTCATCAAAATATCATATATTTATTCATGTGTTGTGGCTGTTGATTGCTTGACAAACTTAAAGAGGTAGGACAGTGAAGTGCTTATTGTTGTGATCCTGTAGCGTCAACGTAAACAAATGTAATCAAGCCTTGTTTTAGAGGATAGTGATATGACTCTTAAAGGACACAATTTATCGCTTCGAATATAAGGGCTATACTTAAAGAACATAATTTGTGCCCTCTGGAAGCAAATTCTTTCCTTTAAGAGCATGCCCCTTTCTGGAAGCGATACTAGGGAGAAGTTTTCAAGATTTTTCCTGGGTGTGAGTAAAAATAATTCCGTTCTAGCTACGCCACTGCAATAGATCTAGCGTTCGGGATCAGATCATAAGAAACTTAACGTGTTGAACGCTGTATCACTAATAGGTATATGACACATATACGCCATTACACAGGTATAATGTCTTGACGCTCTGTGATCACGGGATCACACGAAACACTTGCAAACACACAGTTTGATCACACCCTTCCTTATTCGCCTACAGAATGATTGCTTCATACAAAGTACAGCGTAGCAAATGGGTCGTCGTGCAATAACCAGAATCAGTATATCTACGAATATGTATTTGACCAGGAACCTTCACAACAGATAGTATCGTTACAACACAAAATATTGAAATGTAGAAATGTCTATATATTAGGTTGACATTAACGCAACATAGCAAATGGGTTATCGTGCAATAACCAGAATCAGTATATCTACGAATATGTATTTGACTAGACTAGCTACTAGTCGGATATCAATATTATTTTCATCAATCAATTATAATTATTAATTTACTTAATGAACTAAGCGCCATCTACTACTTACTGCTTGCCTCACCTCTTTGATAGCAGCAACTAATCTTGGAGACTTGATGTCAGAGACCAACTATTAGAGACTGGCTATACAAGATGTCATACATAAATTTGAATCAGCTTATAGTTAGGGGTGATAAAACATGACATCAAGGTCTAGGAGCTAGTCTAGTATTTGACCAGGAACTTTCACAACAAATAGTATCGTTACAACACAAAATATAGAAATATAGAAATATCTATATATTAGGATGAAATTAACGCAACATGTAGAATTGTTTACAGTTTGCTTTGACATTGTCAACGCAAAATGTAAAATTTTGCAGAAGAGTCAAAATTGTTGTTTTGCATTGAGCCTAATACAACATGTAGAAACAATCAACACTTTGCGATAGCGTCAACTCAAAATAAGAGATTTCTGCAGTTTGCGTTGTAGCATATAATGCAGCATACATGAGAAAATGATATTTGTTACGGTAAACTGATCTCTAATCAACATTAACTTTGTCACCATTTATCGATCTTACGATCGAAGGCCTTGAAAGAGGCTTTGATGTTGGTTAATTATCAAACTCGTGTGGCGTTAGGACTAATTAAATGTAGGTTCACACTGATCGATTATCTAAATAGATCATTGAAGGATTTTCTAAATATTAATTGTACGCCATTCCCATTATATGAGCCGCAACGTCAGAAAACGTAGCTACGGTCATGTGCGTCCAGCGAAGATTCTGATCAGACTGCGCATTTTAGATAGCCAATGATGCAAAGTTTTTTTCATGCGGACAACGAAGACTCTGGTTAAGTTCCCACGTAGTTGTCAGTGTGTAAAAGGTGTCTTCGGGCATATACGGACAGCGACGGCCCAGATCAGACTGCGCATCCGCGCAGTCTGATCAGGGCCTTCGCTGTCCGCTAACAGAATCATTAGACACCTATAGAATGTATCAATGGATAGCAAATGCCCGAATGAGACTTTGCGCATGTGCGGGATGAATCTGAATCTGTGCATTTTGCGCATGCGTCAAGACACCTTTTCCGCTTGGTACGGCCCAATTATAGACAGTCTACAAAGTAGCTTTGATTATGTTGTTGGTTCATAGTGTCTGGGAGTTCTTGGTGCATTGCTGAAAAATAGGCACTGTGAGTAATCTGCGAATCGACAAAATAATTACTGCTGATTTTACAGTAAAACCAGTGACTCGAACACACATGCTGATATCTAAACTGATTATAATGAGATATGATTTTGGCGCAAACCCTTTCATCCCTGACTTTCAGAAATGGACTCTTCGTCTACGAATTAGAATGAACCCGTTATATCATAAAAGGGATGTCGCGTAGACAAAAATCTAAAACAAAATGCCAAACAGTAGAGTGGCAAAACAGAAAAGGCAAACAATGTAAATCCAGATGAGACGGCTCATTACCCGTCGTCCCATCTGGATCTACACTGTTTGCAAAGTTATTTTTCTGGTCTGTAGAGATGAAATGGTAATTTCGACCGAATTCGAACTGTAGCCATGCATAGAAACAAAATAGATGGGGTCTGCAAGTTTGTATTAGATAGAATGTGATAAATCTTATCTGGTCACGGTAAAGAATCCCATAGTTTGCTGTCGATGTAGGGCTGAAATATATCGATTGTCGCATGAAAGTCGATCGTGATCGAACTACCCACCTGCACGCTAAACTTTAACAATAACAGTTTTTTGTACTGGCTGTAAATTTGAAACAGACCAGACTGTTCCAAGAATGTCTGATTCAACATGAAACATTTCATCAATATCTTTTACATGTAAGTGGTTATATCGGTGCAGAGATAGATATGAACAAATTTATTCCAAGTACAACGTTATGTTAGAAGTCCTTCCTGATTGCATTTGAGTAAGACGCTTTTCTATGGTTTTGCACCTAGAATATAGGTTATACATTGTAATAGAAAGAGTCGCTTCTAGAGAAATAGCTCTTCGCGCATGCGCAGAATTGGTTGATTCACACATAAGCAGGGTCTGATCATGATTTGGGCTTCGTGGATACATTCGTTTATAAATACAATGACTCTGTATGACGACAGCGAAGACTCAGATCAGACTGCGCGGATGCGCAGTCTGATCTGAGTCTTTGCTGTCCGCCTGTGCTCGAAGAAAGCTTTACGCTTGGCGAGGCCAATATAGTACACTTTTTCAATGTTGCAGAAATATTGATATTCAAAACTGTAATGCCGAAAGCTCATGAAAGCATTGATTTCTTGATGTTCGCTTGTAAATTTCAGAATTCAGTCAGTGTCTCAATTAAGCGCTTGCAAAGAAAGATTTAAATTAGCCGAGTCTCGAAATAACGTACCTGATGGGACGTGAATAGCCGAGCTCTCGCTGAATTCGCGGGTGCGGGCATACATGTACATGTAGCTAATTATCTTTTGAAATTAATATCCTCTATTTTTTTCAAAATAGAGTCCTGCCCTGATTTGACGGATGCGTACTCTGGTATGAACCCTTTAACCCTTAAAGCAAAATTGTAGTAGACGACATTGCGACATTTTATTTTTTACTCATATCCTTGTTATTGTTTTTTTTAAATAAGACTTGGAATTTCATATAAATCGTCTGCTAGGCAAATGATTCACATGAAATACGGTGTCTTATTTTGTCTGGAAAGTACATAAAATCTAAATGCCGTCTACTGTAGTCGTGATTTGTGCTTTAAGGGTTGATTTTGTCTGTTTGTTTTCATGAACTTGCCCTATCAGGGCACACACATTCCTCGGACAGATACGAATTGCACATGCACTGCAGACGTGCATAGCGCGCTGACATGCGCTGTGGGTTCTCAGCATCCACAGACCATTTTTTTTTTATTTTAAATCTACCACGTTAAATATAGTCTGGACGAACTGCACATGCTCAGACATGACTGCGCGCATGCGCGCAATCTCGTCTGAGCATGCGCAGCTCACATACTTGGAAGATATGTTTTGATCATGCACAGTCTCCAAATGTTTGAATGGCGTCTTTTGTCCTGACGCGGCTCATAATTATGTAACACGCTGTCAGAAAGTTCTGAAATATTGACAAATCCGCAGATGATTTCATTTTTCAATCGATCTCATTGCGCATGTAATCAGTAGCCAGAATAAAATTCTGCAGAATTTGAAATTACAGACTGAATGTTTTGTATTACCGTAACTTTGATGAAGTATGGCGCGGCAAAATGGCGCACACAGCATCCTGTATAGACAAAACATCTCTTGGATGTCCGCTGAGAAGCGGCATTTTGACGGTATCTTTTTATGCCAATACATGTACCATACATATGTTGCATTTTACACCATCACGAAAACACGCCTATATATTTTTGACCCCATTAAACCCCACTTTTATATAGTAAAACTGGGGTTAACAGGGGTATACATTATTTTTCTTATTTCTGCTCAAAAACATAGATTGTGGGTACTCGTTAGAACCGCCTCACTGAGGCGGTTCTAACGAATACCCACAATCTATGTTTTGAGCAGAAATATGAAAAATATCAGAATTTTTTTATCTGAAATTTGTCATTTTGAATATGAAATAAAGAAAATTGTTTCGAAATTGGTGCAAATCTCTTTGAAAACTGGGTGAACACGATCCGTTGAATGTCATGGGATTTAATCAGAAGAAAAGACAAATGAAGCAAGGAAAACACATTTTTCATCATCAATGGAAAGATAAAAACACCAACACTGCAACAGATTGTAATGTTCATGGGCTAACAAGAACTGAATGAATGAGAATGAATGAATGAATGAACACTCAGAGCGTATACGGACAACGAGGACGCATCTTTCATTTTACCACATTCTTGCATAATCTCTTCCGTTGTAAAAAAAAAAAAAAAAAAAAAAAATGCAGAATATATCATTGCATAGGAAGCATGTCAGATTGTGCGGCTTCGCTGGAGATATGAATCTGTACTTTTCACGAATGTCCCGAAGACACATTTTCTTACGAAGAGACTCTTTATCACGAAAACATGCCTATATAATATTGACCCCCTTAAACCCCACTTTTATATAGTAAAACTTGGGTTTACAGGGGTATACATTATGTTTCTTATTTCTGCTCAAAAACATAGATTGTGGGTACTCGTTAGAACCGCCTCGCCGAGGCGGTTCTAACGAGTACCCACAATCTCTTTTTGAGCAGAATTATGAAAAATATCAGTTTTTTGTCTGAAAATTTTCAGTTTTTGGCGGTGAGATTTTCTATTTATTTGAATAGGCGTGTTTTCGTAATGCTAATCTAGCTAATGTTGACCAAGCACTACACAGTATGCTTCATATTTTTGCCCGCGCACAACATTTCCTACAATGTGGCGCCCAGCGAAGACTCAAATCAGTTTGCGCATGCACATAGTCTGATCAAAGTCTTGACGGGGCACTCTGTCGGCACTCTGTCGGCAGCCAATGATCAAAAGTGACTTTAGGCTAAAGTAAATACACGTATACCATAGGTAGGCCGTCTGCAATAATTTTCTATGACACTTTGGGGGCTACATATACATAAAATTGTGATATGATAAAAGATTTATTTGTTGCTTTAACAAACGTGTTTTTTTTTTTTTTTTTTTTTTTTTTTTTTTTTTGTCAATTATGGATTTAGAACGTCTATCCTCACTTCTCCGTAACTCTTAACCTTTATCCTTAAGATCACCTCTGGTACCAACGCTACCCTACAACAGCAATTACCCAAATACTAAGCTTACTGGATGAGCTATGGTAGTAAATTGTGGAAACGAGATAGTACATGTAAGTCGTTCGAACGAAAAAAAAAAAAAAAAAAAAACATATTACGAAAACACTCCTATTCAAATATATAGAAAATTTCACCTCCAAAAACTGAACATTTTCAGATCAAAAGAAAAACTGATATTTTTCATATATCTGCTCAAAACAGATTGAGCAGAAATAAAAAAAAAAATAATGTATACCCTTGTAAACCCCAGTTTTACTATATTCAAGTGGGGTTTAAGGGTAGGCATGTTTTCGTGATGAACTCCATTTGTTTGTTCGTTCATTTTCTAACTTTGCTTGTTAATAAACTGTTTCGTTCGACGTTAAAACGGCGCTATATCGTACTTACTCTAAATAGTCGGATACCTTAATAAACCTCTTACCATACGTTCCTAAAATTGGGTTAAATCCATATTACTACCCGTTGATGTGTCTTAAAATAGAATATAAGGATCTATCATTGGTGTGAGGGTAGATAGAAAATTCAGTCCCAAGAATCACTGTCTGGCATCACGAGCCTTGCCGACTGATGCCAGACCGTGATCGCGAGGGACGGATTTTTCTATCTACCCCTAACACAGGTGATGAATTCTTTTTCTTGTACAACTTCTATTTCTGAACGTAGATTTTTTTTAATAATGCAGTCACTTCGATTGCTGCGTGGCATTTACTGACATCATTAAACCCTAACGATGACGTACGTGACGTCCGTTAATACTGGTGCATATCAAACACGTGAGAATTTTCCATTTTATCTTACCATGGGTAGGACAATCTGGGTAGGATAAGAAGTAGTAAAAAGGTAAACAAACTACGACGTACAGTACACACGTTATAAACATCCAGCTCCCTCTTTTCAAAGGTAATGACAAAGACAGACAGGACCCCACTAGATAAATAACAAGACATCTAACAGGATAAAACACGAAAAAAAAAAAAAAAAAAAAAAAAAAAAAAAATAAACAACGAAAAAACAAAATACACAAGGACACACAAAGAGAAATTTACCCATTTAAGCCTAGCGTCATAAAAGGGACATTGGCAAAAGATGTAGACCAATGTCAGACGCCACAGAACGCGGCGTACACTGTTTGCATTAACTTCAGGAATGTTTATAAAACTTAGTCATAACAAACACTAACCGAACATCCCTTATATTTGGAATGGACCTGTCCGAAGACGAGACCACTCAGCATAAATGGGTCAACACTAGAACTGTGAATGATCCATATTAATTACTATCTGCTGATGTGTCTAAAATCATCCGGATGAGCGACAAATAGAGTCGACCCAGATTCAAGGCCGCTGATCTGGGTCTACACCGTTTGTTCACGCCTGTCTGTTAGAATAGTTAAGGTAAATATGGTAGGGGTTTTTGCTGTTTTTTGCTAAGGAATGCAAATTTAATACATGTTGAATAGAGATGCATTGAGCTAGAACAAGACATTAATAACGTGCACTCAACATTTAAGCGAACGAAAACCATCTAGACAACACAAATTCGATGAGAATAAGTGTTTCCAAGCACATTGTTTTCGCCTCAGGGGATGGTACAGTGTATCTAACAATGCCTCTAACATACTTAAACTAATAATGGAACTTGGCTTTTAGTTTCACAGATAACAAGTACAAATAAATCACATACAGCGAATGACCTCAGTCACGCAGAATAATAACCATAGCAAATCGAGCTAGCATATCAGTAGGGAATCAAAGGCCTTCCAAAAGCAATGTTGTTTTTTTCTTTCTACATAATGGACTGTCGTATCTCAAACTCCAAGGGACCACGCAAAATTATCAATCTGAGATAACAGTAGTTCGCGACAACAGGAGTCGAAAAATAAAGAAAATAAAAGTAAACAAACATTTTCAAAAATCTAGTTTGTCTTAAGCAGTAGTTTGAGTTATCAGGTTTGAGATAACGAGAGTCAACTGTATATTTAGACAAAATATAGTCCCAAACGGCGGATTCAGATTGCAATTAAAATCTTGACGACGCCTTTGGATACCGTATTAATGCACAAATGTATAAATGAAATTCAGAGTTGTTTCAATATGTTAGTACAACTATGTCAAATGCACCAATACCTCTGTAGAACCAACCAATTGATGACCTGACCAACTCGTAGCGCGGTTATCCTAAATATTTGAACAGACATACCTACGTAAGCAGTCGTGGTCTCGCTTAATTCCTCCTACAGATGTACAGTAGAACTTTAATGGCTCGAACCCCGATGGCTCGTTTACCATGGATGAGTCGAACACGTTCTTGAGTCCACAGGGATTTCCTCCAAATACGATATACGGATAATTTAGTTTTTTTTTTCTTTTATCTTGCAAATGTATGTTGTGTGTACTCATTAGAATCGCCTCGATGAGGCGATTCTAATGAGTACGCACAACATACGTTTATAATACAGAACACCGAAAAGATATCCCACAATTATCTCCATTATGCCTCCTGGTATGGCACTAATAGTAACCACCCGTGGCTCGAACTACCGCTGTCTGGAACAAATTTTCATGGTCCCAAAGGGGTTCGAGCCATCGAAGTTCGACTGTAGTTTGATACGAGGCATTTAGCCAACACGTTTTACACATATTGGATAGTCAAACAAACTTATTTAAGGAGAATGCATACAGATTTACGGGATACAACTCTTTCAAAATTGTGTTGGCTCCCTTCTACTCAAAAAAGGGGAATATTTGCTCCCACTGGGTCTGTGGCCTGGGTTGCCTAGTGGTTAGTGCTCTCGACTTGAAAGCGGAAGTTCGTAGGTTCGAATCCTCTCGTGTCGAGAACATTTAGTACACCTAACTCATACTTAACGTGCTCTGGGTTGAGTATAAAGTAGTCACGGGCGCTTGGTGATAGACAACAGCACCAAGTGTGTATGGGTGATCTATGAAAGCAATGCTGTACAAACGCATGTACATAACACTGGCTACTGCCTCCATGTACCATGGGAGCTTGGTAGCGTGCAAGATCTACAACAGCCGCTGGCAGCAAATTCTTTCCTTTTATAGTAGGTCCAGTTTTAGGAGAAATTTGTTATGCAGGAAAGCAAACATGACGTTCGAAATTTGTCTCTATTGTACAAATGGCGGTGACTCTAACAATTGTATCATTTCCCTTTTACCCATATAACCTATCGTCCCTTTTGTGGGACATAGGCAAACGGTGCAGACCTAGATCAGACGCCGCATTATGCGTCGTCTGATCAAAGTCTTCACTGTTTGCTTACAGGAATTCATAACCAGAACAGATATGAAAAAATACAAAACAAAAAAAAAAAAAAAAAAAAAAAAAAAAAAAAAACCTGACACCCCTTAAATGACAAAGGAACTCACTCAATGTATATTCATGGGAAAGTCCATTAGGCTTATTTGGGTTAAATTGTGGGTATTTACGGCAAAGGGATAAGATGCTTGAATTTTTATGATAATAACCGTACATGCAGAATTCCTTTTGGAGCCGCAACGTAAGAAAATGTACAATACCACGTGTACATTATTCAGATCAACCTGTGTATCCACCATTTCTGATCAGACACTTAACAGTCCACCTTTAGAATAGATGGTGCGGCGTGGACCGAAGATAATGCTGATAGAACTTGTGGTCCAACCCATTTTCTTCATAACTCATCTCGAAAACATACCTACACAATTTGGACTCCCTTAAAACCCACTTTTACTTAGTAAAACTGGGGCTTACAGGGGTATACATTATTTTTCTTATTTCTGCTCAAAAACATAGAATGTTGGCACTCGTTAGAACCACCTCGGCGAGGTGGTTCTTATGTGTACCTACAATATATATTCTGAGCAGAAATATAAAAAAAGAAATATCAGAATATGTATCTGAAAACTTTCAGTTTTTGGTGCTCAAATTTTCAGTATGTTTTAATAGGCGATTTTTCGTAATATATTTTGGAAATTAAATATGACTGAATTAGATAAAATCGAAAAGGAATGATTATCGAGAGAAATGAACACGCATAGAAAATCTACCAGCTAAAGCGCTCGTTTTCTTGGCCGGTCTAGCCAGTCTCGGCCAATTAGGCCTCATTAGTTACCCTCGTATAAATTTTCGAAAATTCCGGAATGGGCACAGTGATAAAAAATCTAAAGACCT
The DNA here is from genome assembly GCA_964016985.1 of Anodontia alba. NCBI lineage: Eukaryota > Metazoa > Mollusca > Bivalvia > Lucinida > Lucinidae > Anodontia > Anodontia alba. Next base: position 27,126,219 of record OZ024826.1, read on the forward strand.
CCCAGCGAAAAGTCTGATCACACTGCGCAAATGTGAAGTCTGACCTGTGTATTTGCTTGCCGCACATGTCCAAAGGTACTTTTTAGACATTTCGAGGATCACAGGTATATATCATATAGGATCCGGTGCATTTCATTCGACTATATAGATCAACCAATTAACTGCCAGACTCCAAGGAAACTAGGATGAATGAGAACCTTTTATAAACGATTATACCGCATTTATCCTAAATATTAGAGACCGTAACTCTTTACCATACTTATCCTAAAACCATGAATGAGTCTGTGTTACATGTACAAGCTTTTCGGGCGTTTAAATACCTGCTTAACAAGTTTACCAACTAGACCTTCATTACGAAAACATACCTTTATAATTTTGACCCCATTAAACTCCACTTTTATATAGAAAAACTGGGCTTTACAGGGGTATACATTATTTTTCTTATTTCTGCTCAAAAACATAGATTGTATGTACTCGTTTGAACCGCTTCGGCGAGGCGGTTCTAACGAGTACCTACAATCTAGGTTTTAAGCAAAAATATGAACAATATCAGAATTTTTATCTTGAAAACTTTCAGTTTTTGGTGGTGAAATATTCAATATATTTAAATAAGCATGTTTTCGTTTGTTTGTGTTGAGGTTTTACGGCCCAGTCAACCCAATGGGGTCATGTCGAGCGCGGTCAGTTTACCTAACCACACGTTTACTGGGCATGCTTAGTCCTCTAAGCGGTTAACCAGTATTGTGCACATTCTTTCGCCAGAAACTGACACCTGCCCTTCTTGAATCAGCGGAAGGGAGAGAATGACCGTAGAAAATATTTCATGATCAATCTCCACGAAAGAATGTTGCCGACCTCGGCGGGGGTTGAACCCGCGACCTCCTGGTCTCCAGTCGGACGGCGCATCCAAATGAGCCACCGAGGCCGGCAGCATGTTTTCGTACATGTAATGGATCTGTGTTGTATGATATGGGTCTATATATATACTGCCTACTAAGGACTGTCTCTCCAAATACATAGGCTAAATACGATAGCAAGAATATGAGATTTTATAAACGAATAAACTCTGTAATTTAATAAACAAAAGCAGCCACTTCGTACAAAAATGTAGCTGTATGCGATTGCAACGTTCCAGCCAAGGCATAATGCCAATCTGAGGAGGACCTTCCCTGTTCGCCACTATATTCAAAGTCTCAGACATCACGAAAACATACCTTTATAATTTTGACCCCCTTAAACCCCACTTTTATATAGTAAAACTGGGGTTTACAGGGTATACATTATTTTTCTTATTTCTGCTCAAAACATAGATTGTGGGTACTCGTTAGAACCGCCTCGTCGAGGCGGTTCTAACGAGTATCCACAATCTATGTTTTGAGCAGAAATATGAAAAATATCGGAGTTTTTATCTGAAGATTTTCAGTTTTTGGAGGTGATTTTTTCTATATATTTGAATAGGCGTGTTTTCGTAATGCCAGTCTGCCTGTTCGCCACTATATTCAAAGTCTCAGATCAGCAAATGTTTTCTCTGATGCACAGTCTACTTTTGGTCTTCGCTGTTTGCATAAGAGCATCGAATCTCTGTTTTGTTTTGTGCGGTTCAAATATTGAATTAGGGAATGATAAAGTGGACGTCGGGTCAATATAAATAAAGAAATCGATGGAAGGTTTGTTTGATAGACAGCTGGTTAATAGTTATACACGCGTGGGTCGCGCGACCAGCGAAAGACTTCTGAAAAACATAAACTGTATTTACCCTAAGTATTCCGGACAGGGTGGTTTTAGCAAACAGTGTAGCCCCAGATCAAACAGCTTATAAGGAGCAGTTTGACCAAACGGTTTGCTATTTAGTCAGTACTTTCTAACACAATATTAGATAGTTCAATGGACGTTTTCAAATTTTAGGGCAAGTATGGTAAGTGATTAAGGTGCCCAAATATTAAGGTGAATCTAATTTGAAAACGTGTTTAAAACCGTAACATTCTGAAAATTTGCATATATGCACATGTATACTCCTGCATATCCCTGTTTTACTGTTTTAAAATTGCATAGACTTATCAAATTAATGTAGCATCTGTATCCAAGAATACAGTAACGCAGCGCCTTATCATGGTCTACCCTATTTGCCACTTATCTAGCAGTTTCAGGCAAATCAACAAGCAGTGCAGGTAAAAGGAATTTGTTCAAAATTTATGAGAAGTATGGTAAGTCGTTATTGCCTAGTACGACCAGTATGATAAGTAATTGTAATCTAGTAGGACACTTGAAGTATGGTAAGTTATTGAAGCCTAGTAGGACAAATATGGTAAAACATTGTTACCTAGTAAGACAAGTATGATACTTCATTGTAGCCTAGTAGGACAAGTATTGTAGGTCAATGTAGCGTAGTAGGACAAGTATTGCTAGTCATTGAAACCTAGTAGGACACGTATGATAAATCATTGTAGCCAAGTAGGATAAGTTTTGTAGGTCATTATAGCCTAGAAGGACAAGTATTAAGTCATTGAATCCTAGTAGAACAAGTATAGTAAATCATTGTAGCCTAGTAGGACTATTATGGTAAGTCATTGTAGCCAAGTAGGACAAGTATGATAAGTCATTGTAGCCTAGTAGGACAAGTATGGTAAGTTATTGTAGCATAGACAGACAAGTATGGTGAGTCATTGTAGCCTAGTAAGACAAGTATGTAAGTCAGTGTAGCGTAGCAGGACAAGTACGGTAAGTCCTCGTAGCCTAGTATGAGAAGCATGGGTAGTCACTGTATTCTAGAAGGACAAATATGGTAAGTCATTGTAATCTCGTAGGACAAGTATTGTTAGCCATTGTAACCTAGTAGGACAAGTATTGTAAGTTATATTAGTCTAGTAAGACAAGTGTGGTGCGTCATTGTAGTCTAGAAGGACAAGCATGGTAAGTCATTGTAGCCCTAATAGGACAAGTATGATAAGTGATTATAGCCTTGTTGGACAAGTACGGTAAGCCATTCTAGCCTACTAGGAGTATGCTTAGTCATTGTAGTCTAGTAGGACAAGTATGGTCAGTCATTGTAGCCAAGTAGGACAAGTATTGTAAAACACTGTTGTCTAGTAGGACAAGTATGGTAAATCATTGTTGCCTAGTAGGACAAATATGGTAAGTCATTGTAGCCTAGTAGGACAAGTATGGTAAGTCATTATAACTTAGTAGGACAAGTATGGTAAGTCATTGTAGCCTAGTAGGACAAGTACGGTGAGTCATTGTCATTGTAGCCTAGTAGGGCAAGTATAGTAAGTCATTGTAGCCTAGTAGGACAAGTACGGTAAGTCATTGTAGCCAAGTAGGACAAGCATAGTAAGTCATTGTTGTCTAGTAGGACAACTATGGTAAATCATTATGGCTTAGCAGGGCAAGTATGGTAAGTCATTGTAGCCCAGTAGCAAAGTACGGAGAACCATTGTAGCCTAGTAGGACAAGTATGGTAAGTCATTGTGGCCTAGTAGGACAAGTATGCTAAGTCGTTATAGCCTAGTAGGACAAGTATAGTAAGTCATTGTAGCCTAGTAGGACAAGTATGTTAATGAAAGGCGTCCGAGTACTTAAGGCAGTTATGATATATACCCAAAAGGTTCGGACACATGAACACCTTACGTTACCATAGTTGCCCTATTAGATAGACAGTTTATTGAGTTAGCAGATGATGCGTCTAAAATCAGTTGTTTGAGTGGAAGTTATTTGAAGGTATAAAACCAACAGCAAAACTGTGCAACAAATAAGCGCCCTCTACTTCAAATTCTAACAGGGCTTTTTTATTTAAATACCCCAAGTATTAGGACAGATAGACCTGAGTAATCAGTGTAGAACCAGATCAGACCCCGCAAAAGGCGGCGTCTGATAAGGGTGTACACTGTTTACCGAACATCCAGTACATTTAGACACATTAACAGATAGTTAAATAGCAATGTTTACATTTTATGACAAGTACAGTAAAAAGTTCTTGTATCCAAATATTATGGCATATAGTCAAGCTGCAGAACAAACCTTTGCAATCAGTGTAGATCCAGATGAGACAGCTTGTTACGAGCCGTCTCGTCAGGATCTACACTGTTTGTCATTTTGTTTTATATTTTGGCTGATTTCCCCATCCGAAGTAATAGATGTGCCCAAATCCAAAGACAGTAAAGTCCACTCCGAAAACTCGGGGATGAAAGGGTTAAGGGTGATTGTTTAACACGTGTGGCCTTTAGACAGGTTTGACTTTCATCACGAAAACACGCCTATATAATTTTGACCCCCTTCAACCCCACTTTTATATAGTAAAACTGGGGTTTACAGGGGTAGACATTATTTTTCTTATTTCTACTCAAAACACAGATTGTGGGTATTTGTTAGAACCGCCTCTGCGAGGCGGTTCTAACGAGTACCCACAATATATGTTTTGAGCAGAAATATGAAAAATAGTTGAATTTTTTGTCTGAAAATTTTCAATTTTTCGGTGATTTACTTTTCAGTATATTTGAATAGGCAGGTTTTCGTAATGTTATGCAGTAGCATCAAAAACTATATTTGCAATTTCTTGGATAGTTATGGATTATCGACTCTCAATTTGTCTGTTTGTCTGATTTCTATACACATTTCTTTCGGATTCTGTAGCATCAATCCTACATTCAGACAATTTACATTTGTATAATCATGGTCTAAAATCAGATAAGCTGAGCCAAGAGAAAACACGTCTTCGGCGCTTTTGTTGGTTACCGAAGTCCCAGGCCAGTACACTTGATAGATTCTTTGCCATGTTTTACAAATAAAAGACAACTCTTGTGACTTTGTGTTTGCATGCCTGTACAAGAAGGCCTTTTAAACTGGGATCCACTCTAAAAGGAAGAAGAGCTGCAGCAGGACAGCGTAGCTAGCGGAATCGCGCCTTGTCTCTTAAACTTAGCTTTATTCTAAGTCCGTGACTTTGACATCAAGGTCATTTATGTTGGTCTGGATGGGACAGCATAAAGGTTCAGCCTAGTGTCTAAAATCAGGGTGAGTATGAAGTACTTCCATTTAGAGGTTCAGGAGAAAGAGCCTTTTAAAAACTTTAACTAGAAAATTTAACCAACGCTGACGCCAATGCCGACGCCAACGCCGACACTGACGTCGTGGTGACTGCTATAGCTCTATCTATACTTTCGAAAAGGCGAGCTAAAAATGGTCTACTGTATAAAAAAGATGTCTTCTCTAAAAGAAAAGAATTTGCCTCAAATGAGAGCAAATTGTTTAATTTTAAAGTAGATCCTTTTCGGTAGGGAGGCAAATATTTTGAGAATTAATTGTCTTCCGTGATAGTATCTTCACTCACCATAAGTCAACCTGATCAGGGCGTTTTGCTATTCATGGGTATATTTTGTAAGATCCAGTAAGTTGGCAAGACATTACGAATTTAAATATATTGAAAATTTCGCCACCAAAAACTGAAAGTTTTCAGATAAAAATTCTGATATTGTTTTTCATAGTTCTGCACAAAACATAGATCGTGGGTACTCGTTAGAACCGCCTCGCCGAGGCGATTCTAACGAGTAACCACCATCTATGTTTTTGAGCTGAAATAAGAAAAATAATGTATACCCCTGCAAACCTCAGTTTAACTATATAAAAGTGGGGTTTAAGGGTGTCAGAATTATATAGGTATGTTTTCGTGTTGTGAGACTGAGGTAAAGTTCTGATCAGACCGGATGCCATCTCTATAATCTTTTCTGGAGTCTTTTTTTATTTGTTATTTAAGACGTTAGTGCCTATAGGTTGGACTTAAAGTACAATGCATGTAGTCCTGTTTCTTGTTGTTGGTGAAATAAATTCCTTGTGGTGTGCAATCAATAGTTTTGTTATTTGAAATTGGAAGAAATTCAACGTTATGCGATGAGGCTTTCTTCAAATAGATGCTCTGAAGCCGGTAATAGAAGATCTTATTCTAGGTTTACACAAAATGCATTTAAGCCTAGCGTCACATAAAAGGGACATTGGCAAACAGTCTCGATCAGGACCAAACGCCGCGGAACGCAGCCTCTGATCAGGATCTACTCTGTTTGCATTGCATACAGGAATTTCCATAAAATATTGTATTGACAAATATTAACCAGACACCCTTTCTGTTGGAAATGGATTGGTCTAAAGAAGGTAGCGTCCCATAAAAGGGATATTGGCAAACAGTCTATATCCAGACCAGACTCCGCGGAACGCGGCCTCTGATCAGGATCTTCTCTGTTTGCATTACATACAGGAATTTCCATAAAATATGGAGTTAAGGTAGCGTCCCAAAAATGGACATTGGCAAACAGTCCAGATCCAGACCAGACGCCGCGGAACGTGGCCTCTGATCAGAATCTACTCTGTTTGCATTACGTACAGGAATTTAAATAAAATATAGTAAGAACCAACATTAACCACACACCCTTTCTGTTGGAAATGGACTTGTCTAAAGAGTTAAGGTAGCACAGACCACTTGGCATAAATGGACAAAAATTTTGAGCCGCAACGTGCGAAAATGTACCTTCTACCATGTGTGCCCAACGAAGACACAAATCAGTCTACACATCCGCACAGTCTGATCAGAGTCTCCGTTGTCCGCTGGAAGAAACATTGCATCTTTAGCTATACAAAACGCGCCCAGTGAAAATTCTAATACAACTGCATAAAAGCGCAGCTGATCTGAATTTTCGCCGAGTGCACATGTCCGAAGGTACGTTTTCCGACATTGCGGGTCATTATTAGACTGGGATAGTTGTTTCTTGGGATTATTTGAAATTTCCTTTGTTATGGAAGCAATGTAATATTCTATATCTATAAACTGATGAATTGTGTGTGTGTGTGTGTGTGTGAGAGTGTGTGTGTGTGTGTATATATATATATATATATATATATATATATATATATATATATATATATATTAAAACAATATTACCGGTGAAAATGACGTTTTTCGCATATACATATCCGGACACTGACTAAAAATCGTTTATCTAATTCACAGCAACTCATTTTCCTAATAAATTTCAACTTCTTCTAACCAAGGGAGGTATAGAGAGTGCTTTTTAATTACTCTTTGACTCTAGAGAGCTTTAGTTTTCATGTTACATGTAATTCAATAAAACTCCTGAAATAGTGAAGACTTTATTTAATCAAAACCTGGTTAGAGGAGTTAATGAATGAAGTTTAACATCTTCCTGATGGGAAATGTGAGACACCTATCGTTTTTGAGGCTCAACGTCTGAAAACTTACCATCTACATGTGCGCCCAGCGAAGATTCAGATCAGCCTGCGCATTCGCGCAGTCTGATCTGAATCTTCACTGGGCGCATTTTGGCTAGCCAAGGATACAAAAGTTCTTCATGCGGGCAATGAAGTCACTGATAACCACGCGGTTGCGTATACTGAATTGAGTCCTCCGGCGGGCACATGTCGGAAGGTACGTTTTCCTCATGTTGCGGCACTTTTTACGTTAATTGAAATTCATGCTAACAAGATGCTGTCACGCCATATTCTACTGTTTTAAATTACTAATGTTGAAACTGGAAAAAGCAAAAAGGACGTCTGAAGTATAATGCGAATGCCAAAGGTTCAGTACAGACTGATCCTCAGCTGTCCCAGAGGATTCTAATTTGTACAATGTACGTATATATCCATTCACTGAGTCCCGACAAGCCTGCTCAGACTGGGACAATCGTTTTCGAACATACAAACACGATATACTTGGTGATTTTCCGCCATTTTCTATGCGGATACAGAAGTTCCAAATCAGCCTGCACATTAGCGTTGTATGAACACGGTCGTCTTAGTCCGTTACGGAATCAATGTGTACTGTACTTTATCATGTATCAGCTAGAACAGGAGGTCCGAATGCAAGGTCGAACAGGACGTTTAATGCCCGCATGTTATGCCCGCATTGGCATAAGGGCCAATTTCTTGCGTTGCGCATGAAGTGGAAACTTAATTGACAGTGAAAATAGAATTATATTCTACATTTTCTATTTCTCACTGGAAATGGAGACTTATTTGTTTGATATCATTACGAAAACATGCCTATTCAAATATACTGAAAATTTTACCACCAAAAAATGAAAAATTTCAGATAAAAATTCTGATATTTTTAACTATTTCTGCTCAAAACATAGATTGTGGGTACTCGTTAGAACCGCCTCAACGAGGCGGTTCTAACAAGTACCCACAATCTACGTTTTGAGCAGAAATAAGAAAAATAATGTATACCCCTGTAAACCCCAATTTTACTATATAAAAGTGGGGTTTAAGGGACTCAATATTATATAGGCATGTTTTCGTGATATGAAGCGTGTCATGTACAGTGAACCCTCGTTACAGTACACATTTGTTCACAAAAATGTCATTAAAATGAATTTTCTGTTGTAAAGAATCCATAATGAGGAGAGTTGTATGTACGAAATGTCTTGCTTTATTCTATCCACACTGAACATACGTTTTGGATATTTGTTAGAACCGCCCAGTGACGGAATTATTTTTACGAAACACCCGGGAAAAATCTTAAAAAAAAAAACTATGACTAGAATCGCTTCTAAAATGGGGGCTTCTCTTAAAGGGAAGAATTAGCTCCCTTACGTAAAGACTCAAAATATTTTATATTAATGCTACTTTATTATAGATACTTTATTACGCATGTTACGCACATACGTAATTTGCGTAATGAGCAGTACGTCTATGCTATGTAGGCCAAACTTACCGTATTTATGGCAAATGGTTGTCTGATCTTCAAAGCTTGCTCAGGCATTCGAGTCTGAATATTTAAGGTATATTCAAAAAATATACAAATTAACTTAATCTCACCTAGCGTCAGTCACAGGACGCTTGAAGTTGAATCCCATCGATCACTTTAACATTGTAGACGGCTGAAAACCGGGAGATTCATTCGCATTATTGTTTATTATACAAATGCTATATGATTGAAAATGTGCGATGCTATTTGATTGAAAATGTGCGGTAAATCATTGGAGCAAGCGTGCAGAGATGACTCGATAGCGTATATTGCAAGCAAACTCGGATGCCTTCGAATCTTATCGTTACATGACGTAGCTTTCAATGACGTCTTAGGGCAGTGATGTCACGCCACAATTTGTCTGGCATAAATTGTGCAGGCTCTGAATTTTAGATAATAAAATACATATACATGTTGAACACAAACACCTCAAAATGACACAAAAATTTTATAGCTACATAATAAAAAGGTACTGGTTTTGGTGAATATTGCCCCGCGCTGGGATATCAAAGAAATCGAGCTGAACACGTCCTTTTTATATCCCACCCCGGGGACAATATTCATTAATATCTGAAATAGCCCAGTATATTATACGCTCAATATTGCTTCTGAATAACAGTTTAAGGGCAGGTAGGCAGAACTTCAAGTACCTCTGGTGATGTTGCAGACACAAGCAACAGCCGCCAATATACTAGTACAGTAGACTCTCGTTATCTCGACTTCGCTTATCTCGAATAACTGCTTATCTCGAAATGAAAATCTGGGCCCTGTTTTCAATATAGAAATCTAACAACAGGTAACAAAATATCGTGGAAAAGAGGAGAAATTTCTCCTCTTTTTCACGATATTTTTTAAAATATTTCTACATTCAAAAATCAAATTACATATTCATTTGTGAAATCTGGTTGTTCCATTTACCTTTTCCCCAATTCTGTAAATCTGATATGTCGAAGTACGGATATCTCGAAGTATTTCAGAGAATCCCTTTGACTTCGAAATAACGAGAGTCGACTGTATAAATATTTCGGCGTCATTCTATGAGCAATTTGTTCTTGGCATAAACTGCGTCTGCAGGCAAATCAGCTTATAAGAAAATGCACACAATTTATAATAGGCTCTGAAGTGAGTGGTCACTTTGTAGACCCTAATGTGTGCCAGTATAAACCCCGATCAAACTGCTCCTGTACAACGAGTTTAATCTGGGTCTACACGGTTGATCAGGCATTTTGTCTGAATATGTTGGTTAAATACGGAGTCATAAAACACAAGTGATAGTTCATCACGAAAACACGCCTATATAGTTTGGAACCCCTTAAACCCCACTTTTATATAGTAAAACTGGGGTTTACAGGGGTATACATTATTTTTCTTATTTCTGCTCAGAAACATAGATTGTGGGTACTCGTTAGAACCGCCTCGTCGAGGCGGTTCTAACGAGTACCCACAATCTATGTTTTGAGCAGAAATATGAAAAAAATCAGAAATTTTTATCTGAAAATTTTCATTTTTTGGTGGGAAAATTTTCAGTATATTTGAATAGGCATGTTTTCGTAATGTATAGTCACCAGACAGTAATAACGACTGTAACAGGGATCCAGTAAAAAGATACATATCTTAAATAGCAATTCCTATTAAATGACCTGTGCGGCCAGGGAAGACTTATATCAGCCAGCGCATCCGCGCAGTCTGATCAGCGTGTCCGCATGAAGGAGCTTTGGGTCCTTGACTACCATAATGCGCACAGTGAAGACACTGATCAGACTGCGCGGATACGAAGACTGCTCTGAGTTTGCTTTTCGCACTGCAGTTTTGTTGGAAGTACTGTGCCCCGGCTAAATTAATTTTATTACATATTTAGCTTAATGTACGATGACATTGAAACCATGCGAAAACGTGTCTTCGCGCATACGCGGACAACGAAGGCCCAGATTAGCATGTGCATCCACACAGTCTGATTAGGGTATTCACTGTCCTCTAACAGAATCATTTGATACTATTGAATACAGTCGAACCTCGTTATCTCGAACTCGCTTATTTCGAATTACCGCTTATCTCGAAGTGAAAATCTGGTCCCTGTTATAACATGAAACTATGGCAACAGGTAACAAAATAATGTGGAAAAGAGGAGAAATTGCTCCTTAGGAGCAATTTCTTCTCTTTTCCACATTATTATATATATATATTTCTAACTTCAGGAGTCAAATTACATATTCATTTGTTAAATGTGGTTGTTCAATTTAGTGTTTTCCTCACTCTCTCAACTCTGATATGTCGAAGTATGGATATCTCGAAGTGTTTCAGTGAGTCACTTGGAATTCGAGATAACGAGATTGGACTGTATATCAATGGAGAGCAATTTCCGGGGTGAGACCTTACGCATGCGGAAGATGATGTGAATCCACACATTTTGCGCTTGCTCGAAGGCACATTTTGGCTCGACGTGGCCCAATTGAATGTACATACTTTTTACTCCAGGGCTACAAAAGAAAATTTCAAACAACGTTTATTTTATTACAAAACTGGTTGAGAAATATAGAACCTTTCCATTCTTAGCATAAACATTTTGAAATTTTCTTTCGCAGACTTTTGGTACAAACAATACTGGATCTTTTTCTTTATTACTATTATGTAGCTATCAACAGCCACTTTTTTCCTTACACCGTATTGACCAGCGACTTGATTTTGTCTTTCAATCAGTCTCTGGTTTTTATATTGAGTTGAGGTTTTACGGCCATGTCAACCCATTAGGGTCATGTCGAGCCGGTCAATTTACCTACATGTCAGCACACTTTTTTTCCAGGGCAGGCTTAGTTTTCTAAGCGGTTGACCAGGATTTGTGCACATTCCCTCTCCAGAAACTGACAACTGCCCTTCTTGAGTCAGTGGAAGGGAGAGAATCAGTCTCTGGTTTACCGAGACATGTCCTCATATATGTATTCACAAACGCTCGTAATTACAGTTTTTTTTATGTATTATGTTTTCATATATTAAATCAATCTTGGTTTCCATTTCTTTATAATTGTTTTCTTTTTTTTTATATGTGTATTTGCGAGTGAGGATGTTAGAGACATTTTGTGTGTGTGTGTGTGTGTGTGTGTGTGTGTGTGTGTGTGTGTGTGTGTGTGTATGTATTGTCTTTCAAGCATTCCACTTGCTTGGTATTGTATAGGGAGAACATCAGTAAAGATTACCTTTTGTTGCTGAGTAAAGCGTAGTAGTAGTAGTACTAGTAGTGGTAGTAGTAGTACTAATAATACTTGGAAAATGCATGTACAAAAAAGTGGGTTGGATATGTAGAAAGGAGCAGGTCGTAGATTCAGGTGGAACACGAAAGACCTTCCGAGAATTGTAATTTGTGTCTTTAGACACGAACACAGACTGATTGTTGGAGGAATCTAATATGTACTGTTAGTTTCTCTCATGTTATTGATCACATTTGTCGACCCGTAATAAAATGTCTATCAGAAATAAGACATGCCGCGTCATGCGAAAATGTTTCATCAAACATATGCTAAATACACCGCTTCAGATCATCCTGAGCTCCGCACAGTCTCACACGAGACTTTCATTTGTTGCCTGTTTATACATTTGACATAAAGAAAACATGCCTATTCAAATATACCGAAAATTTTACCACCAAAGAAATGAAAAAAATCAGATAAAAAACCTGATAGTTTTCATATTTCTGCTCAAAACATAGTTGTGGTACTCGTTAGAACCGCCTCGACGGTTCTAACGAGTACCCACAATCTATGTTTTTGGGCGGAAATAACAAAAAATAATGTATACCACTGTAAACCCCAGTTTTACTATATAAAATTGGGGTTTAAGGGGGTCAAAATTATATAGGCATGTTTTCGTGATGAGATATCAAGTCATTTTATAAGGAGACAACAATGATTCTGATCGGCCTTCGCGCATATAATCGGGCACAGACATTGCATTCCAATTCTTAATCATAACGAAAACACACCTATTCAGATACACTGAAAATTTTACCACCAAAAAATGACAATTTTTCAGATAAAAAATTCTGATATTTTTTCATATTTCTGCTCAAAACATAGATTGTGAGTACTCGTTAGAACCGCCTCGTCGAGGCGGTTCTAACGAGTACCCACAATCTATGTTTTAGGGCAGAAATAACAAAAATAATGTATACCCCTGTAAACCCCAGTTTTACTATATAAAAGTGGGGTTTAAGGGGTCAAATTTATATGGGCATGTTTTCGTGATGTTAGTTTGATCGAAAGCAGATTGAATTATCCTTTCAAAAACTGTCGCGTCGTAAAAATAACACTGAGTTTAAAACTATTTCAGTAGGAAAGATGCGCAATAGTCTTTACATTTTCCAGTTTATTATGTTGTTGCCCTCTTCTATTGTGAAGTTTCATGGGTACTTTTTTAGGAGTCGCAGATTCCAGATTTTACGGATGGAGAGACACATGGAAATATACACTGACTGACGTAGGGATGGAGACATACTATCCCAAAAGCTAAAGTGCCAAGAATAGATTGGAACTGAGTTATCTTATTTCCTTTATTTTTCAGAGATGATGTGGTCCGCCAGATATTTCAGGGATTATTTCGAAGGTAAGTCAGTTTGATCATGTCATGAGAAATTTTAAATACGTGCGTTTTATCATAAATCCCTTACCTGATGGCTTTTCCTGGTTATCTGCGTGTTGCCTGCTTTATATGAAATAGTGAAGACCGAGACAAGTAAGCATATATTCGCTGTACCTGTCATACCAGTCACTGTTCGCCGATGCAAAAATATATGAAATATAATTCCTTTAAGAATCTATTTAACAAGTGATTAGATTTTGCTCATACATGTATATGTACACGTATACATGCTAATATGAGCCATTGCAGTTTGCATAGAAGTCGCACCATGAGAAACGCGTCTTTATTGTTTATTCGGACAACGAAGGCTCCGACCAGCCTGCGCGTTCGGACCAGGCGGGAATCGAACCCGCGTGCTCCTGATCACCAGTCGGACGCGAATCCGACTGAGCCACGGAAGCCGGCAATGCTTGAAAGTCAGTAGCATCACGGAAACATGCCTATATAATTTTGATCCCCTTAAACCCCACTTTTATATAGTGAAAATGGGGTTTACAGGGGTATACATTAATCTATGTTTTGAGCAGAAATATGAAAAATGTCAGCACTTTTATCTGAAAATTTTCTTTTTTTTATTTGCTGGTAAAATTTTCGTTATATTTGAATAGGCGTGTTTTCGTAATGACTTTGGAATTCCGTGTTAATCCTGTTGGGTCATTTTAATCCAATCCACCCGATTCCCACCACCCTTACTGAATGTTATTGTTCTAAACTTTAACCCTAAAAACACCAAGCAAAACTATAGCACGCGGCAGTCTTTTCTTTTCTTTCTTTTTTAGTTATTTTTCAGATAAAATAAGCTTGATATTTTTCTGTGGGCAGATGATTCACAGGACATGCCAAGCCTTATTTCCTTTGAGAACAAAAAATCAAATTATCATCTGCTGCCGTTGCAATAATGTTTTAAATGTTTAACTTTTTATTACTACATGTATCTATTTGATTACCTGGTAATGCAAACATTTATATGCTTAGAAAGTACTGACTGAATGAGAAACAATGAGGACCCTGATCAGCTTCGTTTAACTGATCCTTAGCGCAGTGTAGTCTAGGTTTACACACGTCTGTCAAGTATTAAGGGTCAAAAAGACATGCTTTGCACATGACAGTATTGGGCTCAATTGTACAGTACAATTTTCCGTCGTTTTAATACAACTGAAATATAATCAACACAAAATCTTCATCACCATCATCATCATCATCATCAAGACACGCCCACGGGAGAAATGTAATTACACTGTACATGTATAAGATGGTTTGGCGAGCACTGACCGGACCATTAGCTTGCCTTGAACCCCATATCTCTTCTAAATTCCATTTCCGGCTTCTAAGCATAAACGCCTTTGTTCAAAGGAAATAGGAGGAAGCCCTTTGAATGCAGTTTCTAAGAAATGCCTCGCACCCTTTGTTGACTGTCAGTTTTATTAACGCTTAGCATGCCGGGTAAAAATTCAGCAGAATAAATTTTGTAATATTTTTCTTATTTTTTTTTTCCAGAAAATAGTTTTCGACATTTCATACAAATTGTCTCCTCAGTGGGCAATTTGCATGAATTGTCGAAATTTCTTTTTTTTTTTTTTTTTTTTTTTTTTTTCGGAAAAAAAAAATATCACCAAGTTTTCATCTGCTAAATTACCCAGAGAGTGATAAAAGGTAACTGGCTTTTATATTAGAATGGCAACTAAAGCCGGTTGTTGAGAAAACCAGCCAACATGGGCAGCGCCATTTGAAAAGGGGTATTCAAGTCTATGGGAAAAACATAGATTCAGATCATCCTGCGCATGAGCTCAATCTCAACAGGGCGTTTGATGTCCGTTGTTACATTCTGCAATAAGTAATGATTCTGTAAGCGGAAAACGAAGGCCCTGATCAAACTGCGCGAATGCGCAGGCTGATCTGGGCCTGCGCTGTCCGCATGAACACGACGGCACTTGTTCGTCTTATGATCCCAAATTACGTCTAGCCATGATTCTATTGCCTGGTTACACGATAGAGTGAATTTACATAATGTATATTTGATGATAAAAATACCTGGATTTGTCTGTGCAGATGCAGAAGTTCTTCTGGATCGTCGACGTTAGTATATGTGTACTAGTACAGAAAAAAAGGGATAGGGTTCGGATAGCACTTTCTCGCAGTTTGATTAGACTTTTACATACTATATAGAGTGCATGCTTGTATAATAAAAAGAACAACAAACCCTTATCAGAGTGCGCATAGACTGGTCTGAGCTTCCGCTGTTGGCATAAATGTAAATTCCCAAAGATCCATTTCTTATAGCGCGAATCTTTTAAAACTAGCAAATGAGAGGCCAGAAAGTATACGTGCCCTCAGCGAACAATCAGATCACCTTGTTCATCTAATCAGCCTTCGTCGTCTACCTGAAGAAGTCTATGGATGCACAGGCTGTTCTTTCAGCTTTGCGCATAAGGTAAATTGCATTACGTTGCGGCAGAAAAATCATACATCCAGAAAAGGCGCTTTTCTTATTAAAAAAAAAACATTGACGTTTTCTTCAGTTTTCCACAAAAAGTTATGCTGTGGTACTCATTAGAAGCGCCTCGCCGAGGCGCTTCTAATGCGTACGCACATCATGTTTTCGCACAGAAGTACGAAATTTATTCACCTGATACCCCCTCTTATCTGTAGCCACGGCAATTGCTTTGTTACAGCAGGAAGACTAACAAGATTGAATTTACACGGAAGTCAGTGCAGTCTTGAAGAAAGCTGTCTCAGTGATTAAAATAGTAAGACTTCACAGAATAGTATAATAAAACCATAAGAAAGCCATAGAAACGTTTTACATGACGCACGCACCAAGGACGTTGTACCGCAATCAATTCTAAAAAGCCGAGGTGATGGCATTTGATACTCTGAATCAAAGGCGTCATGTTGTTCTAGAAACTAGACAGCAGTTGAATCCTGAAAGGTCTTTTTCTCTCTCTCTGTCTGTCTGTCTGTCTGTCTGTCTCTCTCCCTCTCTCTCTCTCTCTCTCATATCTATACATTTTAACTTTAAGGACAAATAAATCTGCGTTGCTTTATTCAGCAGATTTTAGATACACCAATATGGACTTGTTAACAAAATGGACTTGTTAAAAACGTTTAGGACATTTATGTTAAAGAGTCAAGGAGCCCGAATATTCTGGGTAAATACGACAGCTCGCCGAACAGATGCAATCATCTACATTTACAATGTCAGAATTGGGGGAACGAACATGAAAGGCCTCGATCAGCCTGTTTATGCTTGCAGTCTCGTCACGAAAACATTCCTATATAATTTTGACCCCTTAAACCCACTTTTATATTGTAAAACTGGGGTTTACAGGGGTATACATTATTTTTCTTATTTCTTCTCAAAAATATATATTGTGGGTACTCGTTAGAACCGCTTCGGCGCGGCGGATCTAACGAATACCCACAATATATGTTTGGAGCAGAAATATGAAAAATGTCAGAATTTTCATCTGAAAATTTTCAGTTTTTTGGTGGTGAAATTTTTAATATATTTGAATAGGCGTGTTTTTGTAATGTGAACTGAGCCTACTCTGATCATCGACATAAACTTTACCATATCTGTAAGCGAACAGGGATGACCCAGATCAGATTTCGTGGATGCGACGGATGATCTATGCCGTCGATGTCCGTACATACCTCCGAGCGTGCTTCTTGTTATAATAACTTGGAACTACGGAAAACGTGTGGTATTTTCGATGCAAATTTCCTACAGTATGCATTATTAATTTCTAAATTAAAGCCAGTTTCATAGTCTCATAGTCATTAGAATATAACGTTAGCAATGACGCGGTTAGCAAACAATGAAGGCTCTGATCAGATTGCACGGATGTACAGCTGATCTATGCCTTCGGTGCTCGCAAATGCTTGACGCTTTTCTCCGAGCATGCGTAATGTTATACGTAAGCTGTTTTCGTTGTACATCACGAAAACACGCCTATATAGTTTTGACCCCTTAAACCCCACTTTTATATAGTGAAACTGAGGTTTACAGGGGTATACATTATTTTTCTTATTTCTGCTCAAAAACATAGATTGTTGGTACTCGTTAGAACCGCCTCGTCGAGGCGGTTCTAACGAGTACCCACAATCTATGTTTTGAGCAGAAATATGAAAAATATCAGTTTTTTATCTGAAAATTTTCAGTCTTTGGAGGTTAAATTTTCTATATATTTGAATAGGCATGTTTTCGTAATGAATTCTGCAGACTGTGCACCTTTAAATTCTGATTTAAACTCAATTCCTCAGCCATTAGAATGTTTGTCCTTATCAATATTGCGTTTGAGCTCAGCTTTTATGGCAGACTTGACGTGGAGGACACGAATCTGCGTCAGTGTCCCATTACCTTACAGACAGGCGGATACAGAAGAGGCGGTACAAAGCAAGAACGACAGGATGCCATATGCGAACAGCAAAGTCCCTGACCAGCCTGCGCATGCGTGCAGACTGGTCAGGGCCTTCGCTGTTCACTGTATCGATTCTGTTACATTCATATATTGTGCGAACCATTTACAAAGACTCTGATCATACTGTGGGAGTGCGAAAGCTGGTCTAGACATTGTCTTATTCGGAGGTGGGTGGGTTTTTTCGTAGACCGGTTCCAGCTTTTCAGAGACACTGTGTTGAATATAGCCTTCAGGTTAAATTTGTTTCCATTGAAAGCAGACAGATTTCAAGTAAATACTTTTAAAGACTGACCTTCAAGACAGGATTACTCTATGAAATATAACGGAGAGGTCATCAACTGTATTCTTGATAATATGGACACTTGTGCATAAGGGATTGTAAAGCGAAACGGTGAAAGTGACTATGGCCAGAATTCTTGATAATAAGGACACTTGTGCATGAGAGCCTTGTAAAGCGAAAAAGGTAAAGGTGACTATGGCTAGAATTCTTGATAATAAGGACACTTGTGCATGAGAGCCTTGTTAAGCGAGAAGGTGAAGGTGACTATGGCCAGAATTCTTGATAATAAGGACACTTGTACATGAAAGACTTGTAAAGCGAAAAAGGTGAAGGTGACTATGGCCAGAATTCTTGATAATAAGGACACTTGTGCATGAGCGCCTTATTAAACGAGAAGGTGAAGGTGCCTATGGACAGAATTCTTCATAATATGGACACTTGTGCATCATGTCCTAGGAAAGCGAAAAAGTGAAGGTGACTACCCAGTGGGCACACGTTGCCAGGGCAACGTCGAATCAACGTCGGTGCAACGTCATGACGTTGCACCGACGTTGATGCGACGTTGCATTTACGTCATCACGTTGCACCGACGTTGACCCGACGTTGCATTAAAATCATGTGCCTGCAGGGTATGAACAGAATTCTTCATAATAAAAACACTTGTGCATGAGATCCTAAAAAAAGCGAAACGGTGAAGGTGTCTTCGAGTATGTATGAAATACGCATCGGTGCAGAATCACCGAGGATGTTTTCTGTCCATTGACATACTTTTGTGTACTACTGGTACTCATGATTATGCAAGCGGGCAGCTTTATACTAACACTAGCTGAAAATTGTCTGTTGTAATTTGTAAAGCCTAGGGCTGTACTACCAAGGATGATTTTAGAAAACGTTTTAAAAATGCCAGTACATGTATATGTGACACATAAGCACGAGATGAAATATTTGCAAGTTACGTGGAGAATCAAACTGTCATTACTAATCTCAGTTATCATATGATCCAGCGCACGACAAAACCTACAATGAGACTTGTGTGACCAGCGAAGACTCAGATTAGCCTGCGCATCCGCGCATGCTGATCAGAGTATTCGCTGATCGTATGTGCCTTCTACAGTGTGCTTATCGAACGAGGGATACACGAGAATCTTTGCCATGCTTAATGGGTTTACAGGCTGATCTGAGTCTTTCCTGGTCACACAGGTCTTATTGTAGGTTTTGTCGTGCGCTTACTCATATACATTCGCACACTACGTACCATTCATATCTAAAATTGAAAGGGAGTGGATACACCTGGTACAGTGAACCCTCGTTACAACGACAGCATTTGTTTTTAAAGATGTTGCCATTAAAACGACTTGCTGTTATAAAAAATCCTTCAGATTGGACAGAATGTTATGTAAGAAAAACATTGTATTATTCTTATTTCCTCGTAGAACATTATGTTTCGGATATTTGTTAGAATCGCCTCACTGAGGCGATTCAAACAAATTTCGAAAGCATATGTTGCTAGAAGTTTTAATGCTATATCCATGGATAATTTCTCATTAACTGATGCCTCTTGAGCAAAGGTTTCGTGACATTCAAATTGTAATTATAACGAATTTTGACATTCATCACGAAAACACGCCTATATAATTTTGACCCCCTTAAACCCCACTTTTATATAGTAAAACTGGGGTTTACAGGGGTATACATTATTTCTCTTATTTCTGCTTAAAACCATAGATTGTGGGTACTCGTTAGAACCGCCTCGCCGAGGCGGTTATAACGGGTACCCACAATCTATGTTTTGAGCATAAATTTGAAAATTATTAGAATTTTTTATCTGAAAACTTTCAGTTTTTGGCGGTGAAATATTCAATATATTTGAATAGGCGTATTTTCGTAATGTTGTATAGAGTGTCGATATAAAGAGGTTTGACTGTTAATTGTTTGCCATTGTTACAAGTGAGAGAAATTTTGTGACCGCCTGTTTGCAGTTTTGCAAACCAAGCCCCTTCAAAAAAGTGGTCTGTTGTAAAAGGAAAGAGTTTACTCCCAAGGCAACAAGTCCTTTCCTTTTAGTGTAGATCCCTTTTAAAAGGGAGATAAACAGTTCTGGCACAGTTTCCTCGCCTGAAAGCTTATCCATTCTCCTTAAAGTAGTCCATGTCACTACTTTGTAATATGTCTATAAAATGTTAGCCGAATGGCAAATAGGATAGATGCTGCTAAAACTGCTCCTTAAGGAAGTGTTAGAGCTGGCTCTTCACTATTTTCGTAGGCATATCAGTACAAATATTTAGGGTAGCCACAAAACAAATCGATTTTAAATTGCTTCAAAAGGACTTTAACCAAAAGAGGACTGGATAAGAAATGAATAGAGTGACAGAGACAATCGTGGAATGAATGGAGTGGTGGAGTTCGATGTGGATTGAATTGAGTGATGGAGTACGACGTGGATTGGATGGAGTGATGGAGTCCGACGTAGATATGGAATTCGATACCTAGTAGACATGAGCTATTTTATCGGGTCTCACGATAAGCGAGCATGGAAAAACATAACTGTTCGTTGTCGTCGAAACCTGCCTTAGATAGCGAACCTAAGCAACAACAGCAACAGCGGTGACAAGGAAATAATGTATGGAGACAAGAAATGCAAATTTTGAGTGGATAATACATGTAATCAACGCCCCTTTGTGGACTAAATAAAAATAACCAACAAGGTGTGACTGGCTGAACAATTTGTCAGTGAAGAAGACATTGGTAAACATTGGTGATACAACAGAGCAGGCGTCATTTTATCAAGCACAAAGGTATCTAAAGCTCTATTATTCCTCTTTATTTATTAACCTTTACCACTCTCAGTAGAGGACAATTTTTTTTTTTTTTGTGATATTTTTCTTATTTTTGTTATAAAATAGGATTAGAAAATACTGACCGTTCCAATGCGGTACTTTCATTGTGGTACGTTTTGCTAATTGTTATGTAAAGTTTCACTTTCTAACTTTTTTCGTTTAACAAATATGTTAGTTTAAGATCTATTCCGTTACGTTTGGTACAAGATGCCACCTTTTTGAGGAAAAGTTGCGAACTCTGCTTGCCATCTGTTCATTTTGTGGCTGCTTAATTGTATTTGTCTGTCTTTCCCTTTGGTGTTGGGGGCTTGATGTGGATCTGATTGCATCAGTTCCTGAGTTCACTTATTTACTTCACATTTAACATTTTATGCTATTTTTCCCCTTCAAAGACAATTTGCATGAGATTTCAAATCCTACTTAATGAGGAAAATACTAATAATAAAAATAAAAATATTTCAACATATCGTCTGCTGATATTCTTATCCAGCATGCTAAGCATAAGAGACGACATCATGTTGCATACTCGGTTGTACTTGTTGGGGAGAGGTTAGTGCACAGAGCCCAGTTGTTCAAAAACTAACGACGTTGTTGATTAACGTATCGATAAAACATTGATCATTAAATATGGCATATACACTTATATGTTTGCTGAAAAATGTAAATGGCTTTGCATTTACAAAAGCTACTCACATTTTTTTTCAGGAAAAAAAAAACAAAACAAAAAACCAGTGAATGAGATATTATACTTACTAGAACAGGTAGCATTTTGACCACTATTGAGCTCGTTAAGCTAACGATGTTTTCAACAACTGGGCCCAGATTCTTTTCTAACACTGGTAGCACTTCCAATTAGCGCCATCCGACTGGAGACCAGGAGGTCGCGGGTTCAACCCCCGCCGAGGTCGGCAACATTCTTTCGTGGGGATTGATCATGAAATATTTTCTACGGTCATTCTCTCCCTTCCGCTGATTCAAGAAGGGCAGTTGTCAGTTACTGGCAAAAGAATGTGCACAATACTGGTTAACCGCTTAGAGGACTACGCCTGCCCAGTAAACGTGTGGTTAGGTAAACTGACCGCGCTCGACATAACCCCATTGGGTTGACTGGGCCATAAAACCTCAACACAAACACAAACAAGCACTTCCAATTAGAATCTATCTGAATTACGGCTGGTATTAGTGTCGTGTGGCAGCCTTAATATGGCGCCATGTTCTTTAACTCTTTCATTGCCACAGGCGATAATAACAGGCCTTTGCAAACAGCATCGATCCAGATGAGACATCTGGATCTACGCTGTTTGACTTTTAGTCTTTCAACTTTACGTATTAACTTCTTTTAAAGCGATAGTTTGTTAAAAAAGAAAAGCAGACGACAAATGTCATCTGAAATTTGGCGCCCAAAAGAGTTAGATATAAATAATATAGTAGAGTTTATATTGTCTGGTCCTTTGTGAACATTGCGGGATTTCTGAAACATTTAATTGCGGGTAACTGATAAGGCCCAATTTGTTTGTTGCTATCAAGATGCTTTTTCGTTTAGATTCTAATTACTTTCTTTCGGTTAAATGTAAATTTCGCACCTTAGTCATGTCTGACAATACCTATCACAATCGCCTAGGTGTTAATGTTTTGTGTTCTTTACTAGCTGTGGCCGAGCTGATACTGATGAATGCAGAGCTAGTGGTTGTATTGTGGCTCTGGCTTTGCGCCTTTCTCATTACTGCTGGAGTAGACTTGCTTTCCCTTCTTCACATCACGAAAACAAACCTATATAATTTTGACCCCCTTAAACCCCACTTTTATATAGTAAAACTGGGGTTTACAGGGTATACATTATTTTTCTTATTTCTGCTCAAAACATAGATTGTGGGTACTCGTTAGAACCGCCTCGGCGAGGCGGTATTAACGAGTACCCACAATCTATATTTTAAGCATAAAACATAGATTGTGGGTACTCGTTAGAACCGCCTCGGCGAGACGGTTCTAACGAGTACCCACAATCTATGTTTTGAGCATAAATGTGAAAAATATCGGAGTTTTTTTATCTGAAAATTTTCAGTTTTTGGAGATGAAATTTTCTATGTATTTGAATAGGCGTGTTTTCGTAATGAAAAGCAATAACCTGCCAGATGATGCAATATTTTGAGCACGACTGAACAGCGCTCCCTAGGAATCCGGTGATAACTATATAAACGCTTAGTATGCTGAGAAAAATTACAGTAGATCATAATTTGAAATATTTTTCTTAGTTTCTCGAAAAAATTGTAAATTATGTTTGATAAAAACATATATCCTGAGGAGACAATTTGCATGAAATATCATAGCCTCTTTTTTTTTTGGAAAAAAAAAAATAAGAAAAATATCATCAATCCATCGTCTGTTGAATTTGCACAGAGCGTGATAAAGGATAAAGTCATTCATGATACTTTCATGGTGTCTTTGTTACGTTTCTTCCGACCGCCTTGGGAAAGTATTTTCTGAAGCTCTTCTTAGATTTGAGCCAGCGCAAGACTTGTGCGAACAGCGAAGACTCAGATCAACCTCAGTCTGATAGAGTCTTCGCTAATCGCATGTACCTTCTACAGCCTCCGAACTATCCAAAGAGGGTTGAGCGAGAACCCTTGCTGTACTGGGTGGATGCACAGGCTTATCCGAGTATTTGGTGATCACAGAGGTCTTATTCTAGGTTTCGCTGTGCGCTGGCTCACTTTTTTTCTTGGCACCCGATCATCTGGCACTTTGGTCATATTGTCAGCTCAGCATGATTTACAGTAGTTGTTTAGTAACCACGCTTCCCTTTCCCCGCTAGTTTCTTTAATGATCGTTACATGGAGTGTCTTCTGTTGCAGTTTAAATCTTGTTAGTGCGTCGGCGGTTGTTTCATTTGTGGCGTTTGCTTTATCATCGTGTATTCCTCATCTCTCCTTGTAGTGCCTCGAGAAAGTTGTGCTTTGTGATTGTGGCATTTCCTTGGCATCTTCACTTATATATATATATATATATATATATATATATATATATATATATATATATATATATATATATATATATATATATATATATATATATATATATATATATATATATACAAGAGCATAAATGCATGACACTTTTTGCTCTCTCAAATTCTTTTGTACCTTGGATTTTGTCTTCTTCTTGGACTATAGTAGATCAGTTTATAGCTTTTGTGGAAATGGTAAAGCCCCTTGGTATATGCAGATAAACTGTCAAAGAATTTCAAGCATTATCACAGCTATGTGCAGATGTAACTTTGATTTTATATCCAAACAACTCTAGAAAGAAAAAAAAAACTACACATTTTCACGCAGTTTATGGAAGGCTACCTTTGCTTTAGCAAGCCTGTTTTTTTTACCTAATCATCGGTATGCACAATCCTTGACTGCGTGCTTCCAAGGTAAGTGAATTACTCATCTACGTACAATAAAAAGGCAGTCAAGCAATAGCTGATAACCAGTCAAATCTCTCAGTCTGGACCAGCATTGATAAGCATGAAAGAAAACACCATTCTGGACAGGGATGTTGCTAGCCCGTAGCCATTATTTTTTTCTGTTAATCACAGGAAAAGGTAAAGAGACATAACAGAAACTTTGCATTAAACTTGTTAAGCAGCAAAAGTTTGTCATATCATTGAAGAGACCCTCACAATTGACTGTCAAAGGATTTGGCCAGGGTCGGCAAATGCCTCTTACAAGTTCACATCACGAAAACATGCCTATATAATTTTGACCCCCTTAAACCCCACTTTTATATAGTAAAACTGGGGTTTACAGGGGTATACATTATTTTTCTTATTTCTGCTCAAAAACATAGATTGTGGGTACTCGTTAGAACCGCCTCATCGAGGCGGTTCTAACGAGTACCTACAATCTATGTTTTGAGCAGAAATAGGAAAAATATTAGAATTTTTCATCTGAAAACTTTCATTTTTTGGGTGGTAAAATTTTCAGTATATTTGAATAGGCTTGTTCTCGTAATGAAAGATTCACCTACTGAAAGAACAGAAAGTGTCAAACGCAGAACGTGAGCCACTATATGTAGAGGCATACGTTCTGATTTTGACTTTTTTTTACACAATCTACACTGACTCTCTATATGAAGTATACTGTTTCCAAGGTTTTCATTCGGGCGATCCCACAGAACTCTTGAAAAGGAACTACTCTAACAGTGCATCTGTGTTGTAATGCTCCTTATGGCCCTATCTCTAGCTTGAGTGGAACTCGATTTTTCAAGATACCAGGCTGTGCTCTTCAATGGTCCAAAGATATGTTATTCTGCGTTTGAGCTGGATCTACACTGTTTGCTCAGGCCTCTCTGTCCCAATACTTAAGATAAATGAGGTATTCTAGAATCCCGCGGTTTTTTCCAACCGTATGGCCAAAACAGCTGTTAACTTTTGCAACTCACTGGTCTAATGTAGAAGCCATATTAATATTTTTCGTATATCAAACAGGATTTGTCATTCGATGCTATTTATCTCAATTTGAGACAATTTACATTAAATGTCAAGACTTGTTTTCTGGGAAAAATAAGAAAAAATATTTCAATATGTCATCAGATAAACAGACAGTTACCTTCTGATACTGATAAGCGCATGTTGTCGTCCATTGCATAATACAGTGAATATCAATAGGCATTTACTAAAATTGTCTAATCCAAATGGATGTTTGAAAATTTAGCAGAGCTAATGCGATGCCCGACGTCCTTGTACTGTCGATAAGAATCATAAGAAACCTCAATAAAGATTTCCGCCTCAGACATCCGCATATTAAATTAAATCTCGTCTTTCAACATTACGAAAACACGCCTATTCAAAATGATGATCATAGGTTGAACCTTGACCTTTTTACGGTATGGTTAAATTTGCATCTCTATAGATATGTATGCAGGGAAAAATTGAAAATTTCACCTCCAGAAACTAAAAATTTTCGGATAAAAAAAAACTATTTGCAAATTTCTGCTCAAAACATAGATTGTGGGTACTCGTTTCAACCGCTTCGGCAAGGAGGTTCTCACTAGTACCCACACTCTATGTTTTGAGCAGAATTAAGAAAAATAACGTTTATCCATGTAAACTATTTACATAGTTTTACTATATAAAAGTGGGGTTTAAAGGGGTCAAAATTATATTTCGTGATGAAACCACATGCTTCATAGTGTGCATTTGTCCATGATGTAAGGTTTTTGTAAGTAACGGTAGGCTCACGTGAGGCTAGATTGGTCAAAATCATTATAACCCTTAAAGGGGCTAGCAAAATTTGTAGCAGATGACATTCTATTTTAGCTCATCGGAGCCAAAAGGTTCAAGTTGTTGTGATCATCCTGTGTCTGTCGTCTGTTGTGCGTCGTGAGTCGTCCGTCGACAAAAATGCTTTAACTGACATCTCGTATTGAACTATTGGACCAATTTCCACCAAACTTTACAGAAATGTTTAACTTTTGTCCCCAAAATTGCTTAAATGGTTCCGCATCGCTGAACAAAATGGCCACTATAGCTCAGTAAATATGAAACATTTTAAACGATACCTAGTCCTAGGCCAGTGGCCCGATTTCAAAATCATTTCACAGAAATATTTCTCTTATGCCCTGTTATCAAACCTCAAACGGTTCCACCCAGCTGAATATTATTGCCGCTAGACCTAAAAATAGAAAAAAAAGGTCTTAAAATGACATCTGCTTTAAGGCCAGTGATTAGATTTCAAATTAATATCACTTAAATGTTCCCTTATGCTCTTTTAACAAAGTTCCTAATATAGTTGCGCTCTGCTGAAGAAATTGGCCGCCAAAGCTAAAAATAGAAACAATCTTTTAAACGTCATCTCCTCCTAGGCCAGTGGCCAGATTTTAAGTACTTTTTAAGTTTCACGCTTAGTCCTTAACCAATATTGCCCAAATGGCTCCACTCCGCTGAACAAGATGGCCGCCAAAGTAAAAATAGAAAAAAAAATGTTTAAATGACATCTCCTCCTAGACCAGTTTGTGCAATTTTCAAATTGATTTCACAGAAATGGTCATCTAAATAAAACTCCATAGCGTCCAGAGCTAAAAATAGACTAAAAACACAAAACAACGTTCCCCCGTACTGCACTATAGTGCAAAATGCATTTTTATTTTCTTTGGGATCATTTAGCCCATTTCGGATTTCTTTGCAAATGGAATACTCAAATACCGCTTAAACTTATCATTACGAAAACACGCCTATTCAAATATACTGAAAACTTTTCCACCAAAAAATTGAAAATTTTCAGATAAAAAATTCTAATTTTTTTCATACTTCTGCTCAAAACATATATTGTGGGTACTCGTTAGAACCGCCTCGATGAGGCGGTTCTAACAAGTACCCACAATCTATGTTTTTGAGCAGAAATAAGAAAAATAATGTATACCCCTGTAAACCCCAGTTTTACTATATAAAAGTGGGGTTTAAGGGGGTCAAAATTATATAGGCATGTTTTCGTGATGTGCTAGGGGATTTATGCAGCGTCGCAAACTACATAGCTGTATATGAAGAGACTTAGTAAAACCGAGTCTCAGATTTTCATCATTTTCTTTTTTCTTTTTTTTTTTTTTTTTTTGTTTCCAAAGGCAACCTTTCAGATGTTTCATTTTATTTCAAAAGCATAAGGACGTCGGCTGCTGCAGTTGTGATTGGCGCTTTATGGTTAAGTATGCGCGACTGGTGAAATTAGATCACAGCATCATTCGTTCATTGTTTGCACACATCATCTATGGATACTTTGCGATGTAAAGAACGAATTGCGAATACTGATCAGACCTTGCAGAGCTGCATGACCTGAGTCTTCGTTTGTCGTATTTGTGTTTTTTCGTGATGTAGTTCATATGAGAACGTCTGATTAAATTAAGCAGCTATTGCCTAGTTATGTATCCGCGCCATGTGAAAACGTGTCTCCGGGCATATGCGACAGCGAAGGCTCAGATTAGCATGTTCCCTGTCTTTTTTTATTGTTTTCTGCGACGAAGCCTATAGCCAGAGACAAAGCCGAACTGTAATTCATATCAATTCCTGATTATAGTTCACAATGTGATGCTATGTGAATCACAGTGAATCATATCCCAGTCTCGAAACTGTGTTTTAGCTCATCTGAGCAAGGCTCAGGATGAGCTATTGTAACCTCTTACCGTCCGTCGTCGTCCGTTTTGAACGACTTCTCCTCTGAACCTTTGGGCCAATTTTCCTCAAACTCCATGTGGAGCCTTCTGTTAAAGGGGGATTGAAAATTTGTACAAATGGTCATGGTCCGTTAATCAAGATGTCCGCCACTCCCATATATAGTAAAAACACTTAAAAATCTTCTTCCCAGAACCAAGAATGCTTCAAGGCTGAATCTTGTAATATAGCATCATAGACTCAAGGTCTACCAAGTTTGTTCAAATGATGACCCTAGGTTGACCTTTGACGTTTTTTTTTTCGGCAATGTCAAATTTCCGTCCCAATGAATGGGGAAAATGTTAAAAAGTCATTTTCTCAAAATGTATTAAAGACTGATGGCGGAAACTTACAATGAGTGATTAAAGTAGTACGACTGTTTAGTTATAATCAAAATTGTGTCCCCTGGAAGTTATCTGCCCTTGCCCCCCCCTGGGCTATATACATCTATAAAATTGTGTAATTGTTAAATGCCTTCTTCTCTTAAACCGCTAGAACAATTTTCACCAGATTTCACATGGGGCCTGTCAAAAGGGTATTGCCAATTTGTTCAAACGGTTCCACGCCATCAAACAAGATGGCCGCCATGCCCAGATATGGTAAAAACACTTAATTTTTTTCTCCTCCAGAACCAAGTTAGCTTTTGAGCTGAATCTTGGTATATAGCATCAAGGACACAAGGTCTACCAAATTTGTTCAAATGATGACCGTAGGTTGACCTCTGACCTTTTTACAGCAATGTCAAATTTGCGTCCCTATGCATTTATATGGGGAAAATGTTGAAAAGTCATTTTCTCAAAATGGATTTAAGACTAATGGCTGAAACTTACAATGTATGATTAGAGTAGTAAAACATTTTAGTTATAATCAAAATTTTGTCCCAGAGGGTTATCTGCCCTTGCCACTGGGCTATATACATGTATAAAATTGTGTAAGTTTTAAATGCCTTCTTCTCTGAAACTGTTTGAGCAATTTTCACCTGATATCACATGGGACCTTCTCTCAAAAAGGATATTGCCAATGTGTTCAAATAGTCCCGCGCAATTGAACAAGATGGCCGCAATATCCATATATGGTAGAAACACTTAAAATCTTCTTCTCCAGAACCAAGAAAGCTTTGGGGCTGAATCTTGTATATAGCATCAAGGACTCAAAGTCTACCAAATTTTTTCAAATGATGACTGTAAGTTTCGTCTCCATGCATTGTAGTGGGAAAATGTTGAAAAATCATTTTCTCAAAATGTATTAAAGACTAATGGCCGAAACTTACAATGTGTGATTAAAATAAAACATTTTAGTTATAATCAAACTTTTGTCCCTTTAGGGTCATCTGCCCTTGCCACTGGGCTATATACGTGTATAAAATTGTGAATTGTTTTAAACGTCTTCTTCTCTGAAACTGCTTGAGCAATTTTAACCAGATTTCACATGGGCTTTCTGTCGAAAGGGTATTGCCAATTTGTTCAAATGATTCAGCGCAACTGAACAAGATATCCATATATGGTAAAAAGGAAACCTCTTTAAAATCTCCTTCTTCAGCATCAAAAGGGCTTTGGGGCTGAATCTTAGTATATAGCATCGAGGGCTCAAGCTCTACCAAGTCTGTGAAAATGATGATCATAGGTTGAACCTTGATCTTTTTACGGCAGACCTTTTTTTTCTTTTCTTTTTTCAATTTGTATTTAAGACTAATGGCTGAAACTTACAATGTATGATTAAAGTAGTAAAATAGTTTAGTTAAGACTAAAATTTGCCATGAAATCTTTAGAAGTCTTCTCTAAAACCACTTGACCAATTTTCAGATTTCACATGGGGCTTTCTGTCGAAGGGATGTTGACACTTTGTTCAAATGGTTCTGCATCATTGAACAAGATGGGTATCATGCTTATATATGGTAAAACACTTATTCTACCTCTCCAGTACTAAGAAAGCTTTTAGGCTGAATCTTGGTATACAGCATCGGGGACTCAAATTCTACCAACTTTATAAAATGATGAGACTAGGATGACCTTTGACTTTTTTATGGTATGATCAAATTTGTGTCCAAGTTGTTGAAGACTGTTGCATGGCATTTGCAAATGTGCAGGTGAGCGAATTGTGGCGCATGAGCCTCTTATTTATAGGCTGTTTCCGCGATATTATATTTTATTTTGATGTTATCGAAAACAAACTACTTGGAATCGCTGAAATATACATAATTAATGATAGTAGAAAATGCTTATGCAGGCGCTTATAAACGTATAAAACATGAATCCACCATCGCTTGGTTTACCTTGGGCCTACTAAATAACAAACGTTTGGTACCCATCACGAAAACACGCCTATATAATTTTGACCCCCTTAAACCCCACTTTTATATAGTAAAACTTGGGTTTACAGGGGTATACATTATTTTTCTTATTTCTGCTCAAAGATATAGATAGTGGGTACTCGTTAGAACCGCCTCTCCGAGGCGGTTCTAACGAGTACCCACAATCTATGTTTTGAGCAGGATAATGAAAAATAACAGAGTTTTTTATCTCAAAATTTTCAGTTTTTGGAGGTGAAATTATCTGTATATTTGAATAGGCGTGTTTTCGTAATGAAAACGTGTTCGACACTAAAGAGCATCAAGCAAGGGGTTAGTTGGAGACTATTAGGGCCATTTTTATATTGATAGTGATAAAACAAAAACATTTTCAGACGGATTTCCTAAAGGCGATTTTCCTTTGGTCTTTAGGACGTTTTGAATGATAGATAGATAAGGAAAGCCTGTTGCAATCAAATATGGGTCCCAGGTTAAAAACGTGGTGTTTTTGCATAACATTTAAATGGTTGCAGCCGTATTTGTCTCGTGTAATTTGTAATTATAGAGCTTTAAATCTCTGTAATTTTCCTGACTGCTTACAGGTTAATGGTTACATCTGAAACATATGCCGCCATTTTGCAAACGGAAGAATCGTCTGAAACATTGGCGCTACATTAAAAGAATATATTTTGCTTCTAGAATCTTGTCAGTTTACAAGGAACCCTCAATGAGAATAGCAGGGGCATATTTTACCATGTCGAATGTTTGTTTTAACCCTTTCACTTCTGGCCCCGAGGTTATAAAACTTTTTTCATGTTCAACTCAGCTGAGCATGAAATTTTTCCTGTTAATAAATCTCTATTACTAATATTTGCAAATTCTTTCTTGCTAGACATAGCTGAGCATGAAATTTTCTCTGCTAATAAATATGAAAATGCCAACAATAGTTGAGCATGAAAAAAAGTTTTATAACTTCGGGGCCTGAGTTTCTGAAGTAGACTCTTCCATCTTTTTATTTGGACATATCCATTGTTACAAACTTGTGTATCATTCAAACATCAAAACCAAAATGGGAAGCAGTGTAGTTCATGATGAAACGGCTCGTTACGAGCCGTTTCATCGGGATCTACACTGTTTCAAAAGTATATGATTTGGTCTGCAGTGTTGAAAGATTTAATGTAACTGTTAGTGGGCTTTCAATCTCACGCTGACATGATGCGTTGTTGTCACCTCATTTTGACGCTTCCATTTGTGATACAACAATGCCAGGCCAATTATAGGAGAAAAATATTGTTTAATTTGCATTTGGCATTGGTAAAATAAAACAAAAAATACTTCATCGGAAATTAAATAAACTGGGTTCCTGAATAATTTATTTGTTTTGTTTTAGATGCAGTTTTGTTTCTTAATATTATTTCTCATCGTCAGTCCTTACATGGGCCTCGTCAAGCGAAACAGTGCCTTCGAGCATAAGCAAAGTGTGCGGAGTTATATCATCCTACATATGCGCAAAGTATCATCAGGGACTTTGCTCTCTGTTTAAACATTCTGTCGTATCCAATGATTCTGTTAGCGGACAGTGAGTTTTTTTTTTTTGTTTTTTTTTTTTTTTTGCGTGTGTTGAGGTTTACGGCCCAGTCAGCCCAATCGAGTCATGTCGAACGCGCTCGGTTTACCTATCCACACTTTTACTGGGCAAGCTTAGTCCTCCACGCGGTTAACCAGTATTGTGCACATTCTTTCGCCAGGAACTGACAACTGTCCTTCTTTAATCAGCGGAAGGGAGAGAATGACCGTAGAAAATATTTCATGATCAAATCTCCACGAAAGAATGTTGTCGAACTGGCGGGGGTCGAACCCGTAATCTCCTGATCACCAGTCGGGCGCGCATCCAACTGAGCCATCGAGGCCGGCATAGCGGAGAGTGAAAGCCCTGATTAGACTGCAGCGTGGTCTGGGCCTTCGCTGTCCGTATATGCCCGAAGACATATGTCCGTATGGCGCGGCCCACATGATCCTTGAGAATGCTGTGTTCCCTGACTGCATCACGCAAACACGCATATATAATCTTGAGCCCCTTTAACCCCATTTTTATATAGTAAAACCGGGGCTTAAAGGGGAATACATTATTTTTCGTATTTTTGCTCGAAAAAATGGATCGTGGGTACTCGTTAGAACCGCCTCGCCAAGTCGGTTCTAACGAGTACCCACAATCCATGTTTTAAACACAAATATGATAAAATTATCAGAAAATTTTATCTGAAAAGGTTCAGTTTTCGGAGGTAAAAGTTTCTATATATTTGAATAGACGAGTTTCCGTAATGGTGACCATTCCAGATCCTCTCCATATGCGTTTTCTTCTTTTGCAATTATTTGTGAATTAACAGTTTTTAACCTATAATTTGTGTTGACAGAAACATATAACTGAATATGAGGGACGCCGTTCTTTAGGCCAGACAAGCTAATGCTACGAAAGTACCATTGTACGGAAACGTTACCAGTACATTTGGTTTCTCATGTAACAATTATACCATTTAGCCGGTTTAATTTATACATTTTGTAATTTGTGTTGACAGATTTATTTAACTGAATATGAGGGACGCCGTTTCCTGAGATGGACAAGCTATTATTACAAAATTACCATTGTACGGAAACGTTAACACGGTACATTTGGTACATTACGAAAACACACCTATTCAATTATATAGAAAATTTCACCTCCAAATCTGAAAATTTTCAGATAAAAAAATCGGATATTTTTTATATTTCTGCTCAAAACATAGATTGTGGGTACTCGTTAGAACCGCCTCGCCGAGGCGGTTCTAACGAGGACCCACAATCTATGTTTTGAGCAGAAATAAGAAAAATAGTGTATACTCCTGTAAACCCCAGTTTTACTATATAAAAGTGGGGTTTAAGGGGGTCAAAATTATATAGGCGTGTTTTCGTGATGATCTCATTTTTCAATCAGACAAACTTTTTATCCGGTACATGTACCATATCTTAAGAGAACATTTAAAACGTGTCCAAGCGCATGTACTAACAATAATAATTCTCTACTGAACATATTGTTTCTAATCTTTCATATTTTTTTTTTTTTTTTTTTTTTTTTTTTCCTATAATGTACCATAGATTAGAAGCATTTCTGCTACGAAATAATCGCAAGAAGCCTCCCATTGGCAGTTAAGAGGACTTCATACATACGATAGAGTATCAATCATATTAAAAAAAACACGCCTATTCAAATATATTGAAATTTTACCACCAAAAAAACTGAAAGTATTCAGATAAAAATTGATTTTTGATATTTCTGCTCAAAACATATATTGTGGGTATTCGATAGCTCCGCCTTGGCGAGGCCGTTCTAACGAATACACACAATCTGTGCTTTTGAGCAGAAATAAGAAAAATAATGTATACTCCTATAAAACCCAGTTTTACTATATAAAAGTGGGGTTTCAGGGGGTCAAAATTATATAGGCATGTTTTCGTGATGTTAAACGTTAAAAATGATGATATTTTACCAGAGTAACGCACACATAACTACAAATATATAAGAATGAAACAAAATGGAGGATCCTATAATTAGCGATATCCACAGAAAGAACTTTGTAAAGATCACTCTGATACATACAACATTACATGTATAACTATGTTACATGATTTGTATATCTGTATCACATCAAGTCGAAGTTCCAAAACACGAAACATTTGCGTGGAGTGTGCTCCTGAGATATAGGAACGTGTGAATTTTCTGCTTTCCAGACGATTCACATGATGTCAAGTTTTACCTTCTTGGAAAGTAAAACAAACATAAACTAGAATGTCTTCAAATACAATTTTGAATGGCAATTTAAGGGATAAATGATTTTACGTTGTCAAATCTGATTCGTTTATACCGTGAATTGTCGTTAATAACTGTTGGGAGCAGTGGCGGGAACGTAACGCGTCGACTTCGTGACCTCAACATACACAAGCCTCCATCACGAAAACACGTATATATTATTTTGACCCCCCTTAAACCCCACTTTTATATAGTAAAACTGGGGTTTACAGGGGTATACATTATTTTTCTTATTTTTGCCCCAAAACATAGATTGTGGGTACTCGTTAGAACCGCCTCGCCGACATTACGAAAACACGCCTATTCAAATATATTGAAAATTTCACCACCAAAAAAACTGAAAGTTTTCAGATAAAAATTCTGATATTTTTTATATTTCTGCTCAAAACATAGATTGTGGGTACTTGTTAGAACCGCCTCGCCGAGACGGTTCTAACGAGTACCCACAATCTACGTTTTTGAGCAGAAATAAGAAGATAATGTATACCCCTGTAAACCCAAGTTTTACTGTATAAAAGTGGGGTTTGAGGGGGTCAAAATTATATAAGTATGTTTTTGTGATGGAGGCGGGTCTTACGAGTACCCTAATCTATGTTTCAAGCAGAAATATGAAAAATATCAGAATTTTTTATCTGAAAATTTTTCTTCTTTAATTGTAAAATTTTCAATATATTTGAATAGGCGTGTTTTCGTAATGGTTTGAGAGGATATGATATGCATCTGGCAAATCGAGACTAGAATTGAGACTTAGAATTTCAGACCAAATTACAAGAAGCATAGCTGTTCAAAAGCGATTGGATTGACTGATATAACACAAACCAAATTATTATTATATTCTGACTTCAATGCACTGGCGTCACAACTGCAGGCCCGTTTACTGGCACGAGATGAACTTTACACAAGTCATGAAAGCAGGTAAAAAGCCTTGCATAACAGTTCAGTTTTTACATACATAATAGATGGTCTTATCTCCGAAACAAATCTTTTCGGCGTACTAGACATTCATTTGTTTATGTGATTCTGTGTACAACGGGTGTCTAATTAATCTGCTTAGATTCTTATCTCTTCACTGAAAATTGAAATTTTATTACTCGTAGCCTATTAGAAAAAAGGTAATTAATGTAATTTAAATATCCAAGCATTCAGGAGACGCGGGTGTTAGGTAAACATTAACGAAACCCTTCAACGTGAAAACGCTAATATAAAAGTAAAAAAAGGATTGCTTTTGGAAACAAAGAATACACAAAATCACGAAAATCGGAGACTCGGTTTTGATTGAGTATCTAAGACAGAGACCATTACGTCAAGGTAACTGAGAATGTGGCAAGTTTAGCTTTGACCCAGTATCCTCCATCACTCAAAGTATCAAATAAATCCGTATGTACATTCGGGGGATATTGATCAAAACCTTTTTCTTGCAATTTTCACTTGAAACTATATTAAGTCCATGACCTAGGTCTCAAGATCGCTGACATATGATGTGCTTCCACTATACACAGCCAAAATCTGGAAATGTATTTACACAAACTCAAATATCAACTAAAACATGTTTGGCATTCAAGAGAATCTGATGTACATGTAGGTCTTAAAATGTTTAACGCAAAAGTGAAACAAGAAAATTCCAACTCGGTGACATTATATTGTATAAAACTACGGCACAATAAATCAACAGGCCAACTTGGAACTTAATCCTGAAGATGATTTGGTCCAGTATTTTTTTTTTTTTTTTTTTTTTTTTTCCTGCTGACCGTTCCGAAGCGGTTCCTCTTTGTCAGTATGCCAGTTTTTTGCAATAGTGCTGTTGTGTCTTGGCATTGCTGTTTCAATATCTCTTCTCCTTACGGTGCCTCCGCTTTCCTGGGTAACTCCATTTATAATTTTATATAATATCACTTCTTAAATTTTAACATAAACTCAGGGATTGTATTTTTTTCCAATCACTTATCACATTCCCTTTCTGAGTAAAACTTGTTTAATTATCCCGCCCCCACACCTACACACTCGCAGCAGTTTTTCTAATGATTGGTCCAAGGTGGTTCTTCTGTTGTATCTCTTCTGTTTGCGAAGGCCGGTGGTTCCTTACGTTACGTTTGTTTGTTATTGTATGTTCTTCTATTCTTTCTTCAGCCCCTTAGAAAAGGTTATACTTTATGATTGTAGTATTTCCTTGGTACCTTCACTTATTTCATTTTACTATTTGTGGACGCTGACCGGGATGCTAACATCGGTAATAGTGTCCAGTAACTCTTTCTATACTTTCGTAAAGGCGAGTCAACACATTAGAATTGATCCCTCTCTGCGATTACTTGCAGATAATTGTTTTTTTTATGTCTGGACATCAAACGCCAGTTTACGTGCAATCGATTCTATCGTAGGGAAACTTGTACGACAAGAATTTTAATGGTCCTCATTCACCTAGAATTCACGAAAATGAAAGCGTTTGGAAGCCGACTAAGCCGGGCCACAGCCTTTCCTACACTATTGCATGTGCGTCCAGCCTTGACTCAGATCAGCTTCTTTGCTAATCTTCGCAGGCACTCTGTGGGTAGACAAGGATACAAATCGTCTTCCTGTGGACAGCGAAGACTCTGATCTGATTAACTGCTAAGCACACATGCAGTCTTTTTGGAAATGTTGTGCTCTGGCTCAATTTATAATCTACCGAATCTATCCTAGGTTTGGGGATAGACGGGCTATAGTCAACAGTGTAGACCACATAATGTGTCGTTTGATCTGAGTCTACACTGTTTGCCGCTGATCAAACACTTCGAGACATATCGCTAGGCAGTAAAATTGACTTAAATTTAGGACAAGTGTAGCAAGGAGGGTTCTATCTCATTATTTTTTATACTACAGAATCTTCTATTCTGTTTTTTCTCGGAAGCCTCCGCAAGAACTCGTATAGCTTCTGAAGTCGCACGGTTGGTTATTTTGCGGATATGATCATATGTCAAAGCCGAATCACGTGGTCATATCAGGTCTATTTTAACCGTTGCGTTTATTGTTTAAGGTCATTCTGAAGCTGACTGTTAAAGGATTCACTTCCTAGTTACAACTAGAAGATAGATCCTGTGACTTTAGGCAGAAAAGCAAGTGGCATAGTTTCCGCGTCCTCGTTTGATGAAATGACGTCGTATACAGAGGTAACTAAAAAAAAGGTAAGAGAAAAGTCCAGGGAGTGCCACAATCACAAACCGCAGCCCTTCAGTCACCAAGACTGGTGCCTGTGCAAGAAGCTTTGTTTCCGTGTTCTCCGTTGATGAAAGGATGTCATAGAGAGATTACAGGGTTACACAGGTCGTTCCCCTGGTCGCAGCTATTCTCATCTTCTAGGAGCTATTGACAATTAAGGCTTTGATAAATGTTTTAGCTTGAGTTTTATACCCTTCGCAGTTTTGGTTCATTAGACAAAGGTTTCGGAGAGTAAATGTGGTTTGAGGTATATGTTTGGTTAGGTGATTTATTAGTATCAAAGTTTTTGCAACGGTTTAACAGGCATTTGGTACATGCTGGTCATTTCTCGGTTGGAACTGATCACTCCAGTCGCTGCACCTTTGGAGAGCGTAGTAGTCAGCAGCGAAACATCCCATGATGGAGGGGACTGTCTGAGGAGAGAATTGGTTATCCTCGCCAATGTTAAAATACGGTTATGCTACCTATGTGTTCATCGTATACATTATAGGTATGTAGCTTGGCTCTCGTCTGGATTATCAAAAATATTATATTTGGGATTGCTCAGTGTTTGAGTAGTGATGATACATATTATTGTACACTCATGCAAGAACGCTAGACCCATCCGTTTTGAAAGTGATTGGATATGATACAGAGCAAGACGAACGTACTTGGACACGTTCAGCTATGACCCAAAATTAAAGGCCAGCTAGATACGCTCAAAAATGCACCAGGCCTGGCCATGCGTCCGACAAACAGATCCGCTCTATAACTATAGCACTTCTGTGCACTGATTACTTTTCGTATTTTGTACCCAAAAAGTACGCTACACAAGAATGGATGCAGATGTCACAAGAATGGATGCAGATGTCAGTCTCCATACATATAATCATTCTGCATTATATTGTCATACTAAGACTGCAATGATCAAGTCATACAGTACTTTCCATTTGTACAGGGAAGTAACGTGTTTTGATCTTCAATATTGCCTTATAATGGCTTCCTTCGGATTCAGTAAACAAGGACGTCGAAGGTTCTACGTGCTTATATGCACGTAGGAACATTGTAAGCCCAGCACACTTCATTTTGCTTTGTCGCATATACAATACGACCATTAACCTATTTTTGGACTGAATAAAATCCCCACTATATATTGGAACAGTCAAATTTCCATTTTAAGTATGTCAGGCAATGTGACTGAGATAATCCGGGTAAAAAATGGTTAAACTATCTGAAACAGTGGAGACCCTGATTCTTCGGCATCTGATCTGGGTTTGCGCTGCTTGCCATTTACCCTTTTTTTGGATCTCCAGATTAAAACAGGTTAAAGAACACACCCTTACAGTTTATCATCTACAAATCGTCTTATAATTATCGACCATGTTCGTTGGAAACCAGGTTGCAATTAGAACTGAGTCGTTGATTTCTCAAATTGGAGCTGTCAGTAAAAACAAGTACAAACTGCATCATAAGGTAGTAATAAAAGATATCATACCTATACAATTTTGACCCCCTTAAACCCCACTTTTATATAGTAAAACTGGGGTTTACAGGGGTATACATTATTTTTCTTATTTCTGCTCAAAAACATAGATTGTGGGTACTCGTTAGAACCGCCTCACCGCGGTTCTAACGAGTACCCACAATCTATGTTTTGAGCAGAAATAAGAAAAATATCAGAATTTTTATCTGAAAATTTTCACTTTTATGGTGGTAAAATTTTCAGTATATTTTAATAGGCATGTTTTCGTAATGAAAAGATATCACGTGCCAAACGATAAGCTTCCTGATTATTGCCACAACTTGTCTTCTGCTAGGTTTCTATAGAAATAATCTTAAGAGACTGGAGATAAATTGACGATTCTGAACGCGACTGCCTCTAGTCTAGACTCATAGGTTAATGAAGAAATACGAGAATTAATGATAGAGTGAATCGATATCGCTTTATTCTGGATTTTAGCACTGACAAGGAAAAAACGGGGCTTATACGAATAGAGAATAAAATCATTGTCATAAAGTTCTGCTGATGCGTAGATGTTTGTTTATTTCGTTTGCGAAAATGTTCTTGGGTTTTCCTGTAGTTTTAGACATTCACGCAGTCTGATCAGTATCTTCGCAGTTTGAATAACCAAGGATGCATATTTTCTTCATGTGGACAACGAATACTCTGATCAGACTGTACAGATGCACAAGCCCATTATGAGTCTTTATCGGGCGCACATGTCAAAAGGTATGTTTTCTAACGTTGCGACTCCTATTGTTTTTGGGCGGTTGCCAAACTGCCACCAGATTTAACATACCATATTTCGACAATCCGTGTTCCTGTCACTACCAGAACAACTAGTTCTCATTCAAACAAATTCGCCTTTTATTTATCGAAAATCTGACCTATCGCTTTAACCTTTCCGTTATAATATTAATACGTGTCACTTGTAAAGGTGTCCGAATAGCTGTCCCACATTGAAGGCAAGTTTTCTTACTGCCAGACCTAAATTGCACACTAGATGTATCCTTATGAATATTAATGTAAAGTACAAAGCGACGGATCAATTTTATCCAAACACTCAGATCCTTATAAATAAACACAATCAAAGAAAACTCATCACGAAAACATACCTACGTATATAATTTTGACCTCCTTAAACCCCATTTTTATAAAGTTAAAACTGGGGTTTACAGGGGTATACATTATTTTTCTTATTTCTGCTCAAAAACATAGATTGTGGTACTCGTTAGAACCGCCTCGGAGAGGCGGTTCTAACAAGTACCCACAATCTATGTTTTGAGCAAAAATCGAAAAATATCTGTTTTTTTTTTTTTTTTTCTTTGTTTTGTTTTTTTTTTTTTTGAAAATTTTCAGTTTTTAGAGGTGAAATTTTCTATATATTTGAGTAGGCGTGTTTTCGTAATGTTAAAACTTTTGAAAAAGTACGATAATCATCATATTGAGTACAATACCGGAGGACGAATATGAATACTCCAGTAAAGCACGCCCAATCTACACCGTTGGGTAAAAATGTAACCCGAGCCGTGATCCTACTGAACATCGACAAGAATTGTTTCCATTAAAATGGACCGAAAAGGGGTTATCTGCCTTGTCCCGGTCAATTTCATTAAAATGTTATCGACACCTATTCACCAAATCTGCAGCATGTTTAAAAATTCGAGTGGCATATGCCTAGCTTTCTGCTCTCAGACTACATTTTACAAATATATTTGTATACTATTTATGTTTGTTTTTTTTTTTTTTTTCTTAATTTTAGCGCAAATCCCAATCAGGTCTAGAGACCTACAGAATATCAGCAGCCGCCCACATCAGCACGTTCAGTAATTTGATCATAATTCATTTATTTGAAATTAATACCATAATATTATTAAACTTTTTATCATACAAGACTAACATCATTTGAGCGTCCACAACCTTACGTTTGCGCACCTATTTGAAAAAAAAAAGTTTACTTGTATAATTATGAACCTGTAAGCAATCG
Organism: Anodontia alba; assembly: GCA_964016985.1. NCBI lineage: Eukaryota > Metazoa > Mollusca > Bivalvia > Lucinida > Lucinidae > Anodontia > Anodontia alba. The sequence continues at coordinate 27,167,114 of OZ024826.1, forward strand.
CGTTTTTTTGGAAACATAATCTATTGAATTTTGTTTTATTGTCATCACGAAAACATACCTATACAATTTTGACCCCCTTTTACCCCACTTTTATATAGTAAAACTGGGGTTTACATGGGTATACATTATTTTTGCTTATTTCTGCTCAAAAAGATAGATTCTGGTGCTCGTTAGAACCGCTTCGCCGAGGAAGTTCTACCGGGTACCCACAACCTAGGTTTTGAGCAGAAATATGAAAAATATCAGAGATTTTTATCTGAAAAGTTTCATTTTTGGAGGTCAGATTTTCTATATATTTGAATAGGCGTGTTTTCGTAATGCTCTAGGAAAATGAATGCTGCGGTAGTCATAAGAGGCGCCTCCGAAAAGCGCTTCTTAAGAGTACTCATGTGTTTTGCGGAGGCGATTGTATTAGCTATATATAACATAACGTTTTCATGGGGAAATTAAAAAAATAATATTAATAAATAAATAAATAAAGCCAAAAAATAATGAAACCCCAAATCATATATTTCATCTGTACATTCCTTTTCGTCATAAGTCGTACTATTCTCACTTTTGGTCTAGTTTTTACGCTATTCCATTAGTCGAAATGAGAAGCGCATTGAAATTCACGGAAATGTATTGGAATTCCTTGAATAAATTAACTTACGGCTTTATTTTCCGAAGTTTAACGGAAATAACGAAACACTTGTGTTTGCTTGGTTCCAGTTAAGAAGTTTTTCAACAGTTAAGTTGCAGTTTACGTTAGGTCCCGACATCATCAAAGAAATAAAGTGCAAGGTAAATACAGGTTATACACATGTCTGTTTGTTTTGCATTTGTATGGTAGAACTATATTAAAAAAAAAAAAAGAAAAAAAAAACAAAAAAAAAAACGATAAAATAATACACTTGATATTTGCATTGACCTTGTATTATGATAGATAATGCTGAATGAAGGTTAAGGAAAACCAAAATCTGGCGCCCAAGATCTGAACAAAGCGGTTCCAGGCAGAGATGCAGACACACAGTGAAGAAGGAAGATACTATTAGTACATTAATCATGTCTCAAAAAATCGGCACAAACTGATGTAAAATGCTTGGAAGATCGAACAGAAATATATGTAGACAAGAGTGCAAGATACAAACAAAACCTGATTTAGCCTTTCGGCACCTGTATCAAAGAATTATTTTATCCGCTAGAATTAAAAGCAGATTTTTTTTTTGTATTTGAAGTAAAATATATAACATGCATAAAATGGGGTGAAGGATTGGTACTGATAAAACTGGTGATGAACACAGTTTTGAAGAAATAAAAATGTTATTTTTTTTATATCGAAACGCCTATGAAAACGCTTTCAGATCAGGTCATCAATATACTTTCTGATTGTATAACGATTGATGTCTTGATCAATATCATGGACAAACTTTTAATATGATTCGAGCCTCTGCATGACAAAACCAGTAATTTGGCATGTGCACCCCCCCCCCCCTCCACACACACACCAGTGATGACTCAGATCAACCTAGGCATCCACCACCTAGGCATCCACCAAGACTGATCAGACGAGTTTTCACTGTCGGAATGAAAAAAAAATGCGTGGATCAATACCTACCCATTGAACGCACAGCGAATGTTCTAATCGGGCTGGAGTCTTTGCTGGGCGCACACGCCAAACTGTTTGTTTTGTCATGCGGCGGCTCGTTTATTGTTCCATGTGGCTATGACATAGTGTTTTACAAACGCAGTTTTTAGTTTTGGGTGTCAGCCCAGGGCAATTTTGATGGATTGGTAAAATTATTCTAACTAGAGGATTGAAGTCCAGGAGTTTAAAACATGCCTTTCAGGATCGAGTTAGCAAGATAACCTGCGTATCATTTTGGTGCAAGGAAAAGCCAATATCAAGTCGGGCAAAGTCTATGACTCTTAGTCTGTGAATTACTAACGTTCCCGCCTTATTAAAAACTCTTTCTCATTTCACTTACGACGTTTATTCCTTTCTTTTGTAAAATATTTCTTGTTTCTAATGATATGTATGTCATAAAATTTCCATTGTAATGTTTGAAAAGCAGCAGTTTTTAAGCCCTCGCTTTCAACATGTCCCCAAAATACCGATTTATATAGCAAGCCGTATTTCAGGGGAATGCATACACATAAAGCTTTTTGAGCTTTTTTTTTTTTTTTTTTTTTTTTTTCATTTTCAAAGGGAGAAAACTTTAGCAGATAGGAATTTATTTTGCTAGCACTCGCAGCCTTCTAAAAATGTAGGCTATTCTGTAAGGAAATAATCCACTCCCACAGGGACTAAATGTTTCCTTTAACCCATTTATGCCTAGCGTCCCATTAAATGGGCGTAAACAAAAAGTATAGACCCTGATCAGACGCTGGTCTACACTGATTGATGAACTGATCCAAAGAGTTAATATAGAAGAGTCCACTTAGCATAAGTGGGTTAAGACTAGCTTCCACTAAAAAGAGGGTGGAGTACATATATTCATATCAGATTTATTTACCGTGGAGGCGTTTAAATTCTCATTAACATTTTCCGTGTGCAACATAATATCGCTAAGATGCCACTCGTAATAATTCACTGAGATGCATGCCAATGGTGCATCACGAAAACATATCTATATAATTTTGACCAGGGGTTTACAGGGTTTTATTTTTCTTATTTCTGCTCAAAAACATAGATTGTGGGTACTCGTTAGAACCGCCTCGGCAAGGCAAGGCGGTTCCAACGAGTACCCACAATCTATGTTTTGAGCAGAAATATGAAAACTATCAGAATTTTTATCTGAAAACTTTCAGTTTTTGGTCGCGAAATTTTCAATATATTTGAATAGGCGTGTTTTCGTATTGGTATGTCATTTCGTCTTTTCGCCGCGAAAAGACGCGTGGGACGAAAAGGCGGAGAAATGAAATGGCACGAACCAGCCACCATACAATGCAGCCTTTTTACAATGTGTCATTACACTGGATCAGTTTACCTTTCAAACCTCATAACACGAATAAACAATATGATCATTGCACATACAAAACGCAGCTGCTTCGATGAATCTAGTATAATGTAATTACAAAACATAAAAGTAATCTGAAACTTAGAGCTTGTAGACCAGTTTCAGAGTTTAAAATCAATGCAAAGCGGAAATCAGATAAAGAACCTTTTCATGCTTATAAAGGGGATTAGATAATTTCAGTTGAGCATTGTTTTTCTCTATACAAGGGACACAACTTTGTAACTTCCTGTTTGCTCTACTGCACACAAACTCCTGAAAGAAAAGTATCATAATAAAAACACGCCTATTCAAAAAATATATATATAAAAATCATCTCCAAACACTGATTTTTTTTAAATAAATAATATATAAAAAAAAAAAACAAAAACAACTTTGATATTTTTCATATTTCTGCTCTAAACATAGATTGTGGGTACTCGTTAGAACCGCGTTGGCGAGGCGGCTCTTACGAGTACCTACAATCTATGTTTTGAGCAAAAATAGGAAAAATAAATGTATACCCCTGTAAACCCTGTTTTACTTTATAAAAATGGGGCTTAAGGGGGTCAAAATTGTATAGGCCTGTGATGGCTCTAAAAGGCAAACATTTGCTCCCAACAGGAATTCTCCTCAGTGCTCGTATGAACATGCCTGAAGCCTAAATAATTTACACTTACTTTTGAAATCGAGACGTCTGCATTGTGTACTATTTTAAGCAAATTGATACATTTTAGGAGAGGCAACTCTGTCACATTTGGATTACCTCCTTTCTGTAAAGGGAACTACTATAAAAGAAAGAACTTGTTCCCCTTTGGGAGCAAATGCTTTCCTTTTAGAGTCGACCCCTTTGTAGAAAGGTCTCAGCGAGCAGCAAACAAAACCAGAAGTAGCAAAAGTTGTCTAATGTAACGTCGCATCAACGTCGGTGCAACGTCATGACGTTGCACCGACGTTGATTCGACGTTGTCCTCCCTCCTAGAAAATGGTGACAAAACTTCTGAGTGCATCTAGTTCCATTTACCAGCATGTTTAACATCATCATGAAAACAGTCAAATCTGTGGTAAGCAAGCACTTAAGGGAGAGCCAAACAGTGGTTTTCCTTTGATGTGAATCAATATCAATGTCTGTATAGAATTGAAGAAATGGGTTCAAATGTTCCAAGTCTAAAACAGTGCGTTCATTCTGTCAACACCGGAAAATACACAATGATCGAGCTCTCTACATAAATGGGTCTTAAATACAAGTTGTTGCTGAATCAAAACTCCTTGGGTTTATATTTGATCGAAAACTCTCCTTCATACCCCATATAAAATACGTGAAAACTAAATGGTTAAAATCGTTACATCTTTTAAAGGTTTTATCTCATACAAGTAGGGATGCGGACAGAACGACTCTTCTTCACCTTTATCGCTTTTTAAATCGATCAAAACTTGATTTTTGGTCCATCGTATTTGGATCTGCTAGGAAATCTTATCTACAGATGTTAGACACTGTACATCATCAGGGACTTCATTTGGCATAGGGCGCTTTTCGTATATATCCAATATCGAGCCTTAACGTGCAGGCAGATGAGCCATCATGGCTACGGAGTGAAAAACTGTCTCTTCAGTATGCCATCAGACTTGCTGCTATTCCTTCTAACCCTGCTTTTGACGTCACATTTCCACCACAATTTTCGGAATATTATGAAAGAAAACCTAACGCAATTAAATCCTTTGCACTTCGTATAACACCACTCTTAGACTCTTCCAATATTAACACTAAAAACATTCAAAAACACTCTTTCCCCGCTTTTCCATCCTAGTGCATTACTAAACCAACTATCCTTTCCGATTTACACAACAGCAAAATATCACTTTCTGATTGACATCTAATAAAACAAAACCTCCAAGAGTTACAGAGTAATTCTTTGGACAATAAAGTCATTATTTTCTCAGACTCCCTTTCTGTTTTGAAATCTTTTTGAAAGACTCATTCATATACTGGTCTTAATGACCTCATGTAATAAACAATAACTAACTGTATTTAAAGGTCAGTTCGTTCACATCAAAGGATGATGATGATGAGTTCAGGTTTAACGACGCATAAACCCATGAAGGTTATTTACGTTACAATGGTGTACTAACATGGTTTTGTAATGTAACGGTTATAGTGATAAGTCATATATGCATAAACATGTAAAACTAGAACGAATTTAAAAATTAAATTACAGTTGACTCTCATTATTTCGACCTCGCTTATCTCGATTAACCGTTTATCTCGAAGTGAAAGTCTGGTCCCTGCCTAAACATGAAAATCTAACAACATGTACAAATATTGTGGAAAAGAGGCGAGCAATTTCTCCTCATTTCCACAATATTTTTAATATATCTCTAGAGTCCAATTACACATATATTTGTTAAATGTGGTTAATCGAATTAGTTTTTCCTCAGTTCAGCAAATCTGATATGTCGAAGTACGTATATCTCGAAGTATTTCAGAGAGTCCCTTGGAGTTCGAGATAACGAGAGTCGACTGTAGTTATATTTTGTTAAAAAGATTGATGTGTTTTTAAAACATAAGTCTTAGTGTGTTATCAGCTGGTACATCTTCTAATAAGTATCTGAGGTCATTTGTTTGGAAAAAAATGGCGTCGCACATGAGAGAATTCAATGCAGTCGATCAGAAAGTGCCTCACCGTAAAAAGGTTCATTACAGCTTATACAAAGTGGCTGATCTTCTTGTTTGAGTAGATAAGACTGTGTGAGTCTAGTATGACCTATACCAAGATGAGTGAGAACCACTTCTTCTCGCGTTAATGATAGATAAATGGTATTTTTACCGAGAACCGGCCGGTTTTATTTCATGTAGTTTATTGAATGTCGCTCTGTCCCATGACATCTGCCATTTGGATAAGATGTACCTTTTGAGAAAAGGTTTAAAGGCCAGGGGCCAAGTATAAAAACCAAGGGGTCTGAAAAATGGCTCTTTCAAAAAATCTTTTTTGCTGTCTGCTACAAAATTCAAAATTTACCACCATGTATAATTGACAGCAAGTGGGAGGGCTTATCACAGTTCATAACCTCTACTGCAGCAGCTGAGAAGTGTAGCTCCTTACACACAAAAAAAAAAAAAAAAAAAAAAAAAAAAAAAAAAATTCTAGATTAATCTTTTTGTTTAGGTTTATTGTTTATATTTATATATAATCAAAGAAATCAAAACCCTGCAGTCAAAATTCTCTGGAGTGATTGGAGTGATTACACAGCAAACACATGTTTCTTGAAGCAGACAATATAAATATCCACCATGTGCTTCTGTTTACAAGCTAACCAAAGCCAATAGATTTAAACTGATAACTGAGCAGTGAGAGAATAAGCTCATCCCACCTGCCATATAGGCTTAATTGCTAACCGGTAGGATAAATTGCTGTCTGATACTTGGCCTTTAAAGTACGTACATGGACGTATGAGATTTGAAATATCTAGGTCGAGTGAGGCCTTTGCTTTTACAAATGTATATCAGCAGCCTCGTTACCTCTTATGCCAACATGGCTGGCTACCAGTGCAAACACGGATCTGCTTGGGCATGTACCTTCATCGCCTGAACATTGTACGCTGTTCGTTAATATAACGTTTCAAGGTCATACAATATATTTGCTATCAGCGTACTCCCTGTCAGAAACGGGGATATGTAGGTTGAGTTGAGGCTTTGGTTTTCTTTTATGCCATAAGGTGACTTTTATCTCATCACGAGAACATGTGTATGTAATTTTGAACCCCCTCAAATCCCACTTTTATATAGAAAAAATGGGGTTTGCAGGGGTATACATTATTGTTCTTATTTTTGCTATAAAACATAGATTGTGGGTACCCGTTAGAACCGCCTCGATGAGGCGGTTCTAACGAGTACCCACAATCAATGTTCGTGCAAGCACATTTTTTCATCTGAAACTTTTCGTTTTTGCAGCCGTAAAAGTGCCATTATATTGAATGGGCGTGTTTTTGTAATGTGGTATCACTTACAAAATGACAGGACACCGCATTTCCTGTAAAACTACATGTGCGCCTAGCGAAGTCTAAGCTCAGCTTGCGCATTTGCGTAGTCTAATCAAAGATTTTTATCATCCGCCTGAAGACGATTTGGTTCCTTGCCTACCTACAGAACCCTGGGAAAGAGTCTAATCAGACTGTGTGGATGCCCATGCTGATTGGAATTCTTCCCTGGGCGCACATACAATCTTGTAGGAAATACTGTGCCCAGGCTCATATAGTCTTGGTTGCATACAGAAGTGCAAAATGACCGCCATTATGAAAACACGCCTATTCAAATACATAGAAAACTTCACCTCCAAAAACGGAAAATTTTCAGATAAAAAAAAACTGATATTTTTTCATATTTCTGCTCAAAACATAGACTGTGAGGCGGTTCTAACAAGTACCCACAATCCATGTGTTTGAGCAGAAATCAGAAAAATAATGTATATCCCTGTAAACCCCAGTTTTACTATATAAAAGTGGGGTTCAAGGGGGTCAAAATTATATAGGCATGTTTTCGTAATTCGTGCCATGGATCACTCTACCTCATGAGGAGGTCCAACAGGAGCCAAAACGTTCGCAAGTGCAAGTGTCTGGCACTTCTAATCGCAGTCCGGATGTGGTTGTCAAATTTAAAGGGAATGGATAGACTTCCAAGGGAAATAACACTGATTTTGTAATGGTTGCCACTCCTACCATTGAGTAATACTCACAGAGTAAAGGGAAATACTATTACTTTGCTTCTTCTGACATTTTATAATTAGGAGCTACACTTAAAGGGAGACATGTCTCCCTTTAAGTGTAGCTCCTAATTATAAAATGGTTCAAATACAGTCGAATCTCGTTATCTCGAATAACCATTTGTCACGAAAACATGCCTATATAATGTTGACCCCATTAAACCCCACTTCTATATAGTAAAACTTGGGTTTACAGGTGTATACATTATTTTTCTTATTTCTGCCGAGGCGGTTCTAACGAGTACCCACTATCTATGTTTTAAGCAGAAAATAGGAAAAAATATCAGAGTTTTTATCTGAAAATTTTCATTTTTTTGGTGGTATAATTTTCAGTATATTTGAATAGGCTTGTTTTCGTAATGGATTGGCTTCTTTGGGTGTGATATAAATGTATGGTGAGCTAAGGAAGAAATATATTGCAAGATACTATTGGGTCAGGCCTAGTATGTTCAAGTTTTTAGAATTACTTAATTCAAATGCAGGGGGTATTCCAAAATTTTCTTCCTATATTTTCTATGCACTCAGTCAATGCACAAATTTGTTATACTGGGGTCGAAACAATATGCAAACCACTGGCTCTTAAAATATGTTTACATACATGTATTTAGCATTTTATGATGTGAAATTGCAAATACGAAGTTTGTTCACTGTTCCCATACTCCAGTCTTGTATTTCGTTCCGGTAAGATGGGGGAGGGAACCTGAACAATTGATATTCAAGTGTTTATAGTCTGTAACTCTTGTCGGTCAGTGCATGTTCTCCGTAGCATGCCTAAGTATATGTATGTATGTAGGTATATATATATATATATATATATATATATATATATATATATATATATATATATATATATATATTATATATATATATATATATATATATATATATATATATGAATACGTATGCATATATGTGTACATATGTGTATGAGTATGTAGTTTTGTGTATGTGCATGCATGTGCACGTGTGTATGTGTGTATGAGTGTGTGTATGTATATGTGTAGAAAAGTAGTAAATCAGCAAAAATTATAAACATACATTACACAGTTAAATATTTTACACTTATGAGACCAGTCAATATATATTTCATGTATGTATTACTATGTGCAGAGTGCATGAGCTGACATGAGCTGACACATGGCATGTAGGTGTGGAAAGTCCGTATCGCTTGCTAGTCAGCGTATGTTCTCTGCATCATACATAGAAAAGAAATGCATTAGAAATGCATTGGAATTCAGAAATGAGATTTTTTGCTTATAGATGATGATTGGTAGGAGAGAGAGAGAGAGTGTGTGAGAGAGAGAAGCACGCTTACCCGGGTGTCCTGGGAATCCAGTGTCCTATATTTCGTTTCGGTAGGATATTGGATTTGGACACGCGAGCATGTGTGTATGTGTGTATATATGAAGCTTATCAAAATTCAGCGACATGTACTGTGCACAGCATACATTTATATAAATATTTTATATACATATCTTTAGTAGCTTTGAGGCGGTCGTACAGGCTTGCAAATCTGTAAGACCGACGTACGTCTCAATCAGCTGATGTTCTCTATATTATTAGCTGTTGTCATTAGTTGATAATTCTGGTGTTGCTAAAGATCTCGATCATAAAACATACCGTTTTATAATAATGTTACATTATGAAGAATCAATCTAAAAAAATTGAATAAAATAAATAAAGAAATAATAATAATAATAATAATAATAATAATAAGCACCTCCTCCAAACCTTGTGGCATGTCATCTTATTTTATCCTTTTTTTTTATTTTTTTGATTGTTTGCTTTTTGTCTTCATTGATAGTCTGTTAAAATTAGAACATTTTAGTTGTATAGGTTGTATGGATTGTATTTGTCGGTGGAACACTGTTGAAATGCCATTGTTCATGTATGTATTATGTCCGCACGGGCTTTATAGCCTACTGGAGTTTGAATAAAATTCTATTCTATTCCATTCTATAAAAGAACACAATAAATATTCATTTTTTTTATTTATTTGTTTGTTTCTTTGTTTACTCATGCCATCGTTCGTGCACCCCGAGTGCATGTGTTTAGAAGAAAAAAACAACAACAAAAAAAAAAAAACAACAACAACAACAACAAAAAGTCACATGCAGGTCTAGTGGAAGACAAACGGCCTCACGTGTTTTTATTATTATTATTAGTAGTAGTAGTAGTAGTAGTATTGCAAAGTTCCTGCTGCTCAAACTGTCCGGATGCTCATGCATATGCTGATCTGGAACTTTTGTGGTCATATGTTGTCTTTTTTCCACTGTAAAGACCCAAAGACCTTGATCAGACTGCGCAGATGCACATGCATGCACATACTGATCTAGAACTTTGCTGTCAGATGTTTCTTGGGCATCACTTTATGCTTCATTTATTTTTTATTTTATTTATTTATTTGTTTTTTTTTGTTTTGTTTTTGTTTTTGATTTTGCAAAAGTCCTGATCGGCCAATATTTCACTTACCATTACGAAAACATGCCTATTCAAATATATAGAAACTTTCACCTCCAAAAACTGAGAATTTTCAGATAAAAAAATCTGATATTTTTCATACTTCTGCTCAAAATATAGATTGTGGGTACTCGTTAGAACCACCTCGCCGAGGCGGTTCTCACGAGTACCCAATATCTATGTTTTTGATCAGAAATAAAAAAAATAATGTATACCCCTGTAAACCCCAGTTTTACTATATAAAAGTGGGGTTTGAGGGGGTCAAAATTATATAGGCATGTTTTCGTAATGCGTTTATCTGTTGCAAAGACCCATTACACTGGATGCTCATTATACTGGATTTGGGAATATACTGGGTTTGGGGTATTTCGGAGTTGTTTGCAGTGGTTTGGTGTGTTTCGACGGACTGATGTTGTTTTCTTTTTTCGTTTTTTTTTTTGTTGTTGTTTTTACGAAAGCACCTTCGCGCCATGTACATCATTACTTATCAAATCGTTATTCTAAATAGAGGAGGTTTTCTTTGATTTTTAAAACTTGATTTTGGCGTGAACTTGAAATCAGTAACTATTTATGTATTCTTAAATATTTACAACTACGAGCACCCATAACTCAACAGAAACTTGTCAGGATCTGTCTCAAAAAAGGTTCAGATTAGACTAGCAAGCAACATATTCTAACGTGTTAGCTTCTGATCAACTGTCAGAAGTCTGGATACCCAACGGGCTGAGAGTTTTCTCATGTTCAGATCTTCTGTAAAATAGAATGCACTATTTCCTGAAAACCATGTAAAGCACTAGCTTTGCATCTCTCTGTAACTCGTCTGTCACCAATCACCATATCATGGACTTTAGTGACTATTTCGGGAGTTGCCACAGTAAGAGGCCCTCCAGAATGGGGTCAACCTCAGGGCTCTCCTTGACATGCTTAAATTCTGCTACCCTTCTTTCTTACGGTAGTATATGAAGTGACATTCTTTCTCAGTGTTGCTACAATAACAACATAAATAGCCTTATGTGCTAGTCCCTTTTTATGCAAATACTTATTACCGTGCGTTCAGCAATTTTGTCTGTTTTGCAAAATCCATGTGTCCTGTTAACCGTAACGTGTTACCACTTTCACATATGCTGACCAAATAACATGGGCTATTGGTTACATAACTGTAACAAGGCATCGCAAGCGATACAAATCCCCTCGCACAAGACTACTTGGTATAGGCAAACGCTGGTCGGCCTCGGTGGCTCAGTTGGATGCGCCGTCCGATTGGAGACCAGAAGGTCGCGGGTTCAACCCCCGCCGAGGTCGGCAATATTCTTCCGTGGAGATTGATCATGAAATATTTTCTACGGTCATTCTCTCCCTTCCGCTGATTCAAGAAGGGCAGTTGTCAGTTTCTGGCGAAAGAATGTGCAAAATACTGGTTAACTGCTTAGAGGGCTAAGCCTGCCCAGTAAACGTGTGGTTAGGTAAACTGACCGCGCTCGACATGACCTCATTGGGTTGACTGGGCCGTAAAACCTCAACACAAACAAACAAATAGGCAAACGCTGAACTGGGAAATTCGATGACATATAATAGTTACATGAATGAAGCGACAAAAGCCTGTGATCTTAATGTAAAGGTCATGTAAGACTTTGACAGTAAGGTACAGTATTGTAAACATTCAGATTTTCAGGTTGAAAGGGATTAGATCTCTGAAAGTCAAACTTGCTCGAGATATGATCATACCCACAAATTTGTGAAAATATATCAAAATCACCGTTTTTGTTTCTAAAAATAACCACAGTTACCTTGACTTTGAGCCCATCAAGCTGAGGCTGAATTTGCTCGGGGCATTATAATACCCAACAATTGTGTGAAGATATATCAAAATCCATTGATAAATTCAGGGGCTAAAGTGATGACAACGTTTTTTTCTAAACATAGCCACACTCACCTTGATCTTGAGCCAAGCATCCTGAAAGTTGAATTTGCTCGAGATATTGCATACCCAACATTTATGTGATATTAAAATCTATTGATAAATGTAGGCACTAGAGCGTTGGCAAAGTTTTTTTTCCCTAAAATTAGCTACAACGACCTTGACCTTGATCCAAGCACCCTGAAAGTCCAACTTGCTCAAGATATACCAAACATCAGTATGAAGTAATATTAAAATCCATCAATAAATGTAGGCTCTACAGCTATAACAAAAGTCATTTTATAAAAATAGCCACAGTGACATTGACCTTGAGTCAAGCAGCCTGAAGGTCGATCTTGCTCTAGATAGTTTACTTCCCAACATTTATATGACGTTATATTGAACTTTATTGATAAAAGTAGGCACTAGAGCGATGATAAAGTGTTTTTGTAAAAAATAGCCACAATGTGACCTTGAGCCCAGGACCCTGAAAGTCGAACTTGCTCAAAATATTATCATACCCAACATTTGTGTGGTTGTATTAAAATCCATTAGTAAAATTCAAAGGCTAGGGTGACGATAAAAGGTGATCCTACGTACGTGACCTTTCGTACGGGACAAACCCTATATCCCCTCGCCACTTCAATGTGCGAGAGAAAAAAAGGCAAGGATTGATAGGGCTGAAAGCAGGCAGACCTGCTTTATTCCTTCAATACAAGGTCCACATCAATCATCTCTCATACAACATCCCAGCTTGCATACCTTATGTAAGACAACAATGGTGGGATTGATATAGCATAATCCACCATCTCTGAGATTACACGACTAAATTTTAGTTTTGAAGCACATTCCAGCATTTCAAGTACCCTTACAATTGTACACTGATGCAAACTTGCCAACGATGGACGTTTTATGTCCATATGTCGAAATACAATCTTGCAGTCCCTTTAGTACTTGGATCGCATAAGTTCAATAGTATTAAAAATGCCGAAAAAGTATTTTTACGGCATCGTCCATAGTTTGAACCGGTTGTCTGTTTATATTATAGGGTGTATAATTATCTTCTTAATTTAATAAAAAAAATTGTTTCCGGTTCCAAATATGGACATGTATGGAATCACGCCATGAGCTGCTCGAGGGTGTTACAGTTTGCCATAGACTCAATGTTAAACGTGATCGATGGTGCAGGTATGCCACCGCAAAATTAACACAAAACACCTTTCCAATCAATAATAGAAATCAAGGGGATTAAACTAGGGACATAAAAGTGTCGTTTTGCAATATTTGTTTATGGATTTGCTTACTTCCCAAATTTGTCCTTGAAGTGGGCACATCGCAATAGAAAAGCGTAACTTATCCTTTCAAAACATGTTTACCATCAGGCCAATAATGGTCTATACCCAGCTAGCATTCTACGTAAATCTACATCGGGCCGTCATCGGCCCGTCAGCTACCCTGACGGGCCGATGACGGCCCGATATAGATTTACGTAGAATGCTGACTGGGTATGTCATTTGAGCGCAATCGAAAATCAAATGGTTGTTTAATGGGTTTTATTGATGATTATTCACCAAAACTGTCACATCATGCCGGAAAACACGCTGCCGTTTCACGTACAATCCTGCATCACAACGTATGTAAAGATTGCTTAGCTAAAAGACAACACTTTATCAGCTCATTCCGAAAACACGCCTATTCAAATATATTGGAAAATTTCACCTTCTGCGAAAAAAGGAAAATATTCTGATATTTTTCATATTTGTGCTCAAAACATAGTGTGGGTACTCGTTAGAACCGCTTTAGCAAAATGAGAAAAATAATGTATACCACTGTAACCCCAGTTTTACTATATAAAAGTGGTTAAGGGGGTCAAAATTATATAGGCGTGTTTTCGTGATGATATGTTATTTCTATCGTAGGAGATAAGCTTAACAGACATTTTGAACTAAGCCCCAATATATGTATAATGTTTACGAATCTATTGCCTCATGTTCGGCTATGATTTCGAACAGTTTCCTACACGAACACTAAAAGGTATTTCATCATACCCATGACGTATCCTATGCGAGCATAATTATGTAGTAATCTATTATTGTGCAACTATATTTATAACTCTGTAAACCCCAGTTTTACTATAATATAAAACTGGGGTTTAATTGGGTCAAAATATATGGGCGTGTTTTCGTAATGATATGTTATTTCTGTTATAGGAGATAAGCTTAACAGACATTTTGAACTAAGCCCTAATATACGATGTATGTAAGTATAATGTTTACGAATCTATTGCCTTGTGTTCAGCTATGATTTCGAACAGTTTCCTACACGAATACTAAAAGGTAATTCATCATACCCATGACGTATCCTGTGCGAGCATAATTATGTAGTAATTTATTATTGTTCAATTATTCTTACAATCAGTTTGCTAACCGTCTTGATATGCTCGCCTGTGACTATTCAGCAGCTGATCACGTGATTTGAATGCAGTATAATGATTGCCCGATATGAGTACATTTATCTCTCTCTCTCTCTCTCTCTCTCTCTCTCTCTCTCTATATATACATATATATATATATATATATATATATATATATATATATATATATATATATATATATATATATATATATATGTACCTTATATCTTTTTTTATATACTTCTACAGTCCATATTTTTTTATGTTTTAAGTTCAGTAGATCAATACTTGTACTTGCCGAGCCGCAGCCCTTCTTCAAACTTTAAAACAAAACGAAAAAAGCAACAACAAAAAAAAAAAAAAAAAAAAAAAAAAAAAACAACAAAAAACTGAATAGTAGGTCTAATGGCATGTAAGCATGTGACAAGGTTTCACCTCTTGGAAATAACTGACACAGCTCTTGTACTGGGTTACAACAGGTATGATGGTAAATTGTACTACAGTAGACTTCCTTATTACTCGGGTTTCTCAATTTCTGAAACTCTAAAACCAGAAAGATATACGGCTGATTTTTTGTATATATAAAGCTTGGATATTGGTTCATGCAAAACCGGTGTATAGCACTGCGAAACTAATTCCATTTTGGAGAAACGCTTGCATTTTGCATGACATTTGTTTAGTTTTTGCCAACTTAAGTTCTATTAAGCGTATAGTACACATGTATATAATGATAGGTAACTTACACCCAATATACACCCCGCTCGCGATAAATTAATCTGTAAAGTTGATGTCTGAATATAAATTATCACTGATTGTTTAAAATTCTTGTTGCGTTTTATAAAACGGCATGTATTTTTATGGAATTTTGATGAACATTTTAGTTCGCGGAAATTACATCAGTTATTATGTTTGGTTTTCATACATTCTTACCAAATATAGTTCCTCAACATAAGGTTTGGTAATTATGGACATGAATAAATGCGCGGCGATTTCCCTCAACATGCATGTATGACTTACGTAAGTACAATACATCATTCTATACGAATAGTTTTAGTAAATTAGTAAAAAAATCATAAGCACACACGCCAAAAAGATATCTGGTAAAATTTAAAATGTGTCATTCAAAATGGTGTCATAAAATTTGCAATCAAACGTTTTCTTACAGGTTTATTGTAGCGACCATATTGGACGAAAATTCGAACATTTTTTGGTGTAAAATCCATTTCTGTATACCTTCTATTAAAAGCTATAGAAAACGGTAGAAGGTTTATTTGAAACGCAGTTTGCATGCAAAATTAAACCAAAAAAATGATGTCAGACAGGAAAACGGGGTACTCTTCCTTAAATGCGAAAAACAACCGGGGGGTCAGTATTGACGTCATGTATGCATATATGCATGAGAAAATAAACATTCTGCTTTCTCTTTTGAGCATTTTTTTCTTTCTTTTTCTGTGATATCAGCCTGAATACACAAGATTTTGTATACTTATAATTTGTTAAGCAACTAGACCTCCATAAAGACGTGCAAGTTTTCGCAAAATGCAATAAATGCATATCTGTTATACAGTTGTTTTATATACAGATATGTTCAGGCTTTCTTCCCATATCGAAATAAATCGTATATCTTTCCGATGCTAGGAATAGCAAAAATTGAATATTCGAGTCCGAACTATACTTTTTTAATGCAACCACCCACAATGAGCAATTCCACATATCTACTGAAGAAATGCCTGACTTTTGACCAGTTCTGGCATCAAAACATACGAAAGAAAACAATAAACCCACTGTAGTCTGGAGACCCCTAAATGGTAATTGGCAAACAGTGCAGAATGCGGCGTCTGATTAGGGTCTACACTGGTTGCAAATATTTCCACAACTGTTCTCTAGGAATAGCCAGAAATACCTAAAATCGAAATTGGACTCTTCCAATATATAGTGTGGGGGAGTTTGTTCAGTCTACAATAGGTCAAGAAACGGATGAATATTCTGAAGCTATTTAAATTATGAAACTATATTCGTATTGAAATCGTAATCCGTTAACATTAAGATAACCTATATTACTTTCGAGGGCTCGTTGGTCTGATATTAATATCTCAAATATTGAAATTTTAACATAGAACAGCATGATATTACAGATATGATATGGTAACATCTTGTCGCAAGTGATCATTATATATACACCGAGTGTACATATGGAATTTACACAACGTCGCACCACCGTTGATGCAATGTCTTGGTCGTGACGTTGCATCAATGTTGTTGCAACTTTGTTTCAATTTTGTGTGCCTGCTGAGCAGAGGCGTCATACCTCTTGTAAGTATATCTTGGCTTATCGGAGGTCTAATTTACGACTTCACTACTTTAGTTTCAAATTGGCAGAATGTCGCTTCTGGAGCTCGAACTCCACCGAGAAAGAAAATAACACACGCATATACACTAAAACTGCCGAACAAGGCATGGGTCAGGTTCCTTTTGCTTAGAACTTTTCAGGTATGTTCAGCAACATTTTCACAGTATAAATACAATAAATTTCAGCTGCCAACAATACCACACGAATCAATAATCCGAGCTGAATCTACTGTTATTTCGATATCATTTGGAAGGACATTTTAGCTTGACGATTTATTTTTAATGAACATATTTTGTTCTGATTCGCCATAGCTTATCAGAAACCATTTGTCATTTCCATGTCTGTGTTTTATTCTCAAATATCTATCCTAAAAATAAATTTTCGGCCAAATATTGTTCTGACCTATGCAATTTCTATAGGAAAGAGATAGTTTTAAACGTTTATTTAAGAAAATAATATTTACTTTTCTTTACCGACGTTTAATTACTGATGTTTCACGACTGTCACAATATTGTAAAAATTTTAGACAACTTGAACAAGCAGAAATTGTTGAAAATCTGCCTCTAATCTGCATGTTCTATAAGACAAAAAAAAAAAAAAAAAAAAAAAAAAAAAAAAAGAAAAACGTTGAATAGAATAAAACTTTTGGTGCAGTTCTTGGTATTGTTATAACAAACGGTTTTGCATTGATTCCTGACAAAATTTTCCAAATTTACTTCTGATTAAAACGCCATGCAATAACGATTTTCTGAAATGTCGAAGGCAGAGCAGCTCATAGACCAAAAAAAAAAAAAAAAAAAAAAAAAAAAAAAAAAAAAATGAGCATACAACGCCGCCACCGTATCGTCAAGTAGAGCTCGCCACATGAGAAGTTTTATTCACACTTACCATCACGAAAACACGCCTATATAATTTAGACCCCCTTAAACCCCACTTTTATAAAGTAAAACTGGGGTTTACAGGGGTATACACTATTTTTCTTATTTCTGCTCAAAACATAGATTGTGGGTACTCGTTAGAACCGCCTCGTCGAGGCGGTTCTAACGAGTACCTACAATCTATATTTTGGGCAGAAATAAGAAAAATATCAGAAATTTTTATCTGAAATTTCTCTTTTTTTTTGGGTGGTAAAATTTTCTATATATTTGAATAGGCATGTTTTCGTAATGCGTATGAAAATATAGAGATTAATGCACCCTTAGTTTAAAATAAAGGAAATACTTTCAGAGAGATTCGCAAATCCGATAAACAAACGAGTGCAGAGCACGAGTTTATTTATAAGATTTGCAAGTATCCAGGAAAATACTCCCTGTATTTGAAACTCGGTGTGTATTTACTTATATATTACATAAAAATGATTTGGTTTTCTTCGGATTCTGTTTTATGTTCGAACATTCCTGTAATCTAATATCATGATGATATTTCTCCCTTTGACTTTTCATTTAGTTCCCTCTTTTGCTTATCACAATTATCGATCCAGGAATTTTGATTCAAAACGGAAAACAGCTGAGCAATTAATGAAATTGATTTTCTTACTCCATTAACGTTCGACTTTATTGCTTCGTATTTCTTTCTTACGAGGTTTTTGTTGTTCCTGCTTGGTCCATTAACCTCCACATAGAAGTCTTTAATGAGTTCCATCAGATTACAGGAAAAGATAGTTAGCACAAAATGAAGGGAGTTAAAAAATAAAAGTACCATTAAACTATACTCGTAGAACGTGGAATTCGTACATTTAATGCACAAAACTATCTGGTTCTAGAAATCTTGTCCAGGGCTTACCTCTACAGAGCTTCTACAGTTTGGTAGAGTGAATTCTCTGCAATGTTTTATTTTGAATGGAAAGTTTACTGTCAATGCTTTATATAAAATGTAGGTATGTACGATAATTAAGTCGAATACGGTACCGATATGTGAAAACGATGCCGAAACAGTCCTTATAGTTTATGCGCATTGTAAAATTGTAAAAATTAAATGATAAACTGATGGATCTGAACATGCGATAAGCAATAACCCAAGATGGTCATGTGTATCTGCACAACCTGATCCAGTACTTCTTAATTCATCGATATAGTGATACATGTACATATGTATTAATTCTGTAAGCAGGCACTTAAGACCCTAATCTGGAGCATGACTAGGCAGACCGGTCTTTTGGCGTTTGCTTGCCGCGCTTGCGTAGACATACTTTTCTAATATTGCGCCATATATATGAAAAATCATGGCTATTTTGACTACAAACATTTTGTTTTTGCAAATTACTATATAATGTTTGTATATGTACGCTAAAGTTACATTACAATCGCATGCACAGGATAAAAAAAGCAGATATATTTTACTGTCACTGGGGACATTTTTATTCGAACAAAGTGAGCTCCCATTGATGCTGATTTGTTTCTGTTACATTTCGAAAGAGTTGATGTCGAGATAATTAAGCCGATGTTATTCAAACATTCAATTCAGTAATGACATTCGGTTTTTTTAAATAAAGGCGACTGTTGTAGATTCATGAAGGTGGATGTAGAGAGTTTACATATATGGGCGGCGCCATGCGAAAACATCATCACGAAATCATGCCTATGTAATTTTGACCCTCGTAAACCCCACTTTTATATAGCAAAACTGGGGTTTACAGGGGTATAAATTATTTTTCTTTTCTGCTCCAAAAAATAGACTGTAAGTATTCGTTAGAACCGCCTCGCCGGGGCGGTTCTAACGAGTGCCCACAATCTATGTTTTGAGCAGAAATATGAAAATATCAGAGTTTTTTATCTGAAAATTTTCAGTATTTTTTAGGTGAAATTTTCTTTACATTTGAATAGGTGTGTTTTCGTAATGTGTCTTCGGGCATTTGCGGAGAGCTATGGCCCAGATGAGTTTCTCGTGCAGTTTGATCAGGGCCTACACTGTCCGCTAACAAAATAATTGGATACTAAAGAATGTATGACAGGAAAGCAACCGACCGGATGATACTTTGCGCATGCGCAGAATGATCTGAATCTGCACATTTTGCGCATGTTCGAATGCACTTTTTTCGTTTGACGCGGTCCATTTCTAGTCAATGTATTTTGGAACGGTATGTTCGTAAACTATTTCACTGTTGACAGGATAATTACAGAAAAATACATCAAGGTGTCTACATCTCCATTGCATATAGTCTCACTGTGCATGTAAAAGCCGCACTGCACTCTAACCCACGATATGTGATCAAAGTAATGCCACTGAAATAGGCACCGTTTTAGTAGTAGTTCAGTGCACGATGTTGTAAATAAAATGTTGTTAACCTATTTACGCTGATTGAACTCTGCTTCCTCAACACTTTAGACAGAACTTTTTCTAATAGATGGTGTCTGGTTGTTTCTTTATTATTCCCCCGTTTCTAGGATTGTTCTGCATTTAATGCAAACAGTGTAGACCCATGACCAGATGCCTTGTTCTCTTGCGTCTACTCTGAGTTTACACGGTTTGCCAATGTCCCTTTTATGGAGCGCTTGGCATGAATGGGTTAATTGGGAAACATTTTATCTCCTTATTGGGTCTTTGCTCATCTTGACACGCTATAATATGTTTTTTGTTACATGTAGAAACAGTGAAAGGCTTTGAGAAAATGCCATTCCAAATCCTGAAATACGATAAAAGAGTAAAAATCAGTACTGACATCCACACCACCAAAGTAATTAATGTACAAGAAAAATAGTTGCGCTATAAACTACCAAAGGACGTCAATGTTTTCAGTAACCCCCCCCCCCCCCCCCCCCACCGCCCCCCCGAAAAAAAAAAAAAAAAAAAAAAAAAAAAAAAAAAAAAAAAAAAAACGCCCGCTGGAGACAACTACATGTACGTCGTTACACTAAGTTGTCACACTTGACAATTTCTTCATAACTGAAAGAGAAAACAGTAAAGAATGAAGCATTTGATAAGATCTTAGTGGGACAACGTAAGAATGCGCAAAAGAAAAAAAAAAAAGAAAAAATAAAAAATAAAAAAAGAAAGAAGACGAAAAATTGTTCTCAGCCGCTTTTCGTCCATCAGAGTGGAACCAATCCGCTTTCCCAGTGGGTACCTGACCTATAGACCAGGCGACACGTCTTCACACTCAAATGAATTTCCTGTCAAAGTTATTATCTAGGGCTGCAAAGTACAAGATAAGAAGTACGAGTCGCATTTTTTCCGATAGTATAAGCCAACTTGTCATAGTACGTGTCCGCAATTGGCACCGTTGATCCGGAATAGGCTGCGGTTAGTACCTCAATATTGAAGTTTTCTTAAAACATAAGGTAGTGCATTACGAAAACACGCCTATTCAAATATAAAGAAAATTTCACCTCTAAAAACTGAAAATTTTCAGCCAAAAAACTCTGATATTTTTTCATATTTCTGCTCAAAACATAGATTGTGGGTACTCGTTAGAACCGCCTCGGCGAGGCGGTTCTAACGAGTACCCACAATCTGTGTTTTGAGCAGAAATAAGAAAAATAATGTATACCCCTGTAAACCCCAGTTTTACTATATAAAAGTGGGGTTCAAGGGGGTCAAAATTATGTAGGTATGTTTTCGTGATGGCAATAAAAGTATAAGCGTTCATAAAAATCTTGGTCTAAGCTTCGCACACAATAGTTGTTAAAGCTGATTTTTTGACATCTTGGTTTCTTTACATGCAAATCCTGGCTAAATCAGCTAATTCCAAAATTCAAAGGGTGAATGGGAGAGGTCTAATGAGCTTTCGTCTAAATGAGAATGACCCTCGCGTAAAAAATAACTACAGCTAATTTCACGTCGCCTTTAGACTTACCTCATCAAAATAAAAAGTAGGTAATTATAAGAATATCAATTTTTGTCACGCTGTCCCGGAATTGCTATAAATTGCGTTTAGTAGTACCAATGCATCCACTCACTTTAAATGTGAAATTGTCAAAACAAATGTACAGTCGAACCTTAATAGCTCGAACACCGATGGCTCGTTTACCATGGCTAATTCCAATTCATTTTTGAGTCCCTATGAAATTCTTCCACTAGCTCAAGAAAACAAATATTTTGGAAAATTTTCTCTTTTTTTATCAGGAACTTGTATGTTGTGTGTACTCATTAGAATCGCCTCATCGAGGCGATTCTAATGAGTACACTCAACATACAATTATTGTGAAGGGAATAAAAAAATCCCTAAATTATTGCTATTTGCTTCCTGACCTGGTACCATGATTAACCCTCAGTGTATCGAACTACCTGTGACTCGAACAATTTTCTATGGTCCCAAAGATGTTCGAGCCATTGAAATTCGACTGTATATCCCATAACCTTTGATAAAGTGCTGCAATGGTAACTTTTTAGACTATCTAAGTGCGATGGGCCGAAAAAAGTGCACGTGAGTGGCTAACATCTTCTGTATATGTAGGTGTTCCTATAAATATTATTCTATTATATTCAGTGCTATATCTAATCCCGGGTTTAACTTGTAGACAACACGCATAAGGTCAATGGTGCATTGTGATTAAACAACTGATTCACTTCCGTGCCCCAAACAAACCGATCTTTTGTATTCACATTAGGAGAACAAGCCTATTCAAATATACTGAAAATTTTACCACCAAAAAAATTAATGTTTTCAGATGAAAAATTTTGTAATTTTTTATATTTCTGCTCAAAACATAGATTGTGGGTACTCGTTAGAACCGCCTCGTTGAGGCGGTTCTAACGAGTACCCACAATCTATGTTTTCGAGCAAAACTAAGAAAAATAATGTATACCCCTGTAAACCCCAGTTTTACTATACTATAGTGGGGTTTAAGGGGGTCAAAATTATATAGGCATGTTTTCGTGATGATGTTAAAAAAGGATAAATTGTTGATCAGTTGTCTACCACGCATGCGCAGAAGATTTATTTAGTGAGCCGGAATCGGCACGTCGACTTTAGGACATTACTAATGCTTTTTAAAGTAAATTATTATTAGTGGACTCAGGAACTGATACAATCAGATCCACGACAAGTTCTTAACATCAAAGGGAAAGACTAATAAACAGAATTTAACAGCCACAAGAAGAAATGGTGGCAAGCAGAGTAGGCAGCCTTTTTCCCAAAAAGGTGGCAACTCTATTACCCAAACTTAACTGTGTATATCTTTAGCTTATATAATTGTTAAAAGAAAACATTTGTAAGTGAATCACTGCAGAAAATTTAACAAAAAGTACCACAATGAAAGTACCGCCTTGGAACGGTCTTTAATAGATAACTGGGGAGGGTGAGGGTGTTATGTGGATGTGTGTGTGGGTGTGTGTGTGGGGTGAGGGCGGGGCGGGGGGAGGGGGGGCTTAAACTAGCTTTGCGGGATCCAAATCCTTGCAAGATTATCTAAAACCTCACCAGAAGTTTTAAGAGAATTTTACCAAATCGTTCATATACTGCCTTAGAGAATTTAACTACAGGTACATCTTTTAATAACAGCAAGAAGGTAATATTTTTTTCATAGTTTAGTTTAATGCACGGACCATGATTTATATGGTCTTTTATTGAGCTTCGGCAACTAATCCAAAACATCATGACGCTTATCTTCATTCTCTCTAACTCTCCATCCCTGAGTCTCGGAACTGGCTTCTTCTGTCCTTGACTTTGGCCATGTCCTCTGATGCAAATAGGGGTTCAGTCTAAAATCAAAAAGAGAATGACAAACAATGGCAAACAATGTAGATCCAGATGAGACAACGCATTAGGAGCCGTCTCATCAGGATCTACACTGTTGGCATAGGTATTTGCTTTAGGCTGAAAGGGTTAATACTTTCTGTAAGCCTGAGAGACTGAATAAGATGACAGGCAATAATGAGAGACAGCAATAGTTTTTTTTTTCTATCGTCCCCCTTGATAGGTAAAATGCAAGGTAGACCAAATACTAACTAGGTCTTTCTAATTGAAATCCTGTGCTTATATGACAGATCCTCAGCAAGTTTACTGATATCTAGTTTTAAATCACACGTGCCAGTGAAACGGGTGCAGTAATTGTTTAAAGCCATGTGCTGAGTGTTGGCTTGCATTCTTAACGTTTTGCAATACAGCAGAAAACAAAAGGCCAGAGGAAATGTTTGGGTATTATCAGAAGACGTGTCTCTGTTAATCTGTCAATCATATGTACATTAAGAACATCTGAATCATTTTCCATTACTGATAAAGCTTCTAAGAGATTTCAAGCTTTCACAAAATCGAATTTCCTCGGGAAATCAACCCATTTTATAATGGTTTTTACTCAAATAGAAGAAAAAATGCACGTATAAAAGAACTCGAACAAATATGACTAATCAAAAGAAAATTATATTACTGCATCCGTCTGTAATTGGGAACAGGGTACCAAATAGTGTGATGAGGACTGGAAACAGCAAAAAGGCATACGGAAGTCAAGGGCTATAATGGAAAAACAAAAGCTTGGCTCTAACTACATAGTAAAGGATGAGACTGTTTTAATGTATGTTTTTGTTTTTTTTTACACAGAAATACATTTCATTTATTGCAGACAAAATTTAATTGTCACTGGTATTTTAATGTGCTCTAGTGTTGAAAAATAAAAATCAGATCTGGCAAACTTCTTTTTTCCTTTTGTGTAATTTTCACCAAAATTAGGGTATATGTGTTTAAGGATAGAGAAGTCCCAAACCATGCTTATGGATTACTACTCTTTCGGGATGCATTTTGTCAGTCTAACCTTTTATTTGATTCAAAATGTGGAAAACAAGAAATAGGGCCAGAATGTAGCCCAAATGCCATGATGGAAGCCTATGGAAAAGTACGAGTAATTAGGCTCCTGGTCACATTTACTTAATATTATTTCATAAAAAGCAGTGTCGCACGTTATTAACAGTCGTGCATTAACCGGCGAAAAGCCGTGTATTAACAAAGCAATTCACGCGCTGTTAATGCACGGCTACGCAACTTTCAATATAATCGTACCGGGGCCACAGATTTGCTGCCGTTACGAGATGTGTACTTCCCGGTCCTAGAACGAGCATAGTTCGTGGAAATTGCGTTCGCGAGACATGGCTGAAAAGGCAAAACAAAAACAAGAAATAACTCGAAATGTAGCAAATGTTTCCAGTTTTATGCAATAATAGCGATCGAACATGGTTTTCAATGCATTAACATTCGCCAGGTCCCTAGGGAGGTGTTGAAAACCGCGGCCTCCGGCCTCGGTTTCCAACTCCTCCCTCGAGACCTGGCGAATGTTAATGCATGAAAAACCATGTTTGATCCCTATATTCAGACATATATATTTATGGGCAATGCCTACATTTGGTAGATTTCCGTCAGTTTTACAAGTGAGACAATATTTATTTACTTTCTCGTTCCTTTCCTGTATACCAGTCCCTTTTTGAAAAGGGTCTACCCTAAAAGGAAGGAATTTGTTTCCCTTGGAAGCAATTTTTTTCTTTTTAGAGTAGACATCTTTTCAGAAGGGAGAAAGGATTTTGACGGAGTTGCCTCTTTGAAAGTGTATCAATTCTTTTTAACTCTTTCACTGCCACAGGCGATAATAATAATTTGCAAACAGCGTAGATCTAGTTGAGACGGCTCATATGAGCCGTCTCATCTGGATTTACGCTGTTTGACATTCAGTCTTTCAACTTTACGTATAAACTTCTTTTCAAGCGATACCTTGTTAAACAAGACAAAATATTTAGACGTAAACGCCTCAGTACCGTCGCAAATTTTGTTCATGTTTACTTAGAAATATGGGACACGGGTATACTAAAGTTTAATAAATGTTCAGTGTAACAGATAAAAAAGAACAACAATGTGATTCTTTAATGTATGCTTTTATAAAGCTTTATGAATTTTCTTGATCAAGCAATATGCGAATCCTAGTCATATTGGGATCTCCACGAGATTTAATTTCCACATTATTATTTAAAAAAAAAAAAAAAAAAAAAAAAAAAAAAAAACATGCCAGAACTTAGAACTTAAATAAGTTACCAAGTTACCAGATTTTATCTAGAAGCTTATTTTAGCATGCGTCAGACATGAATATGTGAAGTTTTTAAGTATGGACCACGGGTCATAGTCTTACCAAAGATGGACTGCAGATCATATTCAAATTAACCAAACTGCGCTCTGCGCTATTCGAACACTTCTCCATAATCCAAAGCTATATTAAGAGACCGGCGCAATTCGCGCGCCGGCCAACAAGAAAACCAGACGACAAATGTCGTCTGAAATTTGGCACTAAAAGAATTAAGCAGGAAAACTCAGATTAAAAGAAGCAGTATGTTTCGGAATAAGTGCGCTTTGTAAAAAAAAAGGTAAGAGAAAAATGTCCAGGGGGTGCCACAATCACAAACCGCAGCCCTTCCCAGACACCAAGAGGAAGAGGAAACCGACAAAACCAAACAAATCGAACAAACGTACGAAAAGCACTCAGATCAGCTCTCTCTTCCCAAGCGAGGTAATCGCAATGCTAAAAGAACTGAAAAACACAAGAACAAAATAACACAAGGTAAGACATAAAACAAATCGCCTCGTAGAATAAACCACAAAGCAACAAAGATTAAGACTAATTCACCAGACTTTGGTGTAGTTCATCAGGTAAATGAAATCAAATAAATTAATCCACATTAATAAAATGACGGTGTCAGATTATTGACGGTAAATACAGTATGGCATAATGTTCCGCTCTTCCCTATATGGAAAACAGACTGGCTCCAGTCGTTTCTGCAATTATTTTTGGTCATTGTCATTTCCTGTAGCTGTATTTGTCTCTTTAATCCCATTTCACTGTTTTACTACTCTATCTTTTCCACAAAGGGACATAAGTAATCAAATCATTATAAGCTGTACTAGATTGTATACCTTTGAAAAGAAAAGAGAAAATGATAGAAAAGATAGAGTCTGGAGACAGACTGTATGGAAAATGTCATCATTTATCGCGTTAGACGGCTCAGTCTATCTACCCCAATGAGGCAACTGGAAAAAAAGTGAATCCATATTCTCAGTGCTAATCTAAATAAGAAACCAACCCGAATGTAGAAATTTCCTCCACAAGCAGACCACTTTTCAGAGGGACTTTCAGTGCAGGAAAGCAAACCGAAAATCACAAAGTTGTCGTCTCCCTTGTAATACAATGGCGAAAGTCTACTAAGTATATCCTAACCCCCCCCCCCCCAGCCCCCCCCTTCCCCCCCTCCCCCCCTCCCCACCAAAAAAAAAAAAAGAATAAAATAAAATAAATAAATAAATAAAATAAAATAAAAGAGCAAAGCTGTGATGCATCACGAACTTGAACATGCCTATATAATGTTGACCCCTTAAACCCCACTTTCATACAGTAAAACTGGGATTTACCGGGGGTGGGGGTGGGGTATACATAATTTTTCTTATTTCGTCTGAAAAACATTGATTGTGTGTACTTGTTAGAAGCGCCTCGCCGAGGCGGTTCTAACGAGTACTCACAATCTCTGTTTTGAGCAGAATGATAAAAAATATCAGCTTTTATTTGAAAACTTTCAGATTTT
The DNA here is from genome assembly GCA_964016985.1 of Anodontia alba. Classification (NCBI taxonomy): domain Eukaryota; kingdom Metazoa; phylum Mollusca; class Bivalvia; order Lucinida; family Lucinidae; genus Anodontia; species Anodontia alba. The sequence continues at coordinate 27,194,451 of OZ024826.1, forward strand.
CGTAGTGAAATTTTCAATATATTTAATTAGGCGTGTTTTCGTAATGGGAATATGTGAATATATTTCATGATACATACACAGGGGCGGATTCAGACGTGTTCGGAGGATTCAGCCGAGCCCACTTTGACAGAAAATTTTATAATCAATTGAAATTTCATCAGATAAATTTGGGATACCGTATTTTTACCCTTTATACTTACATCCCTTGCTTTTTACCTTACACTTCTATTCAATAAATTCATTTTACTACATGTAAATGTGTGTAAAATTGTGTAGCCCTAATCAGACGCTGCGTTCTGCGGTGTCTGATCTGGGTCTACATTATTTGCTCAGGCCTGTCTGACCGAATACGTAGAATAAGTTCGGTAATTTGATCAAATCGAACTCCCTCAGAAAGCAATTAAGATCTATACCTGCATGCGCATTATTAAAAAAAACATCTGTGTTTTGAAACAACACACATATACCATCACGAAAACATACCTATACAATGTTGACCCCCTTAAACCCCACTTTTATATAGTAAAACTGGGGTTTACAGGGGTATACATTAATTTTCTTATTTTTGCTCAAAACATAGATTGTGGGTACTAGTTAGAACCGCCTCGCCGAGGCGGTTCTAACGAGTACCAACAATCTGTGTTTTGAGCAAAAATAAGAAAAATACCAGATTTTCTTTATCTGAAAATTTTCATTTTTTGGTGGTGAAATTCTCTATGTATTTGAATAGGCGTGTTTTCGTAATGCTGGCATATACTGACCATTGGACTTCAGATAGTGGAGACGTCATTTATTCACCGTTAATCATATTCTAAAGCCGCTCTAACAGACGAAAAACGATATCAGACATCATAAATAACCTCTATCATAACCTTTTATTGCTCTTCTGGGCTATTTCTCCGCACAGCATTTTTCTAATGGTTATTGACATGCAAAACCGCTATATGTTTGTTCTGTCTTGACTAATACTGTCATTTCAGATGACTTTCAAAGCTTCTGAGATTAGAAACCCAACATAAAATGGACTGCGCCAAGCGAAAACGTCTCTTCAGATATATGCGGACAGCGAGGGCCCTGATCAGACTGCGCATTCGCGCAGTCTCACCAGGGCCTTCGCTATCCGCTAACACAACCATTGCATACTAAAAGATGTATGAATGGAGAGCAAATGCCCGGATGATACTTTGCGCATGCGCAGTATGGTCTGAATTTGCGTATTTTACGCATGTTCGAATGCACGTTTTCGCCTGACGTGGCCCAAATAAGTTACCGTCGAGAATGTGTGTCCAACGAAGACCCAGATCAGCCGGCCAACCCCGCAATCTGATCAAAGTCTTCGATGTCCGCCTGAAGTAGCAGTAGATACTTGCCCAGCTAGCATTTTTTAAAAATCTATAGTGGGCCGTTATCGGCCCGCTATAGATTTATGTACAATGTAGGATGCTTACTGGATGGCTATCCACAAACTGCCCAGCTAAGGCTTATCAGACTGCACGTATGCGTCGGCTGATCTGAATCGTTAAAGGGCACATACTTCCGAAGGTAGAATTTTCAGAGTTGCTTCTAGGATTTTCTGGAAAGAGGTTAACACCCCTTGGGTTCTTAAAAGGGGTCAATGTTTGTAGCGAAAGGGTCTTTAGCAGAACTATTCAATTCAAAAGATTTTGTCACGTTATAAGATTATATAACAGTAACAAATCTATAAAATATGTACCCAACCAACTCCGTTCCCACTAGCATATAGTGAAAAACTGAGTTTGCAGGGGTGTACAAAATGACCGAATTTTCAGAATTTTGAATTTTGTCAAACCAGCTTTTTAATGTGTTTATTACTTCTCGCAATATTTTTACTGCATAAATCAGTCTTTAACCCTTTCATCCCTACGTTTCTAATGTGGACTCTTCCATTTCTGAATTTGGACTTGTCCACTGATGCAAACAGGGGTTTCAGTCTAAGAAAACACACACACACACACAAGAAAATAAAACAGAACGGCAAACCGTGTATATCCTGATGAGACGGCGTGCCGTCTCATCTGGATATTCACTGTTTTCAGAGGTATTTGTTTTGGTTTGCCATGCTGAAAGGCTTAATTTCTTAATAACGAAAGTCTTCATTTCCCATATCAAATGGTGAAAGAAAACATTGATGCAAAGCATCAATACGCCGGGAAACTAATCTGTCATGCATTACAGTGGAAACTCGATAATTCAAAGTCCAAGGGACTAAACAGTTTTGTTTGAATTATTGAGACTTTGAATAATTGAGGGTTAAAATGCATACATACAGTTAAGTCGGGACTTCAAAATGATTTTGAATTATTGAGAATTTTGAATTATTGGAGTTTGAATTATCGAGGTTCTACTGTACTTAGCTCCCTATAGATCGTATGTTATAATTTATGAAATGTTGTAATTATATAAATTATCGCAATACTCAACGATAAAAACATTATAGACGTTATCAGAGCTATGTAAAAAAAATCACTATGATAGTAGTATAGGCTGTCGCTAACAGCCTATACTACTTATAATCGTCTGTTTTCTAGCCGCATACATAATTACATGTCGCCATCCATAGCCTAGGCCGAACATACTATATCCGAAATCAACTATGTAGCAGTGTTTCGTTCTTTTCTCCACTCATAACGTTTTCTTTCGGCCCAAATCTTTCCATGCTTGAATATCAAATTAAACTGTATTATTAAACCAGATTATAATCCGTTCGATTTGAGAATGCATATTTCCAATCGTAAACAAAGAAAAATATCTTTTGTTTCTTCTTCCTAGTACGACGTAAAAAAAAACGAAATGAAAAAATTCAAACGTGTACGAATATTGACAGCAACAAGCTCATTTCAGGTCGAATGGTCAAATTGGGGCTCCTACGGGAAAACTCCTCATTTTTCTTTTAAATGAGTAAAGCCCATATTGCTACATTTATTCTACATGTATACAGTACTTCCCATTTTTTTTATTTCACTATGATACCAATGGCACAGTACTCTGTTGCAAAAGTGTGACTTTGAATAATAATAAAAACAGTGGGGGGTGAATAGTTATATATAATCCACTAAGTACCCCATAAATCTGGAAGAAAACCGATGTTCTCCAAATGCATACACATTTTACAAAAACAACATCAAACAGATACCCCGGGCTGCAGCCCGGCGTAAATAATACCATGACTCACATAGCTCAAATTAAAATGGGATTAAGATAATCATTCTCTCATTTCTCCACAAAAAAAGGTATGTTGTCTTTACCTTTTACTCACTAGCGATTCCTCTGCACATAATGTTTAATGCAGAAATATAAAAAAAAGAAGAAAATAATTGCTTAACAAGCTATTTAGAGCTATTGCTAAGAAATATTCATTTTACATAAGTATGTTAACCCAAAGACCGGTATAGGCAAACAGTGTAGATCCCGATGATATACTGAGCCATCTCATCAGTTTCTACACTGTTTGGCATCTTGTTAATGGTCATTGAGTAAACCCCTTCTTTACAAAGAATGGACGTGTCCAAATCCAAAAATGGCAGTCCATTTAAGAAACTCAGGGATGAAAGTGTTAGCATTATGAGGATCGTGGTATGTAAGTATGAACATAGGTTTCATTTGTGTGAATAGCAGTCCAGGCAAATCTGTGCATACAGCTGTTCGCAATCTGTCACATATTCTACAACTGTACGTTTCTTTATTTAATACATTTAGCCCAAAATCGAATAACCAGGCTAACGAGAGCGAAGCGAAATCTAGTTGTTTACTAATGGAAATATATTAGGTTACAAAAGTAGCTCCAGGCACGCCTGATATATCTGTTACATTTCTGATTTATTGTACTGTCATTTGAGAAAACGAACAAGTCCTTTGTTTATTTGTCTTGACAAAGTAATATACGAGTAGAAAGTTTCATTACGCCACGTAATAATTTCAACTTAATAGGCATATTATTATTTAGTGCAATTTGATTGGTCGAAAGCAATTTGAAAACGGGATTGACGATTTGTCTTTGGCTCAGCCCGCCGTGGTTCAACTATTGGTTTTCATTTACTCTGTCACACAGTAGAATTAGCCATGAGTACTCGTTTTTTGTTTATCATAGTGATGAACTTGGTTTTTGTTTCCACATTGATGCATTGACTGAGTTGGGTGCCTTTATGCGAACCGAATTTTTATGTTTTTCTGTATTAAGTTACATCGGGACCCAGGGTGAAGTTGGCTGGCCGTAAAAGTGTTTTAAACCCCGCGGTGGTTAATTCTACTGACCGTTCTAAGGCCGTGGTCCCAGTGTTAGTCTTACTCTTTGTTGCTTTATGGTTGATTCTACGAGGCGATTTGTTTTATGTCTTGCCTTGTGTTATTTTGTTCTTATGCTTTTCAGTCGTTTTAGCATTGCGAGTACCTTGCTTGGGGAAGAGAGAGCTAGTATTGGTGCTTTTTGTACGTTTGTTCGATTTGCGGTTGTTTGGTTTTGTCTGTTTCCTCTTCCCTTCCTCTTAGTTTCTGGGAAGGGCTGCGGTTTGTGATTGTGGCATTCCCTGGACAGTTCTCACCTTCTTTTATACGCTGAGCAGGAAATATTTTCCACGAGCACATTGCTAAAACGAGTTATTTCATACAAATGTTTTCGACGTAAGTATGACCTGAAATATTAAAGTAAAATATACAGAGCTCGTCTACTTACTCGTATTTCAGATATGACCTAGTTGTAAATATAAGAAACGAATTTTATTTTTGTGGATTTTATCGATATGTAAATGCCGGGGAATTACTTATCCCTTGTCATGCTGAATAAATTAATATGCCACGCTCACTTCTAATTTCCAGCCAATCAGATTACTTGGTTTTTGTTAGAAATTCACATATTTAATGACAAACAGTGCAGATCCAGATCAGAGAAGCCAACTGATCTGTATCTACACTGTTTGCTAAGACAGGGCATGTCGTGTTTAGCAAGACAATGATTGCAAACTTAACATAAAGCCTTATTCAGTTTGTGAATGGTTTGAGTGCAGCTACTCATCGATAATATCCACCACGAAATGAAATTCATAACAGGTTTAGAAATCATTTGTAAGTTGTCTCATTAAGAGACAATTTGCATGAAGTATCAAATCCTATTTTCTGGAATAAATAATACAACTATTTCAAAATGTAGTCCAGTGAGTGGTCGAGGTTAAATACTGAGGCACAGGTGGACCTGAAAACCTCACCTGATCAGCAATATGTCATATGCAAACTTCCACAGCTCCAGGATAGTGGCAGATACGCCCTTGGAACTAAATGTTCATTGCTAAATGAAGACCCTTAGTTTCTCCAAGCATCTCTGATTCTCCACTAATAGCTCAAATTATGCATTTTTTATGTCTCAGGAGAATAACACTTTCAAAAAAGACACTGGCTGTCAATTTTATCAAGGTAAAAGAAACCAATTCATATACGAATTTTTGATTGTATTTGATTTGATTACTAATGGAAATATAAAACACTTTAAAAAGATTGTCACTTGCTTCAAAAAAATAGGTTACAACATTGATATTCTGTGGCAAACTGCATCCATGTTTGTTAGTACAGTTACTTTTGATATGTTTGCTTCCCTCTTTAACTGCACGGTGGTTAGTCCGTCCTTAGACTAAATGACGGCTCCCTGCTCAATCTGATTCAGATGGTTGGTGCCTGACTGTCAATGTCTGTGGCCGGTCCCATCATGGCCCCGTTTCTGGTTTCTGGCTTCAGATCGCCATTGAGCCATTTATTTTGTTTCATCATTGGTTTTGATTATATGTGTTTCAGTGTGATGTTTCATAGATGAGGTAGAGGACCCTATGCGTACCGAATCATGCTCGTATGTTTGTACATGGGAACAGCACATGATTTGGGGGTGACGTTTCGCGAGGGTGAAGCTGATTTAAAATCCCTATGAGTACATACAACATACATCGTTATGATAAAATAAGACAATTTCCCTTAAATGTCTCTGAATGTTTTCTTGAGCTAAATGTATCGGAAGAATTTTCTAGGGACTAAAAACAAGTTTGAATAAGCCACTATTAAAGGAACCATTGCTGTGTTTTACTGTATCGTATTGATGCTTCTTGTAACATGCTTTGACGGATACGTATTGTATGGGACAGCATGACTGGGTGAGGATTGCAATAGACAGATAGGCAACAAATAAATCGTGTGGGAGTTTTCATTTCCTCCAAGCAGATAAACCGGACAAAATGTAATTGGAAAAGTTCATGATTCACCCAAATATCTGTTTTATTTATTTGTCCCGGAAACTGGTTTGCAGTTGATGCAGCACCAAGTAGATCATTATGTGTTCAGTTCCATGCAAAATGAAAACTTTGGCACTCTCTAGGTTCAACCAGCAGAGGACAAAATATTTTTTTCTTATTTTGCACTCAAAATAATGCTTGACATTTCATTAAAATTGTCTCTGGCGGTTTACCAAAATAAAAGATTAAATTAAAATGTTCTTCTAATGTTATAAAAAGTCGTTATTTAAAGAGACTAAAAAAATATTTAAAATTTCATCTGCTGTTATTTAAAGTCGTCCAGTTAATAATTCGCACAGAAGAAGGCTGCTTTCACATCACGAAAACATACCTATATAATTCTGACCCCCTTAAACCCCACTTTTATGTAGTAAAACTGGGGTTTACAGGGGTATACATTATTTTTCTTATTTCTGCTCAAAAACATAGATTTTGGGTACCCGTTAGAACCGCCTCACCGAGGCGGTTCTAACGAGTACCCACAATCTATGTTTTGAGCAGAAATATGAAAAATATCTCAGTTTTTTATCTGAAAATTTTCTGGTTTTGGAGGTACAATTTTCTATATATTTGAATAGGCATGTTTTCGTAATGATCTTCCGATAAGCTATGATTCGCCAAAGTTAAGTTAGGTCCCATCCGTTTCCAAAGGGCGATCTAATAAGCGATCTAATAAACAAAATGTTTACATATTTATTTCAGAGGTTTATAAAACCGTTATAAATTTATAACATTGAGGTTGATCATAGAAAAAGATTGAAGCGAGCTTTTGTTGTGGTGGTGGGGTGGGCACAGAATTAAAAAGACTTTTATATGCTTGTTGTCTTTGCAAACATCTCAGGGGGTAACTTGGCGGTAATTTTGATACGGGTGTGCGAGCCAGTATTTCAAAACCTACCCCATTCATATACCTGTGAAAAAAACGGACCCATTCATATACTTGATTGTCCGAAATGTTGACCTTTTCATACACTGCCCTTTGATTTTTTGTACCCATATGCTGGTAGTTAGACAAATGTCACACTGAATTCATTGAATACCAAGAGAACAAGTAGCGTCGAAACATCTCGGATCAAAAATATGTGCATATACCAGGATGTCAAAAAAGTGAGGCCTTTCACATAGGAATCCAGAAAAATCGGGTCATTCATATACTTTTTTGTTGAAAAAAGGAGGCCAATCATATACCTGGCAGCGCTGAAAAAGGGGGCCATTCGGCACGCACATCCGTACTATGCCATATATAGGAAGTTACCAACCCCCCTCCTTCCCCCCTCCCCCCAACCCCCCCCCCCCCCCGCCCCACACACACACAAGGCAAACATAGACTAATAGAGAAAAGCTGCACTTTAGACATCGGTAATATACATGTATGATAAGTCATCTTCTAATCTGGTGGAGTCAACAGTCAAGGGTCTACCGTAGCTCTATATAAGATATGTATCATGTGAATATAGTTTTTACTTCTCCACGAAAACAAATGTCATAAGTACTCACAAAAAGCGCCTCGGCGAGGCGCTTCTAATGAGTACAACTACATATGCTTTCGTGGAGACATAAGATACATTTTGACTGAAAAAAAAAAGAACACAAAAAAAAAAAAAAAAAAAAAAAAGACAAAAAAAAAAAACAATGTATATATATACGAGTATATATATATATATATATATATATATATATATATATATATATATATATATATATATATATATATATATATCGCTTTATCAGTAGCTATGGTATGCAATTGTATGGCATACCTGCCAACACTCATGATTTTCATGATTTCAAACCTCTAACAGTAAAAGAAAAATAGCTTAATTTATTCAAGAAATATCACAAACACAAACCACAGCCTTCTATGGCGACTTTTGTCGTCTGCTGATAATCTTTGCAAACAGTTTGGACCCAGAACATGCAAAATTTCCTCGCATGCAAAGAGTTAAAGGGAAAATGTATTACAATCGACAAGGAAGAGCTGCAACAGAGGAACCCCGTTAGAACCGTCAGTACAAAAATGCAGGGTTGTGGAGGGGTCTAAAACTAGTTTTACGTCACACTTAATTCTGTAGCAGCTCTGAAATACAAATGAGCCTTTGCGTCAGAAAACATTTCTTCTGGCGTGAGCTCCGAACGAATACTCAAATCAACCTATGCATCCGCGGAGTCTGATCAGAGAGTTAGTTGTCCGCGCAAAGATACTTTGCATCGTTGGCTATCCCAAATGTGCAAGTGAAGATTCTGACTAGACTGCGCGAATTGGAGACCTATACCCTCACTTCCTTGCAAAACTTTTTCTTAACCCATGTATTCCTAGTGTCCCATAAAAGGGACTTGGCAAACAGTGTAGTCCAAGATCAGACGCCGCAGAACGCGGCGTCTGATCAGGGTCTACACTGTTTGCACTAAATATAGGAATTTCTATAAAACATGGCAGTCATAAGATCTAACCAGAAACCCTCATATCGGAAACGTGAAGGTAAAAGAGTCCATTCGCCATAAATAGGTTAAAGTCGAGCAAATCTATTTTACTACAACTGTACCTGTTGATGTTCCTAAAATTTATGGGCGAGTAAAAGTGTAGGCCCTGTCTGCACTGTTTGTTTCAGCCTGTCTGTTCGAGTACTTGGATAAATAGATTCTGAAACGAATGACTCTTGAGAGGAAACACAGTTACTAAAATGGCAACAGCTGAAGTGTATTCTATTCTATTCTATTCTATTCTATTCTATTCGTTGTCTTGGCAAGACTAACTAGTTTCACCCGATGGGCCTCATCAGTGACCCTCATTATAAAGTTATAAAAATCCCAAAATTGGCTTAGTGATCATACAGGACCACAGAATGTAAGCTACACTATAGTGAAGTACGCTGAAAAAATTTACGGCCGCCACGCGGCACTAACAACAGCTATAATGAAGATAAATTGATTTAAAACGAATGAACCTTGAGAGCAATGAACACACTCACAAAACTAACAAACAGCGAAAGTGTCTAGTGTTTTGGGCAAGACCAGCTATTAGCGGACACATGACGTTCACAAAACGTCGCCTCAACGTCGATGCAACGTCATGACGTTGCATCGACGTTGAGTCGACGTTGTTTAAACGACATGTGTCAGCTAGGTACATATAGTAAAAATCGGGTTTAAACGGTATCAACACGTCATATTCTCCAGCGGGCACATGACGTTTATAAAAAATGTCGCATTAATGTCGATGCAACGTCATGACGTTGCATCGATGTTAATGCGACGTTGTATAAACGTCATGACGTTGCAAAGACGTTAATATGACATTGTATCATGACGTTGCATCTACGTAAATGCGACGTTGTAAAACATCATGTCGTTAGATCGACGTTAATACGACGTTGTATTAACGTTATGTGCCCGCTGGGTTATTTACATACCTAATGGGTAAATGACGTTTATACAACGTGCTATCAACGTCGATACAACGTTGCATCGAGACGTTGCATCGACGTTGATGCGATGTTGTCTCAACGTTGAGTGCCCGCTTGACACTAGCCTCTGTTAGTTCAGCAGTGTTTTCTATTTCAATATTAATACAACTGATCAATAAGAATTCACTGAAGAGAGCCCTCAAGATTATCTGTGACATTGCACACTTAAATTCCATATTTAGACATGCAAGATAATGCATTTCATCAGTTTTGACAAACAATTACAATATCTCTTCATCGTATGAACAAAACGTCCTTCTGAAAATTTGATGTTAAAATTTGTTTAATGCTTAATTTGACGCTCGTATTTCAGGCAAACGAAGATTTGCAATATCTCACAGTTTGAATCAGAATGCAAACACGTATGCTTTAACCTTTAACACTCTCTTGGCTAACTCAGCAGATGCCAAATTGGTGATATTTTTTTCTTATTTTCCCCAGAAAAGATTTTTCATTTCATGCAAATTGTCTCCAGTGGAGACAATTTGCATGAATTGCCAAATTATGTTTTCTTTAAAAAATAAGAAAAGCATTTCGATATGACGTCAGCTGAAACATTTACCCAGATGGCTAAGCATTTATGAACACGCCTCCTCATCTGTTCTCTGAATAAGCCAAAACGCTACAAAATTTATATCAAAGCCTTGTGGATTTTAAAGAGTACACTTTTTACCCTACGAATTCGGACAAAGAGGTCGGATCAAATATAGCAGACCATGTCCAAACTGCCCATGAGGAATAGTTCGACCGGGATCTACACTGACTGCCATTGCCGCAGTAGTTGTACATGTAGATATACTGTGAGGTAACCTTATGGTAACCTCCAAATTTAAGGGTTGGTATAGTAAGTGCATGTGTACAAATATTTAGGATAAACTGTCATGATTTTAATACAAAACCTTTCGTCGTAGCTACCAACATGTATACACAAACAGTTTTATTCTATTCATTAGTTCGAAAAAAAAAAATGAGTATTTCGAATTTTCTTTTAGTAAAAAACTGTGCAAAAATTGATAGGGTAGGTTGATTTAAAGCAGGTTTTCAACCAGTACAGTTTGTTCATTTTTTTATTTATTTACTCATATATATATATATATATATATATATATATATATATATATATATATATATATATATATATATATATATATATATATATATATATATATATATATATATATATATATATATATATATATATCCTAAGATCAAAATACTAAAAAAAGAACTTTGCTATAGCTATAGGAATCGCATGTCAGACCAATTTTTTAACAAAATTTAATTTAGGGTAAACATGTTAGAATGAAACACACACACACACACACAAAAAAAAAAAAAAAAAAAAAAAAAAAAAAAATACAGATAAATGGTCTCTATTAGGATAAGGTCAATCATAACAAAATATTTTGATTTAAAATAAAATGCCAAGCTAAATAAAAACGTCTTTCCAAGTGATGCTTCACTAGAAGTGTTACTGACAAGGGGCACATCATTTCTCACAGGATTGCATATGCGCCCTGCAAAGACTCGGAACCTGCGCATTCGCGCAGTCTGATCAGAGCTATGGCAGGGCACTCTGTGAATGGCCAACGATGTTAATCCATTTATGCCTAGCGTCCAATAAAAGGGACAATATCAAAATGTGAAGACCCAGATCAGACGCCGCAGAACGCGGCGTCTGATCAGGGTCTACACTATTTGCATTACACCTAGGAATTTCTATAAAACATACTTATCATAACAACTAACCAGACACCCTCTCTTTTGAAATAGACTGGTCCAAATAGTTAATGGAGAGGAGTCCACTCGGCATATATGGGTTAAACATTCTCAGGCGGACAGCAGAGTCTCAGGTCGGAATCTTCTCTGGGCGTATATACAATCCTGTGCCCCTGCTCAACTGGTTCCAGTAGAAACGATAGGAGCCAGCGCACTACAATAAGACTTTTGCGGCCAGTCTGATCAGAGTCTTTGCTGATCGCATGTG